>JACAGA010000024.1:6265943-6331765 GCA_029231665.1 Morus indica | reverse complement strand
AAGAAAAACAAGAGAAACGGAGAGAAACGAGTTCAATCACTTTGAGGTAAAAGATTTCTTGAAAACCCATACTTGAATTTGAGTTATTGATTTGAAAATTTGTAATTTTAGTTAGATTTAAATAATTTTGAGTCAGAGTTTAAATTTAAATAATTGTTGTTAGAATTGAATTGAATTTGAGGGGTTTTTAGTTATTAAATTTGTTGAATTGATTGGAAACTCGTTTTGCTGAAGAATTTATTTTGAATTTGAACTTGAATTGCAGGTTTGGTATTTATGCCAGCATGCTATCAAAATTTCTTTAAAAACTTGTTTTTAAGCCAAAATTAAATGGGAAACCAAACTAATGAATTAGATTTTAATTTTTAAAGAACTCCCAAACTGAATTATAAAGTTATTTTTAAAACTTAGATTTGAGTCGAGACATACTAATAGGAAATAATTAGACATGATTGAGTTTAATTATTTTAAGAATGAGAAATATATCTTAAGACATTGTTTTTGTGATAAAGCTAGTTGAGAAGATCAAATATTAAAGCTTTAAGGAAAGCAGAGGTTAGGGTGACGAAAAGTTAGCTACAAGTTTGACATCCGAGAGGTAGAATATCATTCCCATATTCTTGTTAGTTTGTTTTAAAGTGTTTTGGTCATTGTAAATATTTTTAAAGATAAAAACACGTTTGATAAAAAAAAAAAATAATAAAAAAAAGGTGTTTAAAAACAATAACTTGATTATTACTATTGATCTCATAATGGATTTCAAGTTTTAATGAATATTTTCTTAAGATAAGATATCTTACGAACTGGTAAGCCCGCTGATGGCCTAGACAGGATATGAAGATCGTATCCTTAGGGACAGAACCTGAAACCCAGACGGGCCACTACGGTGGTGACAAGGCCTTGCTTTTGGTCGTAAGTAATTTATCATTAAATTACTTGCTGGTTGCTTGTAAACTATAACTTAAGTTTATTTACCTTTTAGAAAAAGGTTGTTTAGTCCAATTGATTTCTTTCGTGCCTGATTATTTCATTTTATTTATTTACTTATTTATTTAGTTTTATAAACTTTATCCTACTGGACCTTTCACTTATTTTTTCTATGTTTCAAATGTATTTAACCCTACCCAGGCGACGCTAGAAGTAGCACGGAATAGGTGAGGAACTCAGTTTTAGAAGAAAGGAAGCGGTGAAGTATTTTCATTAATTATCAAATTCAATTAAGGCATGTATTAACTATGGGTTGTAAACCTTAAATTCTACTAGACAGTGGTTGATGTCAGTTATTTATTTTTCTGTACTTATTTATGAATGCACAAGTGTAAACCTTGTGGATGTTAGAGGCTGACTTTTGATGGTGATCTTAATAGTAACTGTGTTTCATAAAGTCCGCCTCACTTTTTCTAAAAACTTCCTTAAAATAGTGGGGTTTGTTTAGAAATACCTGATTATTTCAGATTTGAAATCAAATTTTGAACTATTAATCGTTTAATCACTTTCTTAATCAAGCTTAATTTTTAAACAAGCATCCATGTCACTAACCCCTATTTGGAGGCATGACACAGACTCCTAGAAGAAATCTTATCCTTATCTCTAAGATAAAATTTGATAATTATCTCACTTCTATTTTTATTTTGGAAACAAAATCCTCTCTCTTTCTCTTATCCTTGGCTGGGCACCACAAGGACTTTATCCTCTGTGGTTGGCGCAAATTACTAATAAGGGAAAGAGAAAAAAATTCTCATTTATCTTGTAGTCTAATTTTAACTCAAATTCTAATTCTAATTAAAGTCACTCTAATCAATTTGAATTCTAATTGGATAAGTTATCTAATAAGCCAATTGGATAAGTTAGAGAGTAAGCAACTGAATCCCAAAGTGATTCTACCTACACTAGGCGTGTGGCACTATGGTCCCACCACAGTGTGTGTTCTAAACTTCAAATATTAAATAATCACATTATTTAATTTATAATTAATTCTTAATTAATTATTCTTGAGTGCTTTATTTAGAATTCTCTAATTCTAAAATTTTTATTTTGCCCTTAGTGTCTTGTAGAATTACAATGATGATGCATGAACTCATGGACCTATAATTTTGAGCTCTAATAAAATTAATAATTAATTAAAACTCTTTAGTTAGTTAATTAATTAATTCATTCTATTAAATCCAGAGTTACTCCACTATAAACTTAGAATTGCACTCTCGCAATTATAGATATAATTTACTTCCAAATTGTGAAGTGACCATTTGATATGGTTATTACATATAGATTAATCACCCATAAATAATTTATAATTAGAGCTAGGTGAAATCTGTTAACATCTCTAATTACATCTTTATCATTTAGTACTATTAATTCTCTAATGGATAATGATCTATAAAACAAATTCATGAATCTAAGCTCCTACTAATCCAAGTACCGAATCAACACTTAAGAGAATTATTTATCTGCCTCTTTCTCAAGAAAGAATGAATTCCATCTCGTGTATTAATATTCCCGGCTACCTATTTCATCATGTCTCCAAGATACAAGGAATAAGATTCAGCATCTCAGAATCCATACTGAGTAAATCAAAAGACACAAATTCGTAAATAGGAGTATGCTAATAACTCAGGATTAAGATCATTCTATATATGACCATTTGTAGACTCGATTAGAATTTCTATACTTAACAGAAATTATTAGAAATTCATATTGTGTCTGTGTCCCAATTCTACATAATCTCATTATGTGTAATACACTCATTCAATATCCCACTATATTAACATTGCTGATAAATGATAATATCGTTTCATTTTAAATGGGAATAACATGTATTAGTACTATTGTAATTAAAGATTCTGAGCTTTAACTTAATTCATTAGGAGTATTATTTTGATTATTATCCTTAAATATTATCCTCTCACATATAACACTTATATACAATATTTAAGGTCACATAAATAATCATAGAATTTTCAATGATATTCATAAAATATTCAATAATATATGCACATAAAATAATGAATAAAAAATAAAAAATAAATATCTTATCACATCTCATGTTTTTAGGACACTATTCTCAACGTGTTCCATTATCACTCCATCAGAAAACCACTATTCGTACCAATACAAGTATTAAACCATTAAATAACACAAAATAGTCTAATGGCTGAGCGATCATGTTTTCTAATCCCCGGATAGTGCCATAAGAGGATATTATGAACTCTTTTAGTAAGAACTATGGATTCCCCATCTATGAATAATAAATCTATGCATACAAGAGTCATACTCTTAACATACCAGTAAGCGTACCTTTATACAATGTCAGGATGTTTCTCTTTGGCACATCAAAAGGCACAAGTCAAGTATACGAGTTTATTATTCATCTCAGGATTAAGATGATAACATATAGTTAGTCAAAAATAAATTATTTTATTCAAACAGAATTATTAATTTAAATAACTCAACTTTTATTCAATCCAAACTTTTAAGACACCATTCCCAACATGTTCCATTACCACTCAATTAGAAAATCACTATTCGTACTAATAGAAATAGTAAACTATTAAATAACACAAAGCAATCTAACGACTGAATGCTTATGTTTTTCAATCCCTAAATAATCATAAGAGAATATTATGAACTCTTTTAATAAAAGCTATAAATTCTTTATATTTAAATAATAAATCTATGCATATAAAAATCATATTCTTAATATACATATAACTGTAAATTTATACATACATTTTAATTGCCGAAAGTTATACTACTTGATGTTGTCTTGGGATCTTCACGCTTCATCCTTTTAATCAAATATTAATGCCTGGACACCTTAATGCTTAGATTCTCAGGCATGTTTTTTTGTCTAAAAAACTCAAAAAAAAAAAACAACTCAAGTTTCAACTTTATTCAAATTCACGTTCTTTTAAGTTTCAACTTCATTCAATTTTACTCAACTTTATTCAAGTTCTAACTTCAACTCAAGTTATAACTCAAATTTAACTCAAAAATTACACTCAAGTTACACTCCAAAAGAACAACCCCTCAGACACTTGAGTGCTAGGATACTCGGATACTCAAGTGCTTGGATTTTCGGGTGTTAGGTTGCTTGGGTCCTCCGACATTCGACCTATTGGTGTTTGGATACTCCACAGGCCACGTGGTATTGCAACATCAGAAATATATTCTTGCAAAAAATCTCATCCAACACCTCTATTATATAAGAAAAATTATATTTGTGTTCCATTTAATAATTAAAATATATAACTATGTCTCTCATCAAAAAAATATCATGTCTAGTTCTTTTTATAGTGCCCCTATTGAAAAAACTTCGTGCTCTGGTTGACAAGATCTTGAAGTATCGTTGTGTTGTTTTTTTTTTTTCTTTTATTTATATACACTTATATATTTGCTTTCTTTGTTATTCATTTGGGTCATGTTTGTTAGTTTGTACAGTATTGTATAAGGTGCAAAAAATCTAAAACTTTAAAAATTTTATGTTAAAATGTAATTTTTCAAAAAAATTTGGGGTCAAAATGTAATTTTAAAGTTTTAAGATACAATAGACTAAAAATGAGTTCATTCATACGACATAAACTGTATTAATTTATACGATACGATGATCACACTAAACATTATATTAATGTATTATTATATAATAGGGTATTCTAACAAAGTCTAATAAATATATCCTTAATTATTAATTTTTATGCCGATAGGCTAGAGAACAAAGTGTGGTAAACCTTTGTACAACGCAAGTTTACATAGAATGAACATATATGTGGAGTGGAAGTAAATGCACCAAGAAGCTGTGTTCATACTACAGCAAAATTGAAACCACCAAAAAAAAAAAAAAAGGACAGAAGAAGAGTACAAAGCAAAGAATACTTCTTGCATGAGAACCAAATATATATATATATATATAATATATATATAATCTCTATTTCTATTGTATTAAAAGACGCAAATGCAGCCTCCTCACGTCCTATAATAGATATTTGATTCATAAATTTAAAATTATAATTTAAAATATTATTATTTTATGTATATTTTTTATGAGAGAAAATATTATAACGAGTTATGAATTATAATTCGAATCATGACATAAATTTTCATTTTAAACACAATTTTACGTTTTAACGGATCTCCTTTTTGTGTTTTTTTGCTCATTTTTTATTTTTTACATTAATTTTTAGTCCTCACCATCTTTTGTCATATTTTCTCCTCCTCACTTTTTTACCACTTTTTATTGTTAGAATAAATTTTCATCACTTCGCGGTTACGGAAACATTTTTTCTTATCATCATTTTTTTCAAAAGTAACACTTCGTAATTATTTTTCTTTAATTGCTTTCCTCAAAATATTTTTTCGTGGAACTGCTTAAATATTTTTTTTTTTTATAAAATCATCTTAAATGCTTTTTTATATGTATTCCATTAATAATTTCTTACTTTTTTCTTATTATTTTTTTCTTTTTTGAATGCACTCTACTAATTTTCTTTTTTTTAATAATTTAAACTATGAGGAGAGAATAAATACGTTCAACTAAATTTTAAAGGGAATTTTAGACTTTTACAGTGAAAAAATGTAAGGTTTGCACGAAAGGATCGAGTGATAATAACTAGTATTGGGTAAAATATTCCATCACGACCAATACTTTCTCCACATTAGGCAAGATTTTTGGACAAAAAATATTAATCAAGAGTAGGAAAAAAAAATTTAAACTCGTGCACTTTAAGTGATATTTGTCTCGTTTTCTATTTTCTTAAGAAATTATGTGATAAAGTGTAAAAAATACTTTATTAACGAAACATGATAAAGAGTATTTAATTGGTAGATTTGTGATATGATTCGAATCATAGTTCGTGATTCGTTACAGTATTTTTTCTCATAAAAAATATACGTAAATTAAGATAATTCTGAATCATAATTTTAAATTTATCAACTAAATGTCCTCCAGAGTTTCGTTCATAAAATGGTAGTTTTTCTAATACTTTTTGCCAATCATTTTTTTTCCCCTTTAAACGCAAGAGTTAAAAGAAGGGTCATCCACGTGGCCAAGTCAACTTGGTAGCTGATAGCTTCAAGGTAGCAATAACATGCATGGTATCCAAAACATAATTCCAAAGAAAGATGTCAAATCATGAATCTTCTTGTGAAGCACAGATCACCAGTTTTGAAGATTGGAAAAATGTTTGGAATTCTTATTGGTCTTAATCAAAATGTGGGTGCAATATTTCTCCAGTGACTTGTGGTGTGTCCCGACTCAATAAATATCATTCATTTGGATGGGTCCTGGTGTTCAATCAATCATTTTATAGGTGTTCGTTTCTGGCAAAAAAATATCTAATAGGGCCAAGCACGTTTATGTGCTCCCTTAACCAAAAATTGAATATTCAAGATGGCCAATCTTTGTATTGTGATGAGGACCACTTGAACGTAATTTCTAAAATGGAATATTTAGCAAATAAGAGAAACTAGGTACTAAATATGAGATTTTCTTTAAGTATCTCTTACGTTGCTATTTTTTTTTTAAACGATTGAATTTGTAGACGTTTACATTAAATACTTACAGCAAACAACACAGAATTGCTTCTGCTCAAAGATAAAACATTTGAAAAACTAAGACCTCGTTCATTTTACCAATTCAAGTTTTACTACAATAAAAAACTCTCAAAAACAGTCACATTTAACTTTTTTATTATAATAAAAAACTCTCACATAAAGTCACATCTCAACTCAAATTAAAAATTCGAATCAGCGAATTAAACAGGTCTTAAAACAACAGCTAAAACAAAAGTTGTTATCGTTAAGAGTAAAATAAAAATTTCTACCACAAAAGTTTCCTCGTTTTTATTAATCTCTTGCGAGCAGAAAGATAGGGCATTGTTGATAACGAAAATCATCCAAAAGGAGAAAAATATATTACAATTGAAGTAAGAGATAATCTGTAAATGAGTTTATTTCTGCCAAAAAAAGAAAAAAAAAAGTTATATAGATTTTAAAACTCTATCAACAAGATTCAAAGTTCAATGGTAAAATGAGAGATGATCTAGAAACACATTTCCCTTTATAAGACAAGATTGAAACATTTATAAGAAACGTGATACAGCCCAATGGTATACTCTTTTGTCTACAGAACAATTATTGGAATTGAAAACGTAGTCACTATTTTTACTATTCTTGCTAAGGATAAATGTATTAGTCACTGCCTGCCACAACCAGATCCCCACAAAACACCACTAAACAAACCTTTGAGTGGCTCAAACATCTGAAACCTGAAATATTATAATGAGAATTTGTAGTATTGTATAAAATAAATATCTTCACGCTAGTGCATAATCTTAGACGATCAGATTTCATCAAATTCCATTAAAATTGTCTACTTTTCTCCTCTTGACACAATTTTGATGTAATCTGATCGTAACAAAGTGTACACTAGCAGTAAGGTATTTTGTTGTACTCCACTACAAAATTCTTGGTATAATAATTGACAGAGCAGCAGTTGTAGGAGCTTAAAGGATTTAGAATCTATACAAATGTTCCATACAAACTATGTACAATATAGATACCTTAAATATATATATAAGTGTATATATATATATATGGTAAAACTGGCATAGCACATACATCAACTTTAGATATTAATTTAAAGGCCTTCATAGTAACCACCAAAGGTTACATGAGCAGATCTGGTAAGAGGCACTCCTCTAGCTGCTGTAAATGCGTCATTGAACTTTGTAGCATGTTGTACCACTTGCCCCATCCTCTGCAAACCAAAAAGTTGAGGCTTTAATTAAGTAGACAAAACACATCTTCGGTAATGTCTATGGTGGATTCTATACCAGTGCTCTATACCTTTTATG
Source organism: Morus indica (assembly GCA_029231665.1). Lineage (NCBI taxonomy): Eukaryota > Viridiplantae > Streptophyta > Magnoliopsida > Rosales > Moraceae > Morus > Morus indica. The sequence goes on along the minus strand of JACAGA010000024.1, from coordinate 6,323,918 downwards.
GAAATTAGATCAAATCAGAATCACATCAAAACAAAAAAGAAAAAACATGTTAGATTTAAAGAAAATCGAGAAAGATCTAATGGTCGAGAACTATACGGTTAATGCTCTCATAGAATTTTCTCATCATAGACCAATGATCTGAAAATTTCTATTCGTTTCTGCATTGGCCAAAAAGGGTGAAGAAACTAATATTTCATCCATAAATCCAACTGGGCATTTATCAAATTTGGAAAAAGAACATATTAGAGACTTATTCTCTCCGAATCATATTACAACACATTATATTGCTCTTTTTAGGTTCCTACCAAATTAGTCAACAAGAAAAAATGGAGAAAAAACTAATATTTCATATACATAAATCCAACTGGGCATTTATCAAATTTGGAAAAGGAACATATTAGAGACTTAATTCTCTCCGAATGATATTACAACACATTATATTGCTCTTTTTAGGCTCCTGCCAAATTAGTCAACAAGATAAAATGGAGAAAAAACTATTTGATATACATAAATCCAACTGGGCATTTATCAAATTTGATGATAAAAATATAATAACAAGAAAAAAAAATTGGGGTTCTGGTTTTTTTGGTCTGACCTTGTCATCATTGTAAAGCTGAAACCTGATCCTGTGGCTGCTCTGCTGATTCTTTTGGTGACTCCCAAAAAAAAGAACGCAAATTGTGGCAGCAGCAACACCAAAAGAGCAAATGGCTCCAATCCCAGTGAGGCCCAATTTCCATATATTAAGACCATCATCATCACAACTATTCTCTCCCTCTAAGCTCTTTGTGCCATCCTTGGATCTCAATCCTTCCTCCTTGTCGTCATCAAACTCAAACGTGGAAGCATCAATTTGAGGCATGAATCCTCTACTGGTGGTTGTAGGGGACTTTGGTGAGTCCACCTTCATCGTGTCGACAAATTCATTTTCCTTCTTCATTTTCTTGAAGAAGACTTGGGAAACGGAATCCTGATCAGCTTCTCCAGCTTCCTCTATGATTTCTTTCTCCAATTGATCATGATCATCTGCTAGGGATGATTTTCCAATCGTTGGATTCAGATGAACTGGGATTATTGGAACAGGAACAAGCTGACTAGGAGGTCTTGGATTTTCTCTTCTTGTGGTGGTTTTCCTGGAATCTTGTAATGGGCAATCGAAATAATTCATGTCAAAAACACCCTTTGGATCAGAACCCCAGTTGCTGTAATGGATCTTCTTCTTCACCCCATCCTCACAGAAATCGAGGAAACCATCAGCAGGGATGAACTCCCACTCATCAAAATCCATTTTTTTTTTCTTTTTGGCTTTCTGGGTTGGTGGAAAAAGTGAAGATTTTTCAGCAATAGCTTTTAAATAAGGGATTCTGAGCTGTGGGTGTTTGAATGGTTGTATCAAAGATGGTGGCTTTCATGGAGTTTAGTGTGGAATTTCAGTCTCATTCTTAATGGGTGTCTTCTTTGCTTGTTTAGAGCGGTGAAAATTGAACCCCATAAGCAAGGAATACATCTTATTCGCATATTGACACACACAAAATTTTTTATTTTTTTTTTTTCGAGTGCTTATCCATTTTAAAGGGACAAAAGAAAGATGGTCCAAGTGGGAGCCACAAAAGAGAACAGGCCTCCTTGATTTTTTATTTCTTTCTCTCTCTTTTTTTTTTCATCTCTTTTATCTGTTGTATTAGTATAAGGAATGATCTGTTTGGAGTTTGATTATTATAATTATATGTTTGTATCTTTGGATAAACGTTTGATTAGTGGCCTTGGGTTTGAAATAGTATGATAAATGACTAGAAGGTTCTGTTATTGTTCTCTGTGATGAACTTTTTTTTGGGGAGAAAGAGAAAAAGAAGAGATTCCTTCTTTAGTCTTACTCTCTCACAAGGGGAAAGGAAAATAGATTGCTGGGCTTTCTTGTACGAGTTTGCTTGGAATGACAATGATGGGGTAGGGTTTGTTAGAGTTAAGAGGAAGAAAAAAAGAAAAGAGGGAAGTGATTGCCCAATACAACTGTCCATGACGTATTATCTTTATTCCTTATTTATTTTTTATGTATTTGTTTATTGTTATTATTAGACTATTAGTTATTGGAGTAGGGTATTGGATTTTCTTTTATTTGTCATAAACTAGTTAAAACCGCCAATACTATAAAAATCATTTTGGTTCTGAGTTAAATTTTTATTTTAAGTTAAAATATAATTTTATGTAAGAATTTTTAATTATAATAGAAAAAATTAGGTATAATTTTATATGAAAATTTTTAACTGTAATAAAATTAAAATTGAAAACTCGAATCGATAAAATGATTTTATTAAATTTTTATTACTCGTCTTTAAAAACCTTTGAGAAAATATTAAAAAAGCTATTTTTCTTTTTTGAAGATGGAGGTTTTCTGTATGATGTCAAAAAAGATATATAAAATCACACTGATTTTTAGCCGTCTTTAATTTTTCATTTATAACTATAGTTATGTCCTTAACTGATGTTAGAGTAGTATTTTTAAAGACGGCTCGTGCTTTATGATGTCAAAAAAAAAAAAATAATAAAGTCGCACTATTTGTTCTCCATTTTGAAAAAGCTTTAAAAAAAATAAAAAATGCTATTTGTATTACAGTTTTTATTGTATGATATGAGAAAAGATATATAAAATCGAACTAATTGTTATCCTTTAGAAATGCTAACAAATTAAAAAAAAAGGCTTCTTTTTGTATTTTTTTATATAGTTTTTAATATGTGATGGTAAAAAATGACATACAAAGCCGTACTTGTTTTGTCCATCTTTAAAAACCTTCAAAAAAAATGAAAAAACAAATACACGAGTTTGTGAATCTGTCATGTCCCAAAATAGGGGTTAGTGACGTGAATACTCGTTTAGAAGTTAAACATGATTAAGAAAGTAATTAAACATTTGGAAATATAATAGTTAAAACCAAAAGTAAAATATTAAGGAAATTTCTAAACAAGCCTCATATTTTGCTAAAATTAAATTACAAGAAAGTGATGAGGACTTTCACACTTTCTGATAAAAGAGGTTAAAAACTAAGTCTCTGACATCATTCAGGACTTTACCCACATGATATACAATATTGTACATACATTAACACGTAAATAACATTACAGACATCAACTACAGTCTAGAAATCTAAAGTTCAGAGTTTTAGAATTTACAATTCTTACATTTATACACCAGGATAATGAACACAATCCTCACTTAATCAGACGATAGCAATTAATTCAGCTACTCTGCACTGCTCCCAACGTCGCCTGTGAGGGGTTTAATATTTATAGAAACAAATAAAATATGAGCGGAAGGCCCAATAGGATGTATTTTGAAATAAATTTATAAATAAGTAGATAAATAAATAAGCAAATAAATAAATGAATAAGTAAATAAATAAAGATATTCAGTTCCAAAACAACAGCTGAACCTTACATCCTTTTTCTAAAAGGAAATAAAAACTAAAAATTTTATATTACAGGCATCAACAAGTAATTTATCCTCTGATAAATTACTTACACAGCCACAAGCACAAATCGTATCACCACCGTAGTGGCCCGGTTTGGGTTTCGGGTTCTACCCCTAAGGATACGATTTCCATATCCTGTCTAGGTCATCAGCAAGTTTATCCGTTCACAAGATATCTTATCTTAAGAAATCATTCATTTAAAATTATGAAGTAGTTCATTATAATTCAAATAGCTAAAATCAAGCTATTGTGTTAAAATGTTTTTCTTTCACTATCATGTCCATTCTTTAAAACATTTACTAGGCCAAAACTCTTTAAAACAAGTTGTCAAAGAAAAGGACAGGAAATCCTACTTCTCAAGCACCAAACATGTGGCTAGCGGTACGCTATTCCGGCTTTCGCTTCCTCAAAGCCTTCAATTTGATTCCTCAGCTAGCATTTATACAAAACAACGCTTTAGGATTTAATTCTCATTCTTAAACCAAATCAATCTCAATTATACACTTTAATTTCCTATTAGTGTGCCTTAATCCAATCACAAGTTTCATAAATCATTTCACGTTTCAAATCATCATTCCAAGAGTTTTGATTTCAAAACATGGATTAAAGATGCTAATCCATTTACTTTAGATGCCCAAATTCAACTAATTTGGGTTCTCTTCGAAAATCGAGATCAAAACAGGGTTTCCAAAATGACTCACCCATTTTCCTCTGTCAACCGGCCGATCGGTGATAGAGAAGTGCATCACCACCAGTAGGCCGGTGGTGTGCAACCAGTCGACCGCATAGGTCAGCCGGTGGAGATCAGCAGGGTGAGGAAACTCACCAAATCAGTTCAAAAACCTGCAAATCTGAGTTTAATATGAGATTTTTCAAAGGAAAACTACCAAATCCAGGTTCCAAATGACAAATCCAGTCTAAAGAACTAAAAATCTCCAATTTCTACCGTGATTTTACCTAAAATCCATCAAAATCCATTTCGAACTAAAATAGGTTTTCTAATAGAAAAATACAATATTCAAGAGAAGTTTTTTTTTTTTTTTTTTTTTTTTCAGAAATCTTACCTCAAATCCTTCTCTTGACGTTGAAAACTCCTTTAAATCCTTCTTTGGTTCGAAATCTGGATGATTTGGTGACAATTTGAACGGGAGAGAGAGTGAGAGGAAGAGAGAGAGAGAGAGAGAGAGAGAGAGAGTTATGGGAGAAGGAAAAAGAAAAGAAGAAAAAGAAGAAAAGAAAAGAAAATGGAAAAAGACAGGTGTCAAAATATTTAAGATGACAGTCTAAAAAATGTGTCTACACACACTTCTGTGGTGAAAATATAAATACTGAAAACATTTAAATTCGTTGAAAATATTTAAATTTACCCATCATAAACATTTAATAAACAATAATTAATTAACTAAACTAGATTAGGCACACTAATAAATCTCAATTACATTAATTAATCTAGTTTAATTTCTAGAGGTATTACAGAATATGTGTGTTGCTAAAACTTCTTCCCAAAATTTGCTAAGGCCTCATTCAGTTCACTGATTCAAGGTTTTATTTCAAGCTGAGATGTGAGTTTATCCCAGGTGGAGTATGCTAGAGTGATTGGCAGTGTTATGTACTTAATGAGCTGTACAAGACAAGATATTGCCTTCACTGTAAGTAGATTGAGCAGATTCACGAGTAACCCAAGAGATGACCACTGGAAAATTGTGAGAGTACTAAGGTACTTGAGATATACTCGTGAGTATGGATTGCATTACACAAGAGTGCCTGGTGTTTTAGAAGGATACTCTGACGCAAGTTGGATACCTGATACACAGGACTCTAAGGCTACCAGTGGATATGTATTCACCTTGGGTGGTGCAGCTATTTCATGGAAATCCTCTAAGCAAATGGTAATAACCAGATCCACAATGGAAGCTGAGTTTGTTGCATTGGATAAATGTGGTGAAGAAGCAGAATGGCTTAGACATTTCTTAGAGGACATTCTGGATTGGCCAAAGCCTGTACCTACAATTTGCGTACATAACAATAGTCAATCAGCTATTGGTAGAGCACACAATACAATGTATAATGGTAAGTCTAGACATATACATCGACAACATAATACCATTAGACAATTGATCTAAACGGGAGTCATAGTCATTGACTATATAAGGTCAAAAGATAATATTGCAGATCCGTTGACCAGAGGACTGAATCGAGATCAAGTTGAAAAGACATCGAGAGGAATGAGATTAAAGCCTATGGAAAAATAGGTTGAAGCAGTGGAAACCCAACCTAGCTTACTGGAGATCCCAAGATCTAGGTCCAATAGGACAACTAAATTGTCCAGACCAACTGAGTTCACTGTAGGGGTAACCATAGCCTATTCCTATGATGATAACAGTGAAACCCGTACGAGAAAAGGTTAAATATTAGTTTTTAATGATTCTTATGCATCAGATACGTCAGGAATTCAAGCGGAGTAATACGGGTTACTCTTCATTACGAAATCACCTATGTGAGAGAGAAGTAGGACCGCTTTAAAAGAGAATTATGATGGCTCAATTCTTTAGAAACTCTTGCAGAACCAGGTAGATGTTCATTGCTAAAACGAACATAACCATAAGAACATAACTATGTTAGGAAGATGTATGTGTGAGGTATATTAACGTTTACACGAAGGCAAAACAGTTCAAGGATATCGCGTCTACTGGACAGCCAGTAAAATTATGTATTCTCACAAGGGAAGGTTCAAAGGGTAACATCTACCTATCTTTTGCAAGCATCGACCCCATAACTCTATCACCATGTCGAGTCTGTATTTTTTCTTGTCGTTGGTCAATTTTCATTCATGTGGGGGATTGTTGGAAAAAATGGTTTATTAAGCCATTTTCAAGGCCCATTTTGAGGTCCATATTCGGATGGGGCCCAATAGGTTTTTGGGACGGGTCTCGATGGATTTGCATTCTCCGTCGCGAGGAGATCGAAATCAAGTATTCATACACTCAAAATGGATTTTGGGTGAATGAGAAATTGATAGTCTAAGTATGGTACTTGGAATGGTATATGTAGAAGGAAAATTGTAAAAGTTTCACATTGGTTAGGAGTGAAGCCAATGTGGTGTTTATAAGTGATTGCACTTTGAAGCCTAGGTAAGCATGTATACCAGAGAGGCTCTCTCACGCGCAGGGGGTGCGAATTACGGACCCGGTGGGTTTGGGGCCTAATGTGTGCACTCGCGACCTGCGGACACGAATGCCAGAGCGGAAAACCCGCTCCGTGCGAGCTTACTTTTGCAATTTTTATTTTTCCTTCAGCCAAGTCCTTCCAGCTTCCAGTCGTTTGGCATAAAGCAATACTGATTAATGACCATAATGAGGGCTTAATGGTGATCAATGGAGACAAACCGAATTAAGCTTTTATGGCTTTGGTTTTCATCATCAAAAACTGAATTAGTAGGCAGTATGAGGCCAGATTCATCATTCGAATTAATACCGGTTTTGCCTCATAATATTGCAGAGTAATGGCTGTTTTCAACACCATTAATCCAAGATTAAATTTGGGTTGTAACACCTAGATTTTGGACCCTATATAAGGGCATACTCCACATGAACATACAACACACTTTTGCACAGGGCACTCTTCTCTCATTTTCTCTAGTTCTTGCCTTTCTGGTTCCAAGTCTCTCTTGAGTTTCTAGTTCTGTTTTGGTGATAGAGGGAAGGTCCAAGTTCTAGTTCGCCGGACGGTTTTGATAGTGCATCGAGTTACCGTCGTTGTCGTTGTATCCTGAGAGACAAACGTCTAACGTTGCCTCAAGCACTTACCAGAGGGGACGAATCTGTTTTAAGGACAACGTGGTTCACGTGCCTCGACATTTATACAATTCCAGTTTTTCGAATTCCATAGAAATGTTGATTTTGGGTTGTAACAATCTTCATTATTTTGTTCTTCCTTAATTTGTTGTTCTTCTTTGTATTATCCATTATATTGTCTAACATTGTAAAACCAACAGTGTCGGGCCTCGAGTTGCCTCGTTAGGCTCGGTCCAAATTTTTCCTTCTAAATTTGATATAGGTTAAAAACATAGGAGATACATTTTAGATTATAGAAAAACATAGATAAATGTATGATTTATTTAAAATTCGGCGTACCTGATTTTCTCAAAACTTTAAGTAGACATTTGGTTTATAGATTCAGAATTATGATTCAGAATTATTCTCGATTTACGTGTATTTTTTTATGAGAGAAAATATTATAGTAAATCACGAATTATAATTCAAATCATGAAATGAATATGCTAACGAAACGCACCCTAAGAGTCAATTGGCTGTCATTAATTAAGAGCCCATTTAGTTTGCAGATTCGAGTTTTTAATTCGAGTTGAGATGTGATTTTACGTGAGAGCTTTTTATTGTAACAAAAAAATTAAATATGACTGTTTTTGAGAATTTTTTACTGTAATAAAATTTAAATTCTAAACTCGAATCGGTAAAATGAACAAGACCTAAGTTTGATCAAATGGGTGCTGTCATAATATTGGTAAAATATAAAGGGGTGTCCGTGTAATTTTGCTTAATAATTTATAGATCAAATTAGATCATCTCTCCTTTTCTGTTCTTCATTTTTCCAATCTTGACTTCACCTCATCTTCTTCTTCTTCTCTCTCCGTCCTCTCTCTCTCTCTCTCTCTCTGTGCAATTCTGAGATCCCAAATTCATTTTCACCATTGATATCGTCGATCGAAGCTCCGATTTTTCCATTTCCCTGATCTCTCTCTCTCTCTTTCCTCTTTCTCTCTCTGCGATTGGGCAAAAGGAGTGCGTTCCGTTGAGAGTAGAAAACGGGTTTAGGGTTTCGAAGAGCATTCAATGATGCTTTCGGTGCCCCTCAAGCTCATTCTTCGTCCTTCGCTACCTTCCTTCGCTTCTTTCCATGGCGGCTCCTCCTCTCATCGTCTGAAACGCCTCGAAAAAGGCGATCGTCGTGGTAATCTTAATCGTAGTTAACATTTAGCCTCTCTCTCTCTCTCTCTCTCTCTCTCTCTCTCTCTCTCTCTCTCTCTCTCCCCCACTCTCTCTCTCTCTACCAAATAGTCTTTCTCTTCGTCTTTGAATCAAAACCTACGGACCAAGTTTCATACGCCATCGCGAATCGGATCCTGCACAAAACCTGCTTCTGTGGTTGTTTGACCGTTTCATAGCTCTCTTAATTCTGTTAAATAAAGGTAATCACTTGCAATTCATTTAATTTATTCGTTTCTTGGCTCGGCATGCTTAATTAATTAATTTAATAATTGTGTATTAGATTAAAAGTTCTGCCCCTTAATGGTTTTGTTTTTTAGTTGTGCTAATAAATTCTTGCTTGATCTTTTGTTAGATAGGCAAGATTAACGGAATAAGCAATCATTAATTGGAATTGGACGAAGTAATCTAAATGTGTTTTGAGTAATCACCAAAAAGGGCTTTGACAAGAAGACTAAGCATGAATATGTTTGAGTAATATTGTTAAATATGGTGTAGATTAGAAGTGCTTCCTTCAATAATGGTTTTGTGTTTTGTTTAATGAATAGTTTCTTACTTAATCTTTGTTTGAGAAGAATCTGAGACTGTAGATGGACATTAGCTCTGGTTCTGATAAGTCGGAGTGCCAAGATGTAAGCGGCTTTGGAGGTCTGCAATCATCTTTGAAGGAAAAGAAAAGCCTTGATTGTGCCAATCATGATGATGATTTTATAGTGTCTGAACTTGAAAATGCTTTAGCTGAGAATTTACATATTAAAGTTGGTGAAGAAGTAGAGCAAGTTTCTAGTGACGGAGATGAGCTTGGCAATGAATATGAGAATTATGACTGTGAGAGGCCTAAAGTAAAAGAGCAGCCAAAATCCTCTCTGAAGTTCCTTAGCAAATGCGCATCTTTCCCATGCCCCGATGGGATGCGGGAAGATGCTGTTTCTTCAGAGAAGGAAGATGAGCAACCTGAAACCGCTCTCAAAGGACTCTTCTTTGAGGAACCTCATCGGAATTCCTACACGCGGTCAATATCTTTGCCTGTGAGTGCATCTTTGGTGTGTGTTCTTATTAGATAATGTATCTGAATTTGCCAATTATTTATTTGGTTTTCATCTGATGTTGGAATTGCTGATTCTTTTCAAATGTCAAAGTTTAGAGTACTTGTGTTTTATTTCCAATGATAAACTAACAATATTGAGTTGGTGTCTAGAAGGAAGAACCATGACCCCCCAGCCCAAACAGACAAAGGTTAAACTAAAAAATGCAAAGACTTTGTCAATCTAATTGACTTTGTGAAAGCATAATACTCAAGTTGGTTTAAGAATCTTGAGGATCTTAGATGAAATCTAGTGGTGGTTTTGTAGTTGAGCTTTCCTAGTATCTTTATTGATAAATTATAGTGTTTATTTTCCGTATCTCAGGCCCCTTTGAAGCTTGTATCTGCCATGAAAGGTAGCCGTGAGAAGCACGGAGTTTCTCTGAGGAAACTGAGCGTGTCTTGGGCCCCTGATGTGTATGATCCAGTACCGACATCTTTATCACATACTGTTAATAGAGGAGGCAAGAAACAACAGAGATATAAGAACAACAAGAAGAATTGGAAGAATGGAAAGAAAGGGCAAAAGGGAAACACTTCTCGAGGGGGGAGTGGCAAAGACAGGAAACAATCCCGTAAAGTTTCTGGAAACTCTAATGGTTACTACAAATCAATGGATGCTCCTGAAAGACTGATCGAGCCTGAAGATGAATTCGGCGATCTTACTGTTGGTAGCCAAGATTCGCAGTCCTTTTGTGGGACTTCCTTCTTGAAGAAGTCGCTTACTAAGATGCACTACCCAGTTGCAGAAGCCTTGTGAGCAAATTACCTCTTCATTGATACCTCGCGACCCTGTGATGTTCATAAATAATCCTATTGTTCTCTGAGACATAGGTTTTTGCTGATCAGTGTTGACTGTAAGAAGATTTGTTATCGTTGTGTGATGTTTTGTTTCGCCCGAGTAGGGTGAATGGTTGATTGCGCTATTATAAAGCTACGATATTATTATGCCGTGTATTCTCTTAATAGATTTCTAGTGCTATGCGTTGCTCTATGATGTTGGCTTGTTGCTACTATTCATGCTTGTTCAATCTTTTGATTCCACTATGATTTGTGCCAATGCTTATGCGACTCTTTCCTGGCCACTACAATTTTCTAGACCTTGTTTGGTTCGCCGTTAGGATTGTGTGATTTGGTTTGAATTGTTATGATTTGAATTGCAACTCAAGCCGGTATTGGAATACGAAAATAAATTGTAATTTAAATTGAAAATAAAATCTGATCTGTGTTTGGATAAATGTTGAAAACTGTCATTAGAGTTTTATAACAAATTTTATAAAACTTTATTGTAAATAACGTTAAAAAATATGCAATATGAATGAGAATATGTTCTTCTTTCCATTATGAGCACACTAAAAAAATTATTTCAATCGAAATTAAAATGATGAAATTATGATATTTTTAAACTTGAAGTTGAGGAGAGAAAAAGTAAGATTCAAATTATTTTCACTGTATAAAACAATTAAAATTGTTAGAATTTAGAAGACAAGTAAATTTTAAAACTTAATGGTTTGAATCATCGTCAACAGTTAATTTAGTGGTTTTAATTTTAATATAGTATGTGCAGAAATTAGACTTAAAATTAGATTTAGCCCCTTTAAACTAATAGTTCTTTACATTTTATTAGGCCGATCATTTATTACATATATAAATAAAACCTATTACATATATACATATTAGTATAATTTTAATAAAAAAATTAACCTCCTACTAATAAATCTTAGTTCCGTCATTGAGTGAGAAGTCATGAATGATCCAGATATAGCTTTTCTTCTCTCGTTTTGAGTAGTTTAACTGTATGTTTGGTAGGAAGGAAAAGTAGAAGGAAGGAAGATGGAGAGATTTTAAGAGGAAAAATAGAAATGTAAGTTGTTTGATAGGAGAGAAAAGAGAAAGGAAGAGAAAATGAAGTGGAAAATAATACATGTGGGCCTCACTATTTTTTTTCTTTTCACAAGTGGGTAGAAAATGGAATGAAAAATGGGGACAACTCATTAAAGTGAGCAAAGTTACTAAACTATAATTTTCTCCATCAACATTCAAGCAAAAAATTTAAGAGTATAAAAGCAATTTATGAGTGAGATTTTTTCTTTCTTCCCAATTTAACTTCCAATACCAAACAAGTGAAAGTAAGCTAATTTTCTTTCCATCTTCTCATACCAAACAACATAAAGAAAATCAATTTTCTTTTCATTATTACTATTTTTCATCAATTTCATATTTCTTTTCTATCCTATTTTCTTTCCTTCCTACCAAACATGGGGCTTAATGTTTTCTTCTCTCGTTTTGTATAGTTAAACTTAAATGGACAAAAACTCCTACTTTACTCTTAAGCAAGGATAAAAACACTGATTCAGTAGATATACCATTGATGTCGGTGGAAATATCACAAAAGAAATTACGGACACTGGATTTTAAGTTTTAAAATTTAATATATATATATATATATATTGATATTTTAGGATATGACAAACTAAATATATAAGTAAACAAGTTTTATATAAAAAAAAGACATTAAATAGAAACCTCAATAACAATAAATGTTCTACAAGGCTCAAATATGATTGAGATTTTATTATGATTCAAGTGATATTGTTACCATGAAGTGCAATTGTGCAAATATACAAAGTGTATAAAAGTGTATGAAGTGCAAATAACATGTTAGATAATAAAAATGTATTATTTAGCTAACAGACTTTTTTATCTTTTCGAAAGTTTTGATTTTTTTTTATAATGAAGTAAATAACTTACAGTAAGACATTGATGTAAATAATATATTTTAAAGCTATTTGAAGTAAATAGTAATAAATTAAAAATTTATGTGATAAAATTTTTTTTTACCACGTTAATCCAGTTTTGAAAAGAAAATTTATGTAGTAAAAAAAAATTTTACCACAAAAATCCGATTGTAAATAAAAAATTTACACGGTAAAAAATGTTTTTATTGCTATTTATTTTAAATATTTAAAAATATATTATAAACTTAATTTCATTTCAAAAATTTACTATTTATGATGATTTTTGTTACTAAAATTTTATGAAAAAGCCACTATAACCTTACTGAAATCGATATTTTTTTTAGCACACTCTCAAGTTTACCAAACTTTACCCAAAATTTTATCAGAAATCTTTTACTCTTAAAAGATATTTGAGGAATTTAGAAGTTTCGAAGTGACTTACGGGATTAAATAAAGCGAGGCAAAGAAGAAATGCGTTCATCCTTCATTTGAGTCACCGTTCAGTTTTAAATGTTCAAGGGTTGATTCCTCTTTTCCTCCTTGGGTGTTAAACTGAGTGGTGGTAGCTACTTAGGTCTCGTTTATTTCACCGATTTGAGTTTATAATTCAAATTTTACTACAGTAAAAAGCTCTAAAAAAGTCATATCTAATTTGTTTACTACAGTACAAAGCTTACATAAAGTCACATCTCAACTCGAATTAAAAACTCGAATCAGCGAACTAAACGAGCCTTTAGTTACATGCTTCCTTGATCTCACTATGCTCCCTTTTTTTTTTGTTGTTGTTAAATTGTTACAATTATAGGAGTATAAAGTTAATAAGTCACACTATAAAACTTTGGGAGAGAGTTATCAAAAGGAGATGAAGGGTCACAACTACTATCTCAGGTAACCAATTTGGCTTCATGCCAGACAAATCAACCACAGAAGTCATTTTTCTTCTTATGATACCGATGAAAAGGTACAGAAAAGCCAAGACGGACCTACATATAGTCTTTATAGATTTAGAAAAGTCTTATAATAGGGTGCCGAGAGAAGTTTTATGGTGGGTGCTAGAAAAGAGAGGAGTGCATGCGAAGTATATTAAGGTAATTAAGGACATGTACGATGAGATGGTCAAGAGTGTGAGAACTGCTAAAGGCCACACAACAAAGTTCCCTATTCGGATCGGCCTTCATTAAAGATCTGCTCTTAGTCCTTATCTTTTCACCATTGTGATGGATGAACTGACAAGAGAAATTCAAGATAGAGTTCCTTGGTGTATGCTTTTTGTAGACGATATAATTTTAGTTGATGAACATAGGGATGCAGTTAACTGTAAGTTAGAACTGTGGAGACAAACTCTCGAGATGAAGGGATTTAAGTTAAGTAGGACGAAAACTGAATACATGCATTGTAGGTTTAGTAACTCAAGTAATCAGAGTGATGAAATTTCTTTAGATGGTGTGCAGATTGGAGCTTCTAGGAAATTTAGGTACCTTGGGTTTATAGTGCAGTACAAAGGAGATATAGAAGAGAATATTCAACATAAGATTAAGACAAGATGGGTTAAGTGGAATAATACTACGAAAATTTTATGTGATAGCAAGATGCTTATTAAGTTAAAAAGAAAGTTCTATAGAATTGTAATCCACCCAGCTATGTTATATGGTAATGAATGTTAGGCCATTAAGAGACAACATATATCTAAAATGAGTGTGACAGAAAAGCGTATGTTAAGATGGATGGGTGGCCATACGAGAATAGATCGCATAAGGAATGAAGTTATTCATAGTAAAATAGGTGTAACACCAATAGAAGATAAGATGCACGAAGGCCGCTGAGGTGGTACAGGCATGTCTAAAGTAAACTGCTAGAAGTACTAGTTCGTGCTTGGGAGGATATTTTTATACCTAATACTAGAAGATAAAGGGGTAGACTAAGAATTATGTGGACCGAAGTCATTAAAAAAGACATTCTAGATCCATGCCTTCAGAAAAGTTTAATTTCAAACAGAGCTGTGTGAAAAAATAAAATCTATATAGCCGACCCTAATTAGTTGAGATTAAGGCTTCTTGTTGTCGTCGTCGTCTCTTTAAGCCAAAAAAGCACGGGATCAAACGAAAAGATGAAAATGTGCGCAATTATTGTCTGATGGTATAAGAATGCCATTTTTCAGCTATGTCATATACAAAGCATGATCCACGTCCTCTTCCTCGAGCATTTTGGGATCACATCCAAAGCCTAAGGTCTTCATGTGATCTAACAAACAATCCAAAATATCATGAATATCAAGCATTCTGGTGTTTGATCCGTCTTCTACTCTAAACCTATAGACGACATTATTAATTTCAATCCAACTATAGCCCGGGCTTGTTTTCAGCCCTTTATCTTTCATCAATTTCCGCATCCTTGCAGCATTGTCCCACCATCCCACACCTGCGTAGAGGTTCGCCAATTGCAAATAGGTCGCGGCGCAGCTAGGTTCCAACAACAACCTCTCCTCTGCAGCCTCGATGCCCAACCCTACGCTCCCGTGTATACGGCTTGACGAGAGCAACGATCCCCATATGATAGCGTTAGGGCGAATAGGCATCTTCGCAATGACATCCCGAGCCTCTTCCAACAACCCAGCTCGGCCAAGGAGATCAACAATGCACGAGTAATGATCTAGCTCTGGCTCTAAACCGTGTTCCACCATTGAATCAAAGTAGAGTCGGCCTTCTTTGACAAGACCTGCATGGCGACACGAGGAGAGGACGCCAAGAAAAGTGATGGCATCAGATTTCGCACCTTGCTGCTTCATTTCCTCAAACAGATCAATCGCCTGCGAAACGAGCCCATGCTGCGCATACCCTGCTATCATTGAGTTCCACGAAACGGTATCTCTACCATCCAAAGTTCTGAATACGCGAAGCGCATCTCTGAGGGCCCCACATTTGCAGTACATTGAGATGAGGGCGTTGGATATGTGAATGTAGGCATGGAAGCCCATTTGAATGACTTGAGAATGAACACTTCTCCCTAGCCCGAGTGCTCCGCTACACGAGCAAGCACTCAAAAGGCTAGCAAAAGTGAAATGGTTAGGCCTCGAACCCGAATTCTCCATCCTTTGGAAAAGCTCCAAGCAAGCATTAACCCGCCATTCTTGCGCAAAGCCAGCAATAATTGCGGTCCACGACACTACATTTCTCACAGGCATTTCTTCAAACAATAGGTAAGCATTATCCAGCTCGTTGCATTTGCAGTACAAACTCACCAAAGAACTTCCAACATAAACATTTGCAACAAACCCGTGTCTTATAGCCGCACAATGGTGCTGAACACCCGCACGGAGATTACGCGTGGACCCACATGAGCTCAGGGCAAGTGACAACACTGTGGCGTCAATAATCCTCGACTTCTTAGAACTAGTTTCAAGCTCGTCAATGAGGCGAAGATGGCGATGGCGATGGGGTGATAATGTGGTAACGTTGGTTTGGGGAGTAATAAGGTGGAGAACTCTGAGTGCTTTGTGTAACTTTTTTGTGTGTTGTAATCTATGAGTGGGATCGTGAGAAGAGAAGAGCCTTAAGCGGGAAGATTTTGTTTGCAGTAGAAGAAGATAAGAAAGTTTGTTCCATGACGAAGAAGAGGGAAGAGAATTGAAACTAAAAGCCATGGGTTGAGAGCTGAGAACACACGACGTCCATTTTCATGGTTGCTCTTTGTTGGTCATTTGTTTTTGGACCTATAAACTTTCAATTGGAAGGTTCCGGTGGGTTTGAACCAGTTTAAATAAATATTTGGTTGTACAGATATCTTAGGTTCGTTCACTTCACTGATTCGAATTTATAATTTTAGTTATAATGTAATTTTATATGAGAATTTTTTATTATAACAAAAAAAATTAAATGTGACTATTTTTAAAAACTTTTTACTATAGAAAAACTCAAATTCTAAACTCGGATCGGTAAGATAAACGGAACCTTAATAAATACTTTAAAATACATCAGTCTTTATTTTTATTTCTTATTTTCTATTAAGATTTTTTTTAGTTAAATAATTATATTAATAAAAGAGTGTTAATTAAAAATAACAATAAAATTTTAAACTCATACACTTTAAAATTAAAGATTTTATAGAACTTTGTCTCCTTTTTAAATTTTTTGGGTTCTAATCTAAAATATTGTTTACAAAACTAACTCAAAGGTTTCTACTAATTATTTTTACTCACATTCTTACAAACTTGTAGTTCTAATAATATAACCAAACGTTGGTTTAATTTTTTTTTTATATGTTTAGACCTTACATTGCCAAATCTAATTCAAAAAAAAAATCATATATAAGTTTAAACTTAAAAGTTCAGTCTCACACAATTTAAACACACGAAGTAAATAAGACCTAAGTTGATTCTCCTCGTTTCTACCAGATGTTCCTGTTAAGAATGGTGTCCTATAAACAATAGATGTAATACGATATTTGTTATTTATTTAATAAAAGAGTTTATTCATTATTTTATGTGCATATACTATTGAATATTTTATGAATATCATTAAAAATTTCATGATTATTTATATGACCTTAAATATTGTATATAAGTATTATATGCAAAAGGATAATATTTAAAGATAATAATCAAAACGATATTTATAATGAATTTAATTAAAGTTCAGAATCTTTAATTAAAACATTACTAATATATGTCATTCTCACGTAGAATGAAATGATGTTATCCACACTATTAATATGATTAGATATTGAATGTGTATTACCCATAATGAAATTGTGTGGAATCAGAACACATAGAATACAAATTTCTGATAATTTCTGTTAAGCATAAAAATTATAATTGACCTTATCGATAGTCATATATAAAATTATCTTAATCCTAAATTATTAACAAACTTATATTAGAGGTGTAATAGTTGGAATTTATAGTTGGGCATGTCCTAGGGTGCGAAGACTTCAACACGCCGTGGTGATCCATTTGGGCATGTACCTCGAAGGTGTCATATAGTCTCCCGACATTCTGAGTGTGCATCAGTGTGTCAAGTTAAGGGATTCGTATATGGGACAATTCATATGCGCGTGACACTATAGCAATGTCCTTCATGTACTCGTTCGTCCTCCAGTCCGAGGCCTAAGATAATGCATCAAGACATTGGCTACGTGGCGAGTACATGCCTCGAGCGTTAGGCTGCAACTCTCCCTTGAGATGTAGACCATAACATTTTCAAGGTAGGGTCGTACTCATCTCAAATAAATCTACAATCTGTCTCGAGCATAGGGTCGTGTTGCGTCTCTCTCGAGTCTTGGTGGTACGTCATTCACAAAATGAGATGACACGTGGCTTACCAAAACTAATCGAGGGGAATCAGCCCAAAAGTGGGTGTTGATGTTATTAAATTTGGTTAAGGGGGTATCACTGTAATTTAGACAACACAAGGGGTGTCTTTTTTAACTTAATTACTACCATACTGACCATCATCTATGTGAAGCTTCATGAATGAGTTCTTTCCTTTCTACTGACAAGTAACGAAATCATGTAAACCGAAATAGGTAACAAAACCAGTCAACTCAAATAGATTATTTGTGCTTATGTTGTGTACTCTGCATTAATTTTAACGTAGTCATAACTCAAATCACAGCCCCATGCTTGC
Organism: Morus indica; assembly: GCA_029231665.1. Classification (NCBI taxonomy): domain Eukaryota; kingdom Viridiplantae; phylum Streptophyta; class Magnoliopsida; order Rosales; family Moraceae; genus Morus; species Morus indica. The sequence goes on along the minus strand of JACAGA010000024.1, from coordinate 6,306,005 downwards.
CCACGACCTGGTCCGTCACCTGATTCAACAAAGCAGACAGGCATTTTTAGATTTTGTAGGAGATTTATAATTCAAATTATCCAACGCCATCGCTTATTATTTGCGACGATCGCTTATTATTTGCGACGATCAGTGGCGTCTAATACTATGAAAAACTAATACCATTTTACCTCCTGACATATGTGCCTGTATACTTTTTACCATGTGAGTCAATGCTCTACTGCTAACATGCGTGTAGTGATGCATTAACACTGGTGATAAATATCGATGTTCACTATGAAAATTGAAAAGCCTAATAAAACTCCACCCACTTCATGTGTGCAATTTTGAATATGTTATTTAGTGGCATGCATTCACTATGTATTAGACAAAGATTCTTTATGCTTCAGGAACTCACCTACAGACACTTTAATTTCGACAGTGCCATGCGTCTCACCAGCTTTCTTGAGGTAGGCACTGGCTGCAGCTCTGAAAAGAAAAAAAAGAAAAAAAAAAAAAACAAATGAGGTGAAGAATGCAAATTTATCTCCAAGAAGAGAAGGAATACATTAAAAAAATAATAATAAATAGATAAATAAATAATTTGCTGAAATTGGAGAAAAACCAGACTAGAAAAAGAAGTGCTCATCCAAATTCTCTACATTTTATTCCTCGTCTACAAATACGAAAAAGTATTGTTCCAGGTCCCTATTTCTTGGGCTGAAAGAGGCCCGCGGTTACCTGTCAAACAACTGTGGTTCCCCACCATCCATGAGCAAAATATCCCCTAGCAGCACTCGAAGCTTCTTTTGGTCAAAGGAAATTCCTGCATAGCCAGCAGCACAAGCAATGCGACCCCAATTCGGATCTCTACCATATATTGCAGCCTGGATAACATTATACATACTGAATTAGTATTAACTCAACTTGTACATCACCGTCACAGCCAATGCCAGATAAAGCTTATTATACCTTTACAAGTGAAGAAGATGCTACTGAGCGTGCTATCTTTGCTGCTTCGGCCTCAATCTCACCACCGGTCACGGAGACCTGAACCAAAAGTTTTTAGCAATACATTTTTTGCTACAATCGTGAAAAAAGATTTAGCATGATAAGCAGAGTTGCGTAGTCCAGGTAATACTGTAATCAGATACCAAATTGTGCAGTGAACAAGTTGCAAATAAAGAACAAATCCTTAAACAAGATTCTGTTAGACCCCTACTGAAGCAAGTTTACTCTAGGAGGGGCAAAACGGGAAGAAAACAGAGTTAGGGGCTTAAGGGAAGATATTGAAAGTGGCTAGGGGGGGCTGACGTGGAAGGGGGCTAATCTGGGAGTAATTTGAATGGGGGAGGGGCAGGAGATTTGAGTAGTGAGTATTTCCATCGGCTGAGTGTTGAGTGTGTTGCCGGAACGGCTGGGAGTGCCAGAGAGCTCGAAATCTCCGATCTATCCTTTATATTTCAGTGTAATTTGGTGTTCTTGACGGATTGGATTAATAAAACTCCCTCTGATTACTCTCATTTTCTTGTTTCTGGTGTGTGTGAGTGGTATTGGTGTTTGGCTGATTTTCTGAGTTAGGTTCCAAACAGATTTAGACCTCAATCAAGCATGTTGCTCCTTCTCCGTCCCATGCTATTGATTTTGCAAGACCTTGCATTACCTAGAAAACATGCAAATCAGATTCTCAGAATACCGCATAGATCAAAACCCACAAGCGACTGCTATTTTACCTTAGTGAACATATTTGTTCATTTGCTTACAATCATGCTAAACAGAAGTACACTAACCGCCCTTTTTTTTTTATATATCTAACAAGATGATTTCAGACATAAAAAAAACAAGTTGGACTTTAGCAGCAGTTACCGCATCGAGACCTGCTTGAAGTTCTACTGCCTCATGACTTTGCAAGGAAGATATCCTAGGTGATCCAGATAACCCACTTGCCAAGGCAATTACGGTGTCGTTGGTACTAGTATCTCCATCTACCTGCACCAAAACCACATTGAACTAGCTTAGCAAATATCAATGTCAAAACCCTATCTATATAACACGTGGATTAGTGGCACTTGCTCAAAAGCTAATATGCAGTATTGCCAAGTAAAGAAGATTAATACAAGGATCATAACTAACACGTCCAATTTGATCAAACCCTCGCAAGCTATGATATTCAATACTAGAAACCAGAAAATTTCCAAAAATCAATTATATAAAAAGCAAAGTTTGACATACAGTTATCTGATTGAAGCTTCGGTTTACTGCAATCTGAACCATTTTTCGCCACACATCACTGGCAACCACAGCATCAGTTGTAATCACCTGAACCAATATCATGTGTAATAAAAGTAGACTACAATTAAGAGCATTCTGAAAGAACCAATTCAGAAGTATCAGAAGATATATACACCAAGCATGGTAGCCATGTTAGGATGAATCATCCCAGAACCTTTTGCCATTCCCCCAACTGTTATAGTTGCTCCTCCAACCTGAGCAATTTACCAAAAATCGACCTGTTTAGTTTCTAGAATTATGAGAACTAAAAATCTTAAATAATTGCGGCTTCATAGAGCCTAAATTCTTTCAAGTTGGAACAAGTTATTTAACAACTAAATAAAATCAATATTCCCAAAACCAAGAATAGTAAGATTATATGGGCCGGAGCTCATGAACACCTCAGTTTCTATAGCCACACTCTTGCTAACAAGGTCAGTTGTGGTGATCGCAACTGCTGCAGCATCAGCCCTGAAAGCCAAATAACATAAGACTGTTTCAAAAATATAAAGTCGGAGAGAAAATCTCCTATGGTCTGCATCCCTTTCTACAAAAGATGAGTTGCAGTTATAACAAAAAATAGAAAGAACTTCATGGAATAAAAAAAAATTGGAAAAAAAAAAAAGAAAGAAAAGAAAAGAAAGTTGTGTTAAAATGATAATAATAAGTAAAGGAACATAAAATGATGCTAGTAGATGAGTTGAGAATAAAAGGAATTACCCCAAAGTCAACGGTGAAAGTGAACTAACCAAGTTGGGAAGAGATTCTAGAAGTGCTCCCTGCAAAATAACAGTGCATATATGAAGCTAATGGCATGAACAGAATAACTGGACAACAAACAAGCTTCAAATATTTCTAGTTGTCTGCTAAAACAACAACAACAAGCCTTAATCCCAACTTAATTGGGGTCGACTATATGGATTTCACTTTTCCACGCAACTCTGTTCAAAATTAGACTTTCCTGAAGGCCTAGATCTAGAATGTCTTTCCTAACTACTTCGGTCTACATAATTCTTGGTCTACCCCTCCCTCTTCTAGTATTAGGTATAAGAACGTCCTCCCAAGCACGAACTAGTGCTTCTAGCGGTCTACATTGGACATGCCCGTACCACCTCAAACAACCTTCGCGCACCTTATCTTCTATTAGTGCTACACCAACTTTACTACGATAACTTCAAGTTGTTTGCTCAAACACCAGCACAAATTCAACATAAAATAAATTTGACTACCTTTTTAATCCTTTGGCCAATCACACCAGTAGATTCAATCAGAACTTCCTCAGGCCCCATCTTGAGTAGCTGCAATGAATATATCTGTAAATGCCGCGATAACCATCTAGGTGAGCTGAACAAGACAACACAAGATGTACATACCTTAGCAAGGGCGTTGGCACATTCTATGACATCTTGATAGCCTGCATCCCCCTGGGACATGAATGGAACATGTCTTAGCCACACAATACCACACAATACCGCAATTCACTCTCAGAGCAACACCATACTATAACATGTTACCGTCCCAGCATTGGCCTGGCCAGCATTTATCAGAACAGCACGAGCCTGAAAGAGTTTTAGAACAGTCATTTTAGTAGATTGTTGCACAAAATATTAAAAGAACTTTACCTAAGATAGAGAAATTAGGAGAGGAAGGATGGTACTTAACCATAACATTTCCAAAAAGTTCAAAACATTCTTGCTACTTATAATATAATCCAGTGATGGGGAAGAGCAATGCTAAAATATGCAACAAAATCATTTAACTGTCATTCTTAATGGTCTAGCAACAGAAAGGGTATACTACTACAACAACAACAACAAAAATAATAATAACAACAATAGTCATTTAAGATGCAAAAATTAAGAGAGGAAGGATGATGCTAAACAATACCGTTTCAGAAAATTCCAAGGCATTCTTGCAATATAACACAGGTGCAGCTGCAACCACATTTGTAGTAAACGCCCCTAAAAGAATTTGAAGGAGAAGCAGGTAGAATAATCAAAACTCAAACACAAGGACAGTATAAATGATGTGTTATGGTTAACAAACAAGACGCCAAAGCCAAACCAGCAGAAATGGCATCAACATCGCAAGTGACAAGTGCAAGATCAGGTTTCTGTCCTACGGCGCGTAATCCGCCATATATGCCTGCAGCTTTGAATCCTTGTGCTGCAGTAACTCCCCCAGGAATCTACGTGATGCAACAAAAGCTAGGATAAATAAAAGAAAAACTTTCAGAAAGAGATAACTGAATGTTACTATGTTATTCTCTTGAAGAAGACTCATGAAATTACAAGCTTAAGGATGTTTTCGGTACGATGAAAAGTAACAGGAAATGAATGTAACCCAAGTGAGAAAAAATGTACAGTAAAAAATGACCTATCTTTTATTGTCTTTGGTATATGGCTGTACGGATTCCCTTCTCCAATCCTTCCAACTTCGGAAGGAACAAATTTGGATTCTCCAGATTTTTGAATCACTCATCTAATTCATTTACTTTTCTAATTCCTCCTACCAAATAACCCTTAAGTATTATAGTCCATACACTAATCCTCTCATTCCTGTCCCTACTTTTGCTTTACCCTTCCACCAAAGCCTTATTGACTGACTAATCAATTATCGTGGCATTAAAGAGTTCTAGTTTGAATAAAATACTAAATAGATAAACATCAGAATCTTAAGCCCTGTTCATTTCACTGATTCGAGTTTAGAATTCGAGTTTTGTTACAGTAAAAAGCTCTTAGAAACAGTCACAACTAACTTTTTTGCTATAGTAAAGAGCTTTCACATAAAGTCACATCTCAACTCGAATCAACAAACTAAACGAGCCCTTAATAATAATAGATAATGAACAATTTTAATAATAAAAAAGCCCAAACTAGATAAAATATGGAAAATAACCTGAGACCAAGGACCTTGAGGAAGAAAAATGGGTGCAGCAGGAATGTGATTGGAGGAAGTGTCAACGTCAGTTGGAGTCGTTGCCGAAACAGCTCGAATTCTCAACTGTCTTTCGCTTGGGGACCAACTCCAAAGCTGCCATGGAAAATACCAGCAATCAATCAATCAGACAAACAAACAAACCAAGATGAACCTTTTCCACTCTTCTCATAAACAAAAATGACAAATAAATTAATACCTTTGGGCATTGCATCTGCATTGCCGCTAACCTCACGCACTCCAACATTTGTTACAATTTTGCTTTCCTATTAGTTGAAGTACAAAGCACAAAGTCGACACGTTTTTTATTGAACTTTGTAATTTGTCTTTTAAGCAAACCAATAAACAGATCAAAGTTGATACACTTAATAACAATAATAATAATAATTCAATAAAGAAGGGACATTTCAAAGCAGAATTTTCAGAGAAACACGACACTAACATTGGACCCAAAACGTATTCTTAGCTCAGCCGTTTTCTGTTACAACAGTCCACCATACAAATCCGTTGAATTCCCCGCAATATATTTTACTATTTGGAAAATTCTGCAGTAGGATAATTTTGGGGGGGAAAAAAAGGGCAACTAATAAGAGAAGTTTCGTAAAATTGTAATATATTTCTTTATCCCATATGATTGTTATGTAATATTGTGTCTGGAGATGCCCAGTATAAAAAAATAATAATAATAATAATAATAAAAGAGAGCATTTAAGGCCAAGACTACCCAATACTATACAAGCAACAAGAAAAGTTGTTTCTTTTCTGTCTATTCTCCATGTATCACTACTTGGCCTAGATCCAGGAAGCAAGGATTTCACTTTGGTTATCGAATTCAACCGCAACAGCAACTTTAGTACTAACCACTCTTGTTAGTGTACGAGTATACGGCTTAACTCCAAAATTCAAAAGACCTCTTGTTTTTCACTAATTACATTCCATAAGTATCTAATTATCCAAAAAAAAAAAAACTGCTTGCAAACGAAAATGATACAAAAAAGAACAAAAAGCAATACATTAACAGCACAGCATACTCGCTGCTTAAAATAAAATAAAAAAGCAAAGCAGACTTGCGCGTTCTTTTCTTTCTTGAGTAGTTTCTCATGAACCAAACACCTAATTAGGGCAAGAAAAAGAGAAAATTCGAAGGAAATAAAGAAGAGGAGGAGGAGAGGAGAACACACTCACAATGTGTAAGAGCAAAAAGAGGAAAAAATTCGGGCCAAATGAAAAAGAAGAAGACGACGACGAAAGGCTCGATTCACGAGGCCGGTTTTGGCTCCGCGGGTTTGGGCTGGCGGCGGCGAAGTGGGTTACCGGCGCTCTTCTTCTTCTATTTTCTGCACACTTTTTTTTTTATTTTTTATTTTTCCTTTTGTATGAGGTTCTATGAGGCTATTTGTGTCTTTTCAATATTAGAAAAAAATAGCACGTGTAACAGGAGGTGTTCAAAACTGTATAAAAAAAAAAATTGAAAAAAATAAATTAATTAAAAACCACCCTGTTATAATTGTGATTTTCTGTACTCAAAAAAAAAAAAAATCATGATATTTCAATGACTCACTTCATTAATCATAACCGTGCCCTATTAAAATAAATCAACTTAAACAAAAAGAATTAAATGAAAGAGCCTAATATTGATTTCAAATTGAATTTTAGAAAGTATAGTAATTAGGCTTACTTTTAAAACATTTAAAAGACCAATTTACCAAGGTTAAGAAATTAATAGTCATTTTTAATTTTAAAAATTTTATTTTTCGATTTTACGCTTTGTGCTTCATTCTTTCAAACCATGACTTATGAGGCAAATTTCAGATTTACATGGTAAATGCTGAAATTACATTTTAAATTTTAGATTTATAAGAATCTAAAAATAAACGTAAAAAAAGAATTTATACAATAAATCTAATATTTATACTGTAAATCTAAAATTTACTAATTTTTATTTTATTGGTACTGTAAATTTAAAATTTACCAATTTGTGTTCTATTGATGAATGAAGGATTTACATTGCAAGTCCAAGACTTACCAATTTGTGTTCTATTGGTATCCATTATTTACATCATAATTCCAAAATTTACCAATTTGTGTTCTACTGGTAAATGACGGATTTAATCCGTAAATACACTGTAAATTTAAGATTTACCAATTTGTGTTCTATTGACAAATGATGGATTTACAATATAAATTCAAGATTTATGCCATAAATCTAAACTTTACCAGTTTGTGTTCGACTGATAAATGAAAGATTTACACCGTAAATTCAATATGTGTTCTTTGATAAATAAAGGATATGCACAATAAATTCAAAATTTACTAAAATAAATAAATTTAGTTTTGTTTCCCATATGGATTTATTTCATTTTTTTATAGATGGATAATTTGAGAATTTTAAGTGGGTGTAAATAAGAAATTACAGTTAAATGACCTATTTATTAACAATTCTTAAACCTTAGCCTAATAATTTTAACTTTAGTTCCCCGTTTCATTTGAGTTATTTCCCTCCTTCTCCCCTGAATTTTAATGGACAATTCTAGAAAATTTTCTTCAAAAAAAAATTACTTGCATAGTTTGGGGGTTGTTTTACCATTTTTCTTTAAAAAAGTACAAAAGTGACACTTTCGCGACCAAATATGCCAATTATTTGTATATAATTTTATTCATACCGACAAAAATAATGCTAAAGAAAGAAAAAAAAAAAAAACTTAAAAGATGTCTATTTATTTCCGTATGCGCTTGAGATTTTATACGTAAAAATGAAAAACATATTTATTAAAATCTTATTTGAAGAAATAAAAAAAATGTATAATGACAAAAAGATAAAAGATGAAAAAAAAAAGGAAGAAGACAGAGATAGAGAGGAATGAAAAAAAAAAAAAAAAAAAAAACTCAAGTACAAAACGTTTTATCAGAAACGTGATTTAAAAAAATTAGATAAGAATATGTACGAGAATAAATTAAAGAGAAATTATATTTATGAGAGTCAATTCAGAGAAAGAAAAAATAGAATATGTCAAAAAATAGAGAATGTAAAATTGTAGACAAAGAAAATAAAGAAGAGAGGGAAAAACGATAAAATTAAAAAAAAAAAAAAAAAAAAAAAAAAAAAAAAAACGTTTCGTTGAAACGGGTATCACTCAAAAAAAAAAAATAATAAAACGGACTATAGTTACGTAGATATAATAGTAAGAATTGGGGCAAATTTTATAAATTTATCTTAAATTTTATTACTTGTGTTAATATGTCCTCTTAACTTTAAAATGTGCATATTGTGTCCCATGAACTTTATCACTTGTGTCAACATGTCTCTTAAGTTTAACTCCATTAAGGGTTTTTTTTTTTAAGGAAAATGCTTATAAATACCCCCTAAACTTTGTCACTTTTATCAATATGGCCATTGAACTTTAAAATGTACCTTTTTTTTTCCCGAACTATGATATGCCTCCAACTTTTTTCCCTCCATCTTGATTCTATTAATTTTTGAACAAAAATGTTGATATGACCATTAAATTACTAATTATTTATGATATTTGAAATTTATTGAATACCTTCTCCTCAAAAACATTAATTAAGCACCAATTCTCAAAACATTAATTAATTAGAGACAATAAGAGGGAAAAAAATAGCAACAAATCTGTATGATGTAATGAATTTTGTTAGTTTGTTTTACATAAAACATGTTTAGCTTTATATATATATATATATATTATAGCATTTTTAAGTATAAACATGTTCAAGTCATTTATTTTATTGACCTTTTAAAAAAAATAAACACAAACCTTCAAAAAACTCATTAAGTTAACAAATTTTAATGGTCAAATATCATAGATATTTAGTAATTAATGATCATATCTATATTTTCGTTCAAAAAACTTACAGAATCAAGATGAAGGTTGAAAAGTTAGAGACATGTCAGAGTTCGAGAGGGGGGGGGGGGGGGGGGGGGGGGGGGGGGGCAAAACAGGTACATTTTAAAATTCATGAAGCATATTTACACAAGTGACAAAATTTAGAGTGTTTATAAACATTTCCATTAAAAACTAAACATAGTTAACTTCATAAAACATGTTGATACAAATGACAAAGTTCAGGACGCATAATATTTATATTTTAAAGTTTAAGAGGCATATTAACACAAGTGATAAAATTCATAAAAAATTTATAAAATTTGTTGTAAGAACTAATGGGTTCCCTAAAGGACCATCAAATTTGAATTGTCGTTATCAGTCTCAATCAATTAGCTATTAATTTTGTTAATAGCAAAAAACAAAGGAAACATGGGTTTTGGATATCTAAACTAAATTAAAGACATTTTAACAAGAAATTAAATAAAACAATTTTTGAAAATAAATAGAAGAAACAATCAATGATAAAAAAAACCTGTTAAAAGATCAATATGCACCACAAGATACATAACTACGACAAATAATTGATAACATTCCCAGTTTCCTATAGAAACCGTGAACCATAGATAGCAATAAGGTCTGCTATCCCAATCTTTCTTTAATTTGTCATTAAATAAAATAAACTCTTTATTTAATTCCCTTTTCCTTAAACAATTTAGAATAAGCTCTATAAGTTCAATTCAACAGAAGCATTAAGACAAGAAAGATAAGTTGATCTAGACAATAAACACAGAAGTTGGGATTATTCATCCTAGGTTATGTTCTTCAACGGAAGCATTAAGAGAAGAAAAATAGGTTGATCTAGACAATAAACACGGAAGCTGAGATTATTCATCCTAAGTTATGTTCTTCATGCAATCACACAAAAACCTTCCGCAATTACTGATCACACTTCACCACTTAGGATTAGAAAATCAGGACAATTACGAATCAAGAATTCCTAATCTAGCAATAGGTAATTCTAAAGTCCTAATTAGTTGCACACCAACTAAAACAAGAAAATAATTATGAACAATTAAATTGGAAGAATATAAGCGATTTATACTGAGAAATTGCAAAATACTATCAAATCATTAAAACATATATTCCATGTCTAGGGTTTTGAAATCACCCTTAACCAAAAGAAAATCTAGTCCAACATAATTCTAAAACAAAAACCAAAGAAAAATAAATAAAATTCATCCGGAGTTCAAAACAAAAGAAGGAATGAATAAAAACTCAAGTAGATTACCAAAGGTTATAAATTGTCTTTTTGACAAGTGAGTAATTTTGCTAAACCATACAGTGTTCACCTTCGACTGGTTTATTAAAGTGGCCCTCAAATATTGAAGGGGCAAAACTTGATCTACTCTTTTTAGGGGTATTCCTCTTAAGTGTCCTCTTGTTATCACGACAAACAAATTAGGCCGTTCCAACTTAGCTCAATTAGTCCTTTGAATAAATCAATGAATCACGATGAGATTGCTGACCAAAGTGTGTCGTGTCAAAAATTAGTCTACATTTCGGCCACGCATGGGATTGTTTTAAAAAATGCATGATCAGTCAAATGGGTAAGTGAAACAACGTAAATAAATACGTCTTACTAGATTGAACTGTTAATTATTCCTCTCCAACATAACATAAACTATTATATAATAGATTTCCATCTCCTATTTCTCTTTCAAACTCACTGATCCAACAATAGTATGGGTGAACAAAGGCTGAAAGGCTAAAACGAAGCCGCATAAAGTAACGGTACTTTAAACAGATTACAAACGATCAGTAGTTCAATAAACCAATGTATGACAATGATATTGATGATCAAGGCATATTATATCAACAATACAAAATTTTGTTTATCATAATGCAATCACAACATAAATAATAGTACGTTAAAACCGGCATCAGAGTAGAAGTCAGTTTTTTCCCCTTTTGCCTTGTAACAGTTATCTTTTACTATGTATATTCATCAACCACACCATCCAATCGTTTTGTTCGATGTAAAACCTGTTTCAGAAGGGCCAGATTGTGATTGAGGTGGAGGTCTTTCCCTCGGTTTGGCGGGATCCACAAAAATAACCCATCCATCCAAGAACTTGGCGTTCATTCCTTCTTTAGCCTTCTCAGCTTCTTCGATGCTCCTGTAAGTTATGAAACCAAACCCCTTTGATCTTCCCGAGACCCTATCTGTCACAACTTTGGCTGGCACCATAATCAAAGCAATAGCCATCCAACATCAGTAAGGAAAGAAGCTTAATAAAAACAAGGAATGCAAACTTAGCAGCAGAAAGAATTTTGCATTTTACCATCAACAATCTGGCCAAAAGAAGAAAACGCCTCTTTAAGCTTCTCGTCTGTCGTTAATCTCGAAAGACCTGTGCCCATTGCAAGAGGACAACAGTTAGTCATGTTTCCACACATAAATGGATCATACATGAATATGGTACCAATAACAAGAAATCAATTCAGTATAAAGAATAGAGTTTGTTGTATAAATATTGCTCCGCAGCTTGTGTTGCTTGCTTTTTCTTTGTGGGGGGGAGGGAGTCCTAGAATTCACAAAATAAAGTTTCTTAGAAAGCCAAAATTTCTTCCATTTCATCTCAACACTCAGCACTAATTCTAAAAAAATCAAATACCCATGACAAGAGAGAGAAAAAAAAATAAAAAATAAATAAAAAAGACACTCCAAAATTTAATACATTGAATGTCCACACTTTGGTCAGTCCTAATAATAAACAGCTAAAAACTCATCTCAACAGTATAACAAAATCCAAATTTCTTCCATTACTACATAGTGCGTGTTCTGTTTTATAACACACAGTTACATTTCTAAGGCAATTTCAATAACCTAGTCTCTATTCCAGTTTCTCCACAAATACTCCACAGAATAGCTTTGAGAAAAAAAGAAACGGAAAAAGGGAAAAAAGAACCAATGAAATACATTTTTCCCGTAAATCAAACCAATCAGTGCAAAACAAATTAGAATCAAGAAATGGGAAAGAAAATTTCTCCTAAATTACCAACACAGAAAGTAGTTCTGACCAACGTCTTCAGCTTATTAAATACAGTAGTCTCTATCTTAGAAAGTAGCTTCTTTTCTTCTGTTTATAATATATATATATATATATATACACACGTATATTTTCTTGTCTGATTTGATTATTCTAAACAAGCGCACCCTCTTTTGAATGTTCTTCTCCAACAACCTAAACCTAGCTTAGAAAATAATAATAATAATAATAATAATAATAATAATAATAATAATAATAATAATAAGAAAAACAAAACTAAAGCTAGCTTTCAAAATCTCTCTTTTGTCTACCTCCCCTTCTCAAAGTTCCAACCTGAGCTTGAGCCTTGGGATAGAATTCGGCTCCAAATTTGATCCCTTAGGTTTGCCGGGATCTTTAGCTAACTTCAAGGCAAACCCAACAAAATGGACAAGGTAATGAGATTCGCCTCAAAGAAAGGTCAGTAAGAGCTCATGTTGCCTTTACCATGTTGTCAACACTTTGTTCCAAGAGCAGAGGGTCAACCCCATGGTTCATGAGCTGGACTAAGACCCTGAAGGAAGGGAAATGGAGAGGGCCCTCACAAGGCTCGGGTGCGACAACCCGTTGCCCACCGTCTTCATCAACGGAAAGCTCGTGGGTTCTACCAATGAAGTCATGTCACCCCATCCAAGTGGCAACCTCACTCCTCTGCTAAAGCCTTATCAGGTTCTATCTTAATTACGATTGAGTCCAATGTCATGTTGGCAAAAGAAGAATAATGAGGTTGCTCAAAATAATTACTTTGTGGTTAGCTACTAAATCAGAGAGGCTTGTATTGAAGAGAGAGAGAGAGAGAGAGAGAGAGAGAGAGAGAGAGAGAGAGAGTGTGTGTGTGTGTGTGTGTTAGTTAATGTACTTGGTTATCTGTTTCCCCTTATTCCTAATGAAAGTTATTATCTTGATTATATAGAGCTTCCTAAGTGCAAGTTCAGCTTACTAAAAAAATTAACAATGCTTCAATAATAAAGCTCAAAAACTCCACTAAAAAAACTTTGTTCAAGACAGCATTACAAACACAGAAAACTACATCCATCTTTCCACGATAAGTTCTCTAAATCTACATGTGGAACAAAGAAGAAAAAAAAAACGTAAAACGTTCAAAACGCAAACAATAGTAAGTTCAAAGAAAAGACAAAAACAGAATATATATATATATATATATTGCTTGTATATATGTATGTATAAACCAAACAAGATAAGGAATTATACATATAGAATGCTTGAGAGAGAGAGAGAGAGAGAATAATGAAATATTGAAAGTACCACTGATGAAAAGCCTTGGAGACGTGAGAGTGGAGCTCTGACGAATAATGGAAGCGAACTGGGATTGAAGAGACGGAGAAGAACATCCCAAAACGCGCGAAAACCTACGAGCCAATGCCATTCTTGAAATTTGATCCTTCAATTTGTTGTTTTAGGGTTTTAGGATTTTGCCGTTCTGCCTCTGGCCCTCCGCCAAAACCCTGCCCAATTCTTCAGTTAAGAATCCTAATAGGAACCTTCCAGAATCCAGACCCGTGAGGTAAAACTAGTAGATATACAGTTTTTTTTTTCCCCCACTTTCACACAAAAAAGTTGAGAAATTTAAGACCAATTTAAATTTTTAATTTGAGTTGAGATATAATTTTATATAAAAATTTTTTATCATAAATAAAATTAGATGTGACTATTTTTTATAACTTTTTACTGAATTAACATTCAAATTCTAAACTCAAATCGATTAAATGAACGGGACTTTAGAACATCTCAATGTTATAACATTGATATACTAATTATAAATTTAACATTTGAGTGTAAAACACTCTAATAAAATACTATTTATTATGTTAAAATTTTCATATATTATACTTTGTGATAAATTTTTAATTAAATATAGGGCTCGTTTGGCATTACTTTTAGAAACAACTTTAACTTTTTTTAAGAAACTACAGTAGGTCAGTGTGTTTGGCAACCCTACTTTTGTTCAGCAGTTTTTAAAAAATCTTGTCCTACAGCAAAATTTAAAAAGCAAGTTAAGAGTTACTTTTCCACAGCAGCTTCGTTATTATTGTCTAAATTTGTTAAAATGACCCTAATAATAAATCTTAATTTCCAATCAACTCATTTTATTCTTCCAAATCAAATTAAAGAGTATGTTTTATTTTAAATGTTTATTTGAAATAAAATTTTTTAATAAATATCTTATGTTAAATTTTAATAATATATTTTTATTATAATGTTGCAAGTTTGAAAAATAATTTATCTTAGTTTTTTATGTTATTTAATTTCTTTGTAGATATATAATTTATCTCTTTGAATAAAATTAATTTATTTTTAGAGATATCTTAATTAATAAAATGAAAATTAAATTTTTTAGTGCTTTGGTTTATAAATATTATAAATATTGACTATAAAAATAGAAATAAAACTAATTATAAGTATGTGTGTTAAAGTATGTCTATTTTAAATGTTTAAAATAGACATACTTTAACACACATACATTTTAAATGACTAAAACACCCTTACTAAACCTAAACCCTAATTTGTCTACCTCATTCCCTCTCATTTCTCTCTCTCTCTCTCTCTCTCTCTCTCTCTCTCTCTCTCTCTTCAACCTCTTGTTTCTCTCTTTATCTGTCACCTCTTCTTTTTCTCTCTCCTCTCTCCACATTTGCAATTGGTGGCCATGGCCGAATATCGTCGGAGCATTTCTCTCTTCCCAAATTTCTCTCTTACTATCTTTTCTATAATAATTCATTATTAGAGCTAGGTGAAATCCGTTAACCTCTCTAATTGCATCTTTATCCTTGAGTACTATTGATTCTCTAATGGACAGTGATTCATAAAATAAATTCATGAATCGAAGCACTCATACTGGTCCATGTACCGAATCAACCCTCAAGAGAATTATTTATCTACTTTTTTCTCGAGAATGAATGGATTTCATCTCGTGTAATAACATTATCGGCTACTCACTTCATCATGTCTTTAAAAAATAAGGAATAGGACTCAGGATCTTAGAATTCGTATCGAGTAAATTAAAAGACATAAATTCATAAATAGGAGTTTGCTAAAAACTCATGATTAAGATCATTTTATATATGACCATCGGTAGACTCAATTAGAATTTCTATACTTAACGGAAATTATCAGAAATTCATATTGTGTCTGTGTCCTTGTTCCACATAATCTCATTATGCGTAATACACTCATTCAATATCTCACCATATTAACAGTGCAGATAACACCGTTCCATTCAAAATGTGAATGACATGTATTAGTAATATTTGAAATTAACTAAAGATTTCAAACTTTAATTCAACTCATTACGAACATCGTTGTAATTATTATCTTTAAATATTATCCTCTCGTATATAACACTTATATACAATATTTAAGGTCACGTAAATAATCATGAATTTTCATTGATATTCATAAAATATTCATTAATATATATAAACAAAATGAATAAACTCTTTTATTAAATAAATAATAAATATCATATTACATCTCATGCTTTTAGGACATCATTCCCAACAGTATACTAGAGGGTGATATTTAAGGATAATAATCGAAATAACTCTGTAATGAATTTAATTAAAGTTTGAAATTTTTAATTAAAACATTATTAATATATGTCATTCTCATTAAGAATGAAACGAATTTTTCCGCATCGTTAATATGGAGAGATATTAAATGAGTATATTTTACATAATAAGATTATGTAAGACTGAAACAAGACATAATATAAATTTTCAATAATTTTCGTTAAGTTAGCGTTCCTTTAAGCGTTAGGAATATTGTAATAAAATTTGCTACCAATGAGATTGCAATACGTTTAGTGGATAATTTCAAATAATTGGTGGCGTGTACTAACGATGATACGCTCCACTTCAACAAGGCGAAAAACTAGGATAAAAGTGCATTCACTCAAATTCATGTTGCACTTAAATTTTTGGGCGGTGTACATCGACAAGGATACGCTTCACTTAAGTTCGGATCTATACTCCACCACTTAGAGTCATTTTGACCGCGATTAGAATTTATTCAATTTTTGTTATTTATGTTTTTCGAGAAAAAAAATAAAAATATTTTTAAAACAGTATTTGGCATAATAAAATAAAAAATAAAAATAAAAATAATTTTTTAGTTTAGTATAAAATGAAAGAGAAATAAAAAACAATTTTTAGTTGTTTTTTATTTTTTATTTTCGTTTTCTTCTCTCTCGAGCAAAGAGAGAAATAGAGACATTAATAGATTTTTTTTACACTGAAAATAATCTCTTGATAAAACTACCCAACACATTTTTAAAAATGATTTCTGCCTGAGATTAAAAACGTTTTTATTTTCATTTTCATACAAAAAATAAAATTATTTTGAAACGAGTTCTAAACGCGCTTTTTAAGTTGCAATTTACACATAAATTCGCAGTGGTATCTATAGATTTAAGGATCTGTCCCACATTCATATGGCCAATCCAATGGTGCATCAGACTTAAAATCTTTGAGAGTATAATTTTTGCACTCACAAGATTATTATAAAAAACATAGCTATATTGTTGGAATTGCATACAATATACATTCTATCCAATTAGATTTCATCTTCTTTTGTTCTCGTTATTTTTACGTTTTTTTCCCTCTCAATGAGGGATTAAGAGCTCCATTCAATCAAGCTTCTCTCTATTATGGGAGTTGAAGCATTTCTTGTGAATCTAACTCCTGTGGTTCATGTGATCAGATTATTAGCATGCATAAATAATTTAAAGTATTCGGGTAATCTCGTACAATTTTATCAAGTTTATTACACTATTTTTATGTTGCATGCATGCATGCAACATGAAAATGTAATACCAACTAGTGTTGTGGACGATGATTCAAGTTCCTACTCATTCCAAGAGTTAGGAAAATTTTATTTACCTTGATCCTTTAATTAAGTGAATTATATATTGTTTATTTTTATTTATTATATGCCTGATTAATAAATTATTAAACTTCTTATTGCTACTTTTATGGTTGTTGTTACCATATATTATAAAATATGAGACATCTTAAAATTCATCTTGTTATCTTTATATGATATATAATTTCATTCCGTGGAAAGAATAATTGACTCAGCCATCGTATTCTTTTATGGTAACTTGAAATTCAAGGTATGGCTTATGTGAGGTAACATCGTATTCTTTTATGGTTGCTCCGTTCACTTTACCGATTCGAATTTATAATTTGAGTTTTGCTACAGTAAAAAGTTTTCAGAAACAGACACATCAAATTTTTTTGTTACAGTAAAAAGCTCTCACATAAAATTACATCTCAACTCGAATTACAAACTCGAATCAGCGAAGTGAATGGGCTAGTATTTCTTGTCTTTT
Source organism: Morus indica (assembly GCA_029231665.1). Classification (NCBI taxonomy): domain Eukaryota; kingdom Viridiplantae; phylum Streptophyta; class Magnoliopsida; order Rosales; family Moraceae; genus Morus; species Morus indica. The sequence goes on along the minus strand of JACAGA010000024.1, from coordinate 6,288,534 downwards.
CCCTTGACATATTCCATATGGATCACTTTATACAATATCTATAATATTGAAAAACATGCATTTTCTATTTGCAAGACGAGGAATAGTTTTGTCTTATATATGTCTGATCACATTTATAAAGTGATTCTATAAAAGTCTTGACAAATTTGTCATGTCTAAAGAATAAAATGACATATACATAAGTTTTGAAGACCGCCAAATTGATTATGTATATTTTCATGTCAATGCTTGCATGCTAATTTATACACTTGCTTGTTCCATCAATACGTGCTTGGATATTTGTTAAGATAAAATAAAGCTTAATTTTTATTCATGCCCAAAGGAGTTGTTGTATACAAAACTTAAGGGGTTGTTCGTGAGTTCAAACTCGTTGTTTGATTCTGGTACAATATTTTTTTCTCATAAAAAATTTAGAGTCAAAATCAATAATCACAGAACTCATGAATTAAACAGGCCAAGAGTTTAAAACTCCTTTGGAAAGACCAACTCCTCATAACATCTTGTACAAGTTCTTTAAGGTGGGTGGTCAAAAGGAGTGGAGCTCGACACAAAAATAGTGACGGGTGAAGCAATACTGGCACAAGGATGATGTGATTCCTCATATTCCAATAAAGATTGCGCCATCTAGCCATCACTTGGGAGTGCTTCTTGTAAGTTTGCGTCCACGTGGTTCATTTTTACTAATTCGAGTTTAAAATTTAAATTTTATTACATTAAAAAAACTCTTAAAAATAGTCACATTTAACTTTTTTACTATAATAAAAAACTCACACATAAAATCATATTTCATCTTAAATTAAAAACTCGAATCAACAAACTAAACAAGCTCAATCAATCACGCATAAATATTCATGTATTCCAACTTACTACAATTTCCTATGCGTAAACACTCGTACAAACTCAAACTTTGTCTTTTTTTTCTTATCTCTCCCAGTCACTTTTTTACAAGAAACTCATACTACATATTTATCTTTCAATGTAGTCGAGAATCTATTTTTCTCCCAAGTTTCTTTACATAGAATCTTTGGTGTGTTGATGCTACTCACTGTATCATCCCTTACTCCTCAGGGTAAATTACATCCACACAATTACATATCTCCATTTAATCATTTGATACTTAAATATTTACTCTCATACCTGTATATTTTGAGGATATAATTACATGATAGGATGCATGGGAAAAAAAATTCCCGAAAAATAACAAATTTTATCTGCATTATCAAATTAGAATCATATTAAATTAAAAATAAGACAGCTTAAACGTATCACGTCATGGCCTTAAAAAATAGTCCATCCATGTTTACAACTGCTTAGTGCTTACTCGCAATTCACAAGTCCCAACCAAAACAAAACCACCATAGACCAGCTATTTGAAATCGAATTTACCTACACTTTTTTTTTTTTTTTTTTTTTTTGTAAATGTGAGCACTCAAAACATTGCATTCTTTTAGCAAGAGGAACAGTGTTCTTAATGTACATTATTAAGTTTACGTGAAGAAAAAAAAAGTGAAAAAAAAGTGAAAAAAAAAAAACAAACAAAACAAAAATATTCTCAGCCATGCATGCATAATAAAAAGTCAGCATGCACTGCTTTCAAGTTTCATCTACTCTCCTCTTTTTACAGGCATTTCTCTTCCCCTACTTTTACCCCATTCCAATTCTAGCCAAAAAAAACGTAGTATTACTACAGGATACGTGTATAACAAACAGGAAAATAATAAAAAAATGATTGGAGGTGTCAAAACAAAGCTATTATTCCATCATGTGGGGCACTGCCTTTTCCAGCATCGATGTTCCCTTGAAAATCGTCAACTGCACCTCTCTCATATACTTGGACAGCTGACATTTATAACATAAATCCAACCAAACTATTAGTGTTTGTTTCTTACATCTAAGTTGAGAAAAAGATGTATAAAAGCCGATTTTCTAGAACCATATACGATAACTATTTTTCATCGCCATGCGTGACAGTAAAAGAAAATTGTTACATGACGAAAAAATTGCGTCCCATTCTGCTATATGGCAGGTTTAATGTATTATCACATATCTAGTGATTGCAAAACTAAATGTCCTAACCAGTATTTTTCTTTATTAAAAAAAGAAATGGCGGGAGATCGCCTGGATGAGTGAGAACTAAGCAATGCTAATCGTCTTACTTAGAAACTAAAATTTGTTAACAGATTGAACAGCAGCAAAATCAAAATTTAAGCTGACATTCCATCAGAGAATGAACTTACTCTCTCCTCACTCATCTTTGTGAAGCCAAACTTCTTTGTCCAGATCGACTCGGCTTCCTCGGCAGCAGGGAGCACAATGTTTTCCACATTCAGGGACGACAGCAACCTCTCTATACACAAAAACAATGCTTGGAAATACCCCTATAAAAAGAAAATAAAAGAAGAGTTTAAATTTGTGGTCTGAAAGGAGGGAAAAAAAAAAGTACAATAAAAGTATTAACAGATTAACACCACAGTTCCCTTCGTTTTCTCTCCTTATAAGATATGAATAATCTTAATGAAAGAGAGGGGAAACAAAAAGATATAAAGCACATTTGGATCATCAAGTTTCTTACTTTCCCTTGGTGTTCTCTAGTTGTAGCCACAAGAGGAAGCTCGGCAACCTCCCGACCAAAAATCCTAAGAAGACCAGCTGTTACAACAACAGACCTGCGAGAGCATAAAAAAAAATTATGTCTAGAAAAGTACAAACTCATGTAAGGACCGAGTTACTCAAATGAACAAAATATATACAAATAAAGATTCCTAACATGATATATTTGATACAGTATCATACCTCACAATTAAAACTACACAGTACATTCCTCCAAACTCTTGACCAGATATATTTCTCCTGCAAAATTCCAAGGGAAAAGAAGACAGATTACAATCTATTCTGAAAAAAATCAAAGTGGAAAAAAATAAAAATCATAAGAGGATTTAATGCATCCTACTCTCTTTACACCCTTTGAGGATGACAAACTAAAGTAGTTCCTTGACCCCCCGTAAATGCGCACAAACTAAAAGGCCAACTTAACTTGCTTCTTTTTTTTTTTTGTTATTTAATATATAAGAAACTTCCTTTTATTGACGATGAAGTCAATTGTAAAGATTCACTTTTCCCACTTTTTTTTTTGTGCTCTACAATTGTAAAGATTCACTTACCCATAAACCATAACAGGAATCAAATCACGACCAGATGGTGCAACAATAGGATCAAAACACTCCTGTAAATTGGAAAGGACTTATAGTTAGGTAAAAGTAGATGGTAACACACAACGGCTATGATGAGTATGCTCAAGTTTAAAGGCACCAAGAAATATATCTATCATGTATAAGCAGCAATAGGTTTTCTCTCTACGAAAATTAATCTCGACTGTTCCAAACAAATAACCATGTTCTCCAAACAATTCAATGGGGCCCAATTTCTTGATTCGCACCATTTTTATGAGCAGAAGCAAGTAGAGTGGATAACAAGAGTACAGGTAAGACTGATCCACCAAATCACGATAAGTATCACAATACTTATTAGTTACCCGGAAAATTGCTGCAGATCTTGAAAGAAACGGTAGATGCTCAGGAAAACGACTTTTTCCACTCAGAATTCGCCACTGAATATCAGTTTCCATTCCATCAATAAGTAATCCTTTATCTACATGCTTCCTAAGTATTGTACACGACAATGAAGCCGGAACAATCTCTGCTCCAATTGATACTGAATTGTGCAGAGCCATATGAATCCTATTGCAGTCATCGCAGCAAAACCACTTGTCTCTGGGAAGTTCCTGCATGAGATACAGAAAAGCTGATAAACAAACAAGTTGCATACTTCCATCAAGTATAATTTGAACCATTATGAGGTTTCAGACTTACTTTTAAGTCGCACAACCCACTTTTACGCAAGCAACCAACGTGAAATTCCTTTTCACACTGAAACAAAAATTAAGGTCAAGGTTAAACGTCCTGCCAAAAACAAAATGACAAGAAACTGCACGTGTTTAGTGAAGAAGCATGATGCCCCATACTTGGTCACACAACATAATCGTTCGCTCATCAAATTTAGCCGAACTGAAATCATGGGCCCTAGTAAACATAACAAATGTGTTAAAAACTTGAAATACAATTACAAATACAAGCAACAAAAAGTAATTGGCAAATGTAGTGACAAACAAACATAAGAACCTCAAATGCTATAAATAAACACATATATTCAACACTGGAAACCTATCTATTTCTTTGTGAAAAGACATTATATTAAGCATGATATCATAACTCCAATCAATAGCCTCTATTCTTCTATTTTCAAGAATATCAATAACTTGTCCTTTCTCCACCTAAAATAATATTAATAAACAGTTGACACCAATTAAAATTCCTGAGTGAAAATCAGAAGATAAAATAATAATAATAAAAAAAGAATAAAGCAACCAACCTGCAAAAAACACAACCACCAATTTCAATTTCAGGTTCTTTAACAACTCTTGTCAACCTAATAACAATTGGTCTTGAAATAGTGGATGATTCCCCGGCAGCAGTCTTTCTCCCAGAATCAGATTTATCTTTACAGTTTGGACAATGCCAATCATGTTGTGGAACATACGGCAAATCCAAACAAGCTGCAATGCCAATTAAACTTCGTAAGGAAGATTCATAAGATACCCATAAAAATTAGGTTCTAGACTGACTAATAATACTACCACAAATATTTATAGACGTTCTAACATTTATAACACAACTATACGCACAAGTTAGCCTAGTGTGCAACTTGGACAAAATGAACCTTATTAAAGTAAAGACTTATCCACAAGGAGGGGGGGGGACTTATTACCATTACTATTATTACTATAATTATTATTACTATTACTATTATTACTATAACTATTATTACTATTACTATTATAATTACTACTACTACTACTACTACTACTAGTATTACTATTACTATTATTATTAATATTATTACTATAATTATTACTATTATTATTATTATTATAATTACTATTACTACTGCTACTACTACTATTATTATTATAAATGAACCATATTAAAGTAAAGACTTATCCACAAGGGGGGGGGGGGGGGGGGGCGGGGGTTGGGTAAACTTACTACTTCTACTACTACTAACTACCACCACCACCACCACCACTACTATTATTATTATTATTATTATGCTAAATATGAATCAAAAGCAAACGACCACCTGCATGAAAAGCTCGAGGGCATCCATGACATAAAATCAGATCACCTCCATCTCCACAAACTGCGCACATGTCATCACTGTAACCAGTGGTAATGTTTTGCCCATTAGCCAATGAGATTGCTATATCATGCAGCGTCAATCCACTTGTTGTATAAATGTGGCGGTAGCTGTAAAAGGACCAAACAACTTAATATGAGGCATTAAACTGCTTCAACAATGAGGCAAGTACTATATATGCAACTCACGGTTGACGCCTGGCAGCCATTCCAGCATGAGCTTCAAACTGAGAAGGACTAACCTGCGCACATATAAACATAGTGGTTATGAAGTCAGATAAGAAAACTTTTCTTATCGATCAAAGAAACTCATAATAAAACAGTGTCAGATAAGAAAACATGTGGATCAAAGAAACTCATAACAAAACAATCTGTCCGGCTCAGGGATTTAACCTCTCTGTTACAGCAACCACAGGTTATACCATTTCCCTGCTTGTGGCCACCAAGTATCCTCTGGAAGAGTACAACGTCAGATCAGTTAAACATTGATATACAACCGCAAGTATGTAAACCCAGAATAAACTGAACAAATTAGAACACAAACGTTTAAAAAAATACCTGTCCTTTGACATAGTATGCCAACTCAGTACCATCTGGAAGTCCGTTTGGCATGAACAATAACCGGTGAAGATCATTGTCCCTGCAAAATATAATGACTCGTTATAAAGAAACTTCCACCACATTATCAGTTGCTTAGAAACTGAACAAAAGAACAAAAGAATTTGTAAGAAACACAATATAAAAGGCCAGTGACGAGTGGGGAGAGTTACCTTCTCTTAGCACCACCTTCAGCAGTTTTCTTATGTTGCACTATTGTAGAAGAGTAGTAGCTTGATCTGCAAAAGAACTACCATTTGAGTATACAGCAAAATACGATCATGTAAGCTTCTCTTAAGAATTTAGGAAGTAATGATTTAGCAAGATGTACTGGATAATCATGAGAAAGAGAAAGAGAGAGAGAACAAACTTATTCATTATGTATTTCTGCTCTTCTGCTGTCTCTGTATATATTTTCTGCTTTAAGTTGCTTTGTGCAAAGGAATATGAAGCAGAGCTAACACTTTCCTTTAAAGCTGGAATTGAGCAGCTACAGATTTTTTTCAAAACAATGTAACAATCCCACAATAAAAAGTTACTTTGTGCAAAGGAATACGAAGCAGAGCTAACACTTTCCTTTAAATCTGGAATTGAGCAGCTACAGAATTTTTTTCAAAACAATGTAACAATCCCACATTAAAAAGTGTATTCTTTACCAAATTCATACTGTTCCTTTGTGCTTCATTTACCACACGTATAAGAAAGATTATAAGTAAAAATAAAATATAATCGAATATCAGATCAACAGAGAGAAGCATATATTGCATTTAGAATTCAAAAAGGGCCTGCTTTATTAGGAAACATTAAATTGTGCTCGTCTTATTTCTTGACTATTTGTCAAAAGATTTGGTTTGCAGAACAGAAATAATGATAACAGCATAAGTCATTCAACGCGCTCATGTGTGTAACTGAACTAGCAGGTCAACTATATAATTGACGACAGAAAATAAATGATCAAGAGACGGTTTCTCTTTACCCCAAAAGTGAATGAGACAATCCGGGAATATTTGTACAATGCCCGTTATGCACTTCGGCAATTCTAACATTTTGTTGAAGAGAAGCTGCACAATTATTTCAGAAACAAAAAAGAAAGAGAGAATTATTATCTGAAGAAAAGTTAAAAACTCCAGTTTCACGAGGCATGACCTTATTCTATCCTTTCTCCATATATAATACATTGATGATGAATAGACTCATCATTCATAATGTATTAAAACAACCAAATGACGAGTGTTACCTTTCCAGATCTGGAAGTACTCCTCATTGACAGAAGAACCCGCCAAGTCCCTAATCACTTCATCAAGTACGCCAAGTGGCGCAGTCTTCAGTTCTTGTACGATACTATAAATCGGCCTACCATTCTCCAAGTATATGTGATTGTTAGGATGCCGGGTCTTCACACCAGCATGGTACTCAAACTCATATGCGGTAAGTACCTGCTAATATCATTTTCAAAATTCAGTACTGGCAAACAGAACACGAAAGAATCCAATCACGACCACCAATTAAAGCTGCATGCGACTTACTCTCGTGAAATTGCATGTTGAACAGCCACACAAATACCCACCACCGCTTATAATGCCATTCAGCTGATTCTATCAACCAAAAAAAATCCTATGAGAATCCTTCAGAAATATATGAAACGTTTAGACAGAAAACACTTAACAGTGACACATATAGAATCTGACGTACCTCAGATGAGCTAGAAACATACTTCACTCGAGCTCCATTGAGAATTCCGGTTGATAATAGCTTTTTAACATTTGAAGGATAGCTGCTCGGTACTACCTTCTTGGACATCTTTAACTCCAAATTAGGAGCACATACATGGTAATTCCTGGATCCGACATAACCTTTTGGGTAGGAATATTCCAAAAACTCCTGATTTGCATCGACCATTGCTGAGGAGTACTGTCCAGGCACCTCAGAAGAGCCACCATGTGAGGATAGATTATCAAACCCATTAGTCACTGAGCAAGTGTCATAATCCTGCTTTCTTTTGCTGAGCTTAAAGGTAATTTTTCGAATCCCAGACGAAGCAGCGTGCTTGGGAATCTCCAGCACAATGCGAGACGTCAAGACATCATTGGATTTATCGTTATCAATCTGAGAAGCTTCTATACCACTCGGCTCCTCATTGCTCAAGGTCTCCTCAGAACTCGAATTCCCCGAACACACCGCTGAAGTAACCTCACCACACTCGGCTTGGCTACCACAATTTGCCAACTCAGTCGGTTGGCTACTGATGTCTTGAAAAGTGGAGGGATTCTCTTTAGGAGAGATTACAGGGTTCGAAACTTCTGAGCGTATGTCGTCATTTGAAACTTCTTTAGCCTGTTTCTTGCTCGGAGACTGATTCGATTCCGCTTCTTCATCTATAATGCACTGACGGTCACGCTTCAGTTCAGCTTTAGAAATGTTATTATCCTCATTCTCCCCATCTTCTACCCCAACCAAGTAACGTGCCTCTTGTCCAACTTCTACTTCCCCCATCCAATAACAACTTCTTCGACAGAATACAAACAGTCGTATATTTCAAAAAACTGAACACTTCGAAACAGCAGCATTCAATACGAAAGCCAAACGAGACGTTAAAAGCCCCAGATCCTTTACGGCCAAATTGAACCCGCCTGTACTTTCACTCCGGCACTATTTCGCATTAATCCGGGCCACAAAAGCTACAAATCAAACGCTCTGAAACAGCATTCAACACGTAAACCAGAAGAAACGATTAAAACCCACTCAAATCTCAAACGGTCAATTTAAATTTTTCTCAAATACAACTGAGAAAGGTAGATAGATATATAGAAAATCAAAAAAAAAAAAAAATCACATCATTTCGAGCCATAAACGCTAAAATCAAGAAGCAAAAAGAAAATGAATAAACGAAACGAGGCAATCAGAAATTTTCAAAGATAGATTGAAATTGAAGCATACCTGATATGAAATCCATTAAACTATGGAGAAGAAGAAATCGCATGGAGATCCGAAGAAGCGAAAAAAGAAACCGGAATTGAAATTATTCAGATCTGATATTAAGAAGGAGAGAAGGATATTGAGGATTTTAGGGTTTGTGAGTCGTGAAGAAACGGAAAGAGAGAAAGAGAGCGGCAAAAGGAAGACGAAACGAAATGAAAAAAAAATACTTTCGCGGTCCAGATTCAAGATTTTGTGATATTTGCGTAAATAACAGTTGTAGATAGATATAAATAGAGAGAGAAAGACACAAGAGTGTGTATTGTGAGAGGAGAGAGAGAGAGAGAGAGAGAGAGAGAGGGGAGAGATTTTGGTGGGTTTGGAAAGAACGAGAAAGAAGACAGGTGGATAAAGTTTGTGGGATCCACTTATAAGGGTCTTGTAACTCTTTACCACGTGGCATGACTGCACTAGAAAGGTGGGACCCCTCTACGTGCCTTTTATTCCAAGAGAGGATGAGGCGGTTATCGGATTTGCCTTCTCCTGTCTCGCCGTTTTTTAGGTAAAGCATTTTTCTTTTCAAAAGAAAAATAATATATCCAAATCCAACACCACCCATGTGTCTGAATCTGATACAGATCCGTATATTGAATATTGAATAAAACTAAAAAGATGACTTAGGAGCGTTGAAAATCACAATATAAATTTTTATTATAATATTTTTTTATAAAAATTTAAATTTAATTTTTATTATTATAGTATTTTCTCTCGTATAAATTATTAACTCAAATTAATAAAACGAACGGCACTTAAGGTCTATTAAAAGAAACTTCAACCTCTTCGAGGAACTGTATGTTTTTTCGTCTAAAAAACTCAAAAAAAGACAATTTTAATTTTAATTTTATTCAAGTTCACGTTCTTTTAAGTTTCAACTTTATTTAATTTTACTCAATTTTATTTAAGTTCTAACTTCAACTCAAGTTATAACTCAAATTCAACTCAAAAACTACACTCAAGTTACACTCTAAAAGAACAACCCCTAAAGTCTCGTTTGTTTCACTGATTTGAGTTTAAAATTCAAGTTTTATTACGTAAAAAACTCTCAGAAATAATCATATTTAACTTTTTTCTTACAGTAAAAAATTTTCACATAAAGTCACATCTCATTTCGAATTAAATATTAAATCAACGAACTAAACAAGTCCTAAATTAAAACAAATATTTCCAATCAAAATTATTTTGCATTAAAATCATGAAAATATTTTATTAAAACTTTAATATATTAATCAATTAAAAACATAAAAAAGTGTATTTTTTGCACTTATCAACGCCGTCGACGGTGTCAAAGAAAGAAAGTTCCGAGATCAGTTGAGAATTATATAAAAAAAGAACATAAATAGGTCGATAACTTGTTTTTGCTCTGAGATGGGTGGAGATCAACTTCATAGTTCAAAAATGGTATGGAAGTGGGGAAATTTTTCCCTTTTTATTGAAGGTGAAGAAGGGAAATTATTAGATGTGATTGTCTTTACTGATGATTTCACCCTACCTCGTAGGGGAAAAAGCGTCTCCTCCTATTGAATTTTTTAAAAAATAAAAGGTAGCTACCACAAGTATTTTTTGTTTAAGAAAATGAAAAACTAAAACAAAAGAATATTTTTATTTTCGTCTAAAAAAATTAATAAAAAGAAAGAAAATAATAAAAAATTTAAGAAAGTATATAGGTTAATTTTTAGTTATAAAAATTAATAGGTTATAACTTATCAAGTTATGGTTCATAATCAGATAAGTTATGGATAAACTTATCAAGTTACAGTTTATAGTCATGGAAGTTATGGATAATGATAGACAATAACTTGTTAAGTTATGGTTCATAACCAGACAACTTATAGATAAAAATAATAATTTAGTATATTTATTAATTTATGTAAATTATTAATTTATTAATTTTAATTCATCTCAAATCTTAACCTATTTTTTTCTTTCTCTCTAAAAAGAAACATGATTAGACAAAGTCTTAATTGCTCCAGAAAGAATATTAAGACTGAATTGATAAGAATAAGAGGTGTTATAATATTTGTACAATAAATAAGAAAAAAATTATTTTAATATGACACAATAATACTTAAGAAGATATTTAGTTTATAAATTTATAATTATAAAATACTATAAAAAACCGCATGAACAAATGCAAGAAATAAAGAAATAAACGTTCATTAAGAGGTTGTTTTTCAGAAGCATACAAATGGGCCATAAAAAAAGAAGCAAAATTTCAGCCCAAAAGCCCAAGCCACCAGCCAAGCTGTCAGCTCAGACGGATCAGCCGCCAAACCGGGCCAAGCCTCTTCAGATGTGGGCCCCGCCATAATTTTCTTCTGTTCTCCCTCACTCCCCGCGTGTCTCGTGCACGCGCCTGCTAGGGGCGCGAGATCCTCTCCAGCGCTCGTCCCACTCGTGTTTTCTTCTCTCCACGCGGGTCCTACTTCCTGCCAGATGACGTCATCGAATGCAGGTTTCCCATTCCCTACGCGACGTGTGGCATCCCTGCTCCCCCTTAACCTAGCATCTGAACCATTCTCTTCTGAGCCGCGAATCGTTGGACGACACGTGTCCCAGCGTCTAACTTTGCATCAGTTTTCCAGCCACGTCTCCCACTTATCAGAGCAACTCTCCCACGGTTTTTCATTGCTTTTATTTTATCTGAACCCTTGGCACCCCATAACTTAAATTGGGATCAATTAAGTTCTTATTAATTTTATCGATTTAAATTTAAAATTTTAAATTTTAAATTTTTATAATAAAAAATTTTTAAAAAATATTATATTTTAATTTAAATTAAAATTTTAAATTTATAAAATAAATGAGACTTAAAGTATTTGAGCGTCATATTAATGCATTTTTCTGAGCATATTTTTCTTCATTCTCACTTTTGTCTTGCAGTTATTTTCACACTTTCTCTCTAAAATTTGTGAAAATCATAAGCAAGCTAGGTTAATTCGTCCATTGGTGAGGCTAGAGATAGAAGTTATGTGTTGAGTGTTCTACTCGTGAAATTGATTCGGATGTTTTGTAATGTTTACATTTTGAATTAATTAAGTCTTCTTCATTCTTATTTTTACTTCATAATATTACGTGTCTTATTTTACATAAGTACTAGACATGTTTTATTTGTGTAATTTAGCCACATAATTATTTTGTGTGAATTATTTTATGAGTTGTCATTTACTGTAAATTGTTATTTAAAGTATTTCATCGATTTATGATATATAACTAATAAAAATAATCTTTTTGGAAATTAATGTGAAGACTTAATTTGTTCAAAATACTTTTGTGAAATTTTGGAAGCTTTAAATCTATATTTTTCGATTGTATATTTGATATGTGAACTATACAATTGAGTGATTTATAAATCAATTTTACATTTAAACTGCACTTGTTTTTTATTTTTTCTAAACAAAAATTCCAAAAATATTTTCCTTTTATTTTTCTTCAATTATTTACTTCTCTAACATTCTTTTCCTGCTAACAGTTTCTTGCTTATTTTTATCACCTCTTGTGGATACGGCTGCCTGATCAAACTACAATTGATCGTCTTAGGAGTATCAGTTTGGGCGTTAAACACGCGTCTATGACCTTGTCTGGTTTGATCTTAAGACGACTCCCTATAGACATTGTCGCCCATCTTAACCGATCTTTGTTCTTTTTAATACTCTGCCGCCCAATGTCAACGACTTCATCAATAATGTCTTTGCTTACTGCATTTACTCCTGCATTTAGTCAAAATGTCTCAAAGAACATTGTTACATTTATTCCTAAGAACATAAATGCTAACATTCTCAACCACCTTTGAGAATGAAGCGTCGTCCAAGTCCGCTACTACCAGGTCCTTGTAAATGTTGGGGTTGATGACGTTCAAAAAGTGTTAAGTTTTTTATTTGCCTGTGGCCACCATATGAGGTGCATATCGAGATAGTTCCTCAAATTTACAGACACATTGGGGGTTTTCAGTTATTGGATTTGTTGAATTGATTGGAAACTGGTTTTGATGATTTATGGAGAATTTATTTTGAAATTGAACTTGAATCGCAAGTTATGACATTCTTAAGAATAGAAAAAATAGTGTTCATTAACTTAAGTTCAAGTTTATGAACTTGTGTTGAAGGGGAAACTTGAACTCGAGTTTAGCCCCAAACTTGAGTTTAAACTCAAATTTTACAAAATAACATGAACTTGAATAAAGTTGTAACTCGAGTTTAAACTTTTTCTGAGTTTCGTTGCAAAAGAACAACCTCAAAGTTATTTGTGAAACTTGGAATTAAGTCAAGGCACACTAATAAGAAACAATTAGACATGATCGAGTTTAATTAGCTTTAGGAATGAGAAATATATCATAAGACATTGCTTTTGTGATAAAGCTAGTGGAGAAGATCGAGTATTAAAGCTTTAAGGAAAGCAGAGGTTAGAACGACGAGAAGTTAGCTACAGGTTTGACATCCGAGAGTTAGGATATTCTTCCCCTATTAAAGCAGCAGGGATGAGTAAAAGACAGAAACTCAAAAAAAACAAAGCATGCAGTCGTTGATTCAAGGGAATGCCGAAAGCAAGGAGAAAACAAGGAGTAATCTTGGAGAAAACTCTGAATTCTTTATTGAAAAAAGAAGAAACAAAAACTGTCGTATCACAGTCCTAGTCTAACTACTTATAGATAGAGGATGATTAATTAAAATTTAAAAAGCAAACAGAAGCTTTATCTAAAACTGAATAGAACTAATCCTATTTTCTTTAAAATTTGAAAGCAACTAAATCTACGCTGCATCAGTCCCGCCAGCCTGAGGAAGATTCGTCCTCGAATCTGTAATTTCGAAATCGTCAACGAACGGAACCAAGTGCTTGACATTGAACACAGGTGATGTATTGACGTCAAGAGGAAGACGCAGCCTATAGGCGCTGGGGTTGATCTTCTCAAGTACTTCTAATGGACCAATCTTTCTTGCCTTCAATTTGTTGTACTCATGAAGGGGAAAACGATCCTTAGTCAACACGGCCCAAACAAGATCTCCCTTATTAAACTCCACAAGACGACGATGGCGATCGGCTGAAGCTTTATACTTGGCGGTTGAAGTGACGAGTTGGTCATATGCTAGTTTATGCATTTTTTGGAGATTTTCAACGAAATCGGCAGCCTTACCATGGATGCGAATACGGTCGGGGAGTGGAGCCAGGTCAAGTGGGCACCGAGACGCAAATCCATAGACCACCTGGAAAGGACTGAAACCAGTGCTTCTGTTTTTTGCATGGTTGTGGGCAAACTCTGCTTGACTAAGCTTAGTTTCCCAAGACTTGATGTGATTTCCAACAAGGCTCCGAAGTAGATCACCTAACGCCCGATTCGCGACCTCCGTTTGTCCATCGGTTTGAGGATGATAAGCCGAACTCATATCCAGATTAGTGTTTACTAGTCGCCAGAGAGACCGCCAAAAGTGACTCAAGAAACGAGAATCTCGATCAGACACAATAGAAGTGGGAAGACCATGAAGGCGATAAACTTCCTTGAAAAATAGGTTGGCCACTTGAACTGCATCTGTGGTTCGCTTGCATGGAATAAAATGAGCCATTTTGGAAAATCGATCTACTACCACGAAGATAGAATCATTACCCTTTTGCGTCCGAGGGAGGCCAAGAACGAAATCCATGCTAATGTCGGCCCAAGGCTGCGTGGGAATAGGTAAAGGCATGTAAAGTCCAGCGTTGGAAGCATGCCCTTTAGACGTTTGACAAACTCGACATCGTTCCACGTATCTTTCAACATCACGGCGTAGAGTAAGCCAAAAGTAGGATGTGGCAACTAGGTGAAGTGTTCTATCACGACCTACGTGACCTTCCCCATGAAGTTCTTTAATAATTTGAAGACGTAGGCTACAATCTGGGATGCAAAGTCGGTTTCCTAGGAAGAGGAAACTGTCATATAATAGGTAGTCAGAGCGAACACCACTTCGAACATCCTCGAGGATCCGGGCGAAGAACGGGTCGGTTGGGTATAACTCCGGGAAGGTTGCGAAGCCTGGGACGGAGACATTTAAGGTGGCGATGAGGGAGTGGCGACGGCTTAGGGCATCGGCTACTCGATTTGTAGAGCCTGATTGATGCTTGATGACAAATGTGAATTGTTGGAGATAAGCAATCCACGAGGCATGCCTGGCTGACACTTTCTCCTGACTACCGAGATGTTTCAGCGCATCATGATCCGTGTAAAGGACAAATTCTTTATGAAATAAATAATGTCTCCAATGTTTAATGGCTTGAACAATTGCATAGAACTCCACATCATAGGTACTATAGCGAGCCCGGGATGTCAAGTTTAAAACCCGATTCCCATCGACGGTTATCTGCGGTGACCGGTCGACCTTCCAGAGGCACAGCGTGGGGCGCACGACGGCGTGGAGGTGGTGCATGCAACGGAGCAAACGGGTTCTCTTCAACGAACGCTTCGTCAACATCGGAACTGGACTCGTCGGCGTGGATCGGTGGAGGATGATTAGTGGCTTGCAGGAGTGCGAGTTGTTGTTGCAGTTGGACGATTTGTTGACGGAGCTCTTCTAATCCATCGGCAGGTGGACGGATGTCTTGCCGACGACGGGGCGGCATGACGGCGGGTGATCGACGACACCAGGAAACCAGCAACTAGCGGCGGCGAAGCAAAAGTTCGTGGGGCTGATGCAAGACGTGGGCTCGGAATTAGCGGGTTGAGCGGCGACGATATGCGAAGCGATGGAACCTGTCTCTGATACCAACTGAAGCAGCAGGGATGAGTAAAAGACAGAAACTCAAAAAAAACAAAGCATGCAGTCGTTGATTCAAGGGAATGCCGAAAGCAAGGAGAAAACAAGGAGTAATCCTGGAGAAAACTCTGAATTCTTTATTGAAAAAAGAAGAAACAAAAACTGCCGTATCACAGTCCTAGTCTAACTACTTATAGATAGAAGATGATTAATTAAAATTTAAAAAGCAAACAGAAGCTTTATCTAAAACTGAATAGAACTAATCCTATTTTCTTTAAAATTTGAAAGCAACTAAATCTACACTGCATCACCTATCCTTGTTAGATTGTTTTAAAGTATTTTGGCTATGTAAATGTTTTTAAAAGATAACACAGGTTTGATAAAGAAAATTGTTTAAAAACAATGGGTAGGTTATTGCTATTGATCTCATAATGAACTGATTTTAAGTTTTAATGAACATTTTCTTAAGATAAGATATCTTGCGAACTGGTAAGCCCGCTGATGACCTAGACAGGATATGGAGATCGTATCATTAGGGGCAGAACCCGAAACCCAGACGGTCCACTACGGTGGTGATAAGGCCTTACTTTTGGCCGTAAGTAATTTATCATTAAATTACTTATTGGTTGCCTGTCAATTGAAACTTAAGTTTATTTACCTTTCAAAAAAAGGTTGTTTGGTTCTGATTGATTTCTTTTGGACCTGATTATTTCATTTTATTTATTAACTTATTTATTCAATTTTATAAACTTTAACCTACTAGGCTTTTCACTCATTTTTTCTATGTTTCAAAATGTATTTAACCCCACCCAGGCGATGCTAGAAGTAGTGCGGAATAGGTGATGAACTCAGTTCTAGAAGAAATGAAGCAGTAATGTATTATCAAATTTATTTAAGGCAGGTATTAAATTGTAAATCTTAAAGGTTCGTTTGGTATGAGAATTCAAATTATGATGATTCTAATTATGATTCTGAAATCAAAACTGTGATTCATGATTTTAAGTTTAAATCGTGATTATGAAACCATGATTCAAAATAAGGGGTTTGAATCACCTTAAATCAAAAGCGGGTGGTTTTAAAATCATAATTTAAGTTAGTTTAAAACATCACATCTGATTCTAAATCATTATTCAGAAGCATCCAAACTAAACACTGATTCTGAATTACAATTCAAAATCACTGTAAACAAACATTGATTCTGAACTAGGATCCAGAATCATGATTCTAGATCTATCTACCAAAAGTATCCTAAATTCTACTAGGCTGTAGTTGATGTTACTTATTTACTTTTATGTACTTATTTATGTATGTACAATTGTAAACCTTGTGATTGCTGGATGTTGACTTTTGATATTGATCCTAATAGAGCTCCATTTTATTTTTACCCTTTAACATTAGTCTATATATTTCTATTTTTTAGGCTCTAACTCATTAAGAGGTAGAGTTTTTTAAAATGAATACTTTTAGTAAGTAAGGTCCTTAAGAATGTAGAATTTATAATTTTCTCTTTTATAAAAAAAAAAAAGAAAATAGGATGATGACATAGTTTGCTAGGATTAGGCATCCGAGAATCAAAAAACATTATGCACATTTATAAAGATTTTTTCAAGAAAACTTAAAGAAAAAGACGCACATAATTCTAATTCACGGATTTCACAAACCCGTTCACTTCGCTGATTCGAATTTTTAATTCGAGTTGAGATTTGATTTTATGTGAGAGCTTTTTACTGTAGCAAAAAAGTTAGATGTGATTGTTTGTGAGAGCTTTTTACTGTAGCAAAACTCGAATTCTAAACTCAAATAAGCGAAATGAACGAGGAAGAAATGCAATCTACAAATCAATTCAAAATCTTTGGACTGAAATTTCTAAATCCGTTACCAATCTAACATCATTCCCTTTCACATGAGTCCAAGGAATTGGCTTGGATTAAATGAGTTAAGCATATTAACTGATTACGTGGACACTCTTAATTTTAAGTTAATTTTTCTAGAAGACACAAGTGTTGTTTAGAGTTAGTTATTTTATATATGATTATTTTCATTATTTTTTATTTTTCTTTTGGTCTTTTCCGTAGGGCTTTCTTTTTGGTATTTTCTTTTTTAAAAAAATTTTATATTTCTAAAATGTTTTTAGAGGAGAAAGGTGTAAAAAATATTTAAGGTTTTTTAATTCGTTAATTTAAATTTTTAATTGAAATTTATATGTGATTTTATGCGATAATTTTTTATTGTAATAAAAAATTAAATGTGATCATTTTTTTTAAAAAAATTACAATAACAAATTTTAAATTTTAAATTTAAATTAATAAAATTTAATGTCTCAATAAAGTACTAACACGTATTTTAAAATTTGCTGGTACCTTTCAACGTTGTAGAAAATTGTAGTACATTCGAATAATAGATTTTTCCTTTTAAACTATAATCCACTTTTTTGATTTTTTTAAATGAACTTTTGATGATGCATAAAAATATCCAAAGAAAAACAAAAGAGGTGGTAGCGTTATAAGGACGCAGAAGAGGAATCTGAGTGGACCCCAGTACTGAGGTGTTATTAGTTACATAATGTTCTTGCTTATTTTATTAGTTTGAGTTTTTATTTTTAAATTTTTATAATAAAAATTTTTAAAAATGTCATATTAAAATTTTTTAATACAATAAAAAACTCTTTAAAAATATTACATCTTAATTTAAATTAAAAATTTAATCCATAAAATGAACGATGTCAATAATATTTTAATTTTGCTCAACAAAAAATATGTAAGAAATAGTTCAACAATTTGCGGGAGTGAGAAAATCTTCTATTTACTTTAATCCAACAACCAAATGTCAACGACCGACAAAAATATCCGTAGCCTAGCTGCTCCTTGCTTTCTTAGCCGATTTGTGTTAATGCGCAAATATTATATATTATATATATTATATATATTATATATTAAGGCATTTACTGCTTAGATAATAATAAAAAAATTCGATGATTTTCTATAAAAAAAAAATAAAAATTATTAAATTTTTATTAGAGTGTATAATCTAATTTTTTATCTATTATTCTTGATAAATACTTTATTCACAAATATAATTTTTTTAACTAAAAAGATATTAATAAAAAATAATGAGTAAAAATTTAAATTTATGTATTCTAAAAGTGAGTTTAGTTACAGTGAGAAAATAATAATAGTAAAGAAATAAAATAAAAAAAAGTTAATTTATTTATTTAGTTGTAAATTTGAAAATGTTATGGAATAAAATATAAATATTTTCATGTTAAATTACGCAATCTTATACTAATACTCTATGTATCAATATAATTAAAGAATTTAGAGAGTTTTGATAAATTGTTGAGGCCACTCATACACCCTCTCTCCCTCCATTCTAACTATAGTGGCTCCGATGACATCATAATTGGTGATGGCATCGGTCTCTTCATCACCCACACCAGATCTACAAAGTTTGCTTCTCCTTTTAAATCATTTAGGGTCTGTTTGATTCATAGATTTAAATCATGTGATTTGAACTAATTTTTATTTATGTGTATTTTTTATAAGAGAAAATACTGTAGCGATCATGAATCATGATTCGAATCAGAGATTCGAATCTAAGAACCAAACGAACCTTTATTTTGTCAAATGTTTTTTGTGTTCCCGATATGAAAAAGAATTTAATTTTTGTTTCCCAATTTTACCTTAACAATAATATTTCCATCTAGTTCTTACCAGATTGTTTTTATGTGAATGATCGTCGTACGAGGGCAATACTTTTGCAGGGCAAGACTAGAGATGGCGTGTATGAGTGGCTTCAACAATCATCTATCAAAACACCATTACTTGCTTTCTCCACCGTCAAAACATCGGTCTCAAAATGGCATGCTCGACTTGGTCAACCATTAATTCTCATTTCTCATGCAATTCATGTCATTGCAATAAAATGCATTAATTATCCTTCTCAGACTCAACAGTCACAAGTTTTGTTCCATTAGAATTAGTTTTTTCTGATGTTTGGAGTTCACCCGTTCACTCAAATGATAATTTTAAATATTATGTTATTTTTGTCGATCATTTTACCCGTTATATTTAGTTCTATCATTTAAAAAAGAAAATATGATATTTCTGACGTTTTTATTCGCTTCAAATCCATTGTTGAAATTTTTTTTAAGTGATCAAGATCACACTATATACTAACAATGGTAGTGAATATGTTGCTTTAAAAAAAATTTATTTAAAAAATTTCTTATTCATCAATGGCATTGCCCACCTCACCACACCACCACATACTCTCGAACATAATATATTTTCTAAAAGGCGTCAATGTCACATTGTTGAAACGGGTTTAATTCTCCTACATCATGCATCCATTCTCGTCACTTTTTGGCCCGAAGCTTTTGAAATTGCCGTCTATCTTATTAATTTTATGCCCAAGGTCAACTTGTCCATGATCTCTGCTTCTAAAAAGCTGTTTGGTCATTCTCCTAACATGTCTAAGCTTGAAATTTTTGGGTGTCTATGTTATTTATGGTTACGTCCCTATACATTTAGGTTCCGATCATTTTCCCATTTCGAGTTTA
This sequence comes from Morus indica, assembly GCA_029231665.1. Lineage (NCBI taxonomy): Eukaryota > Viridiplantae > Streptophyta > Magnoliopsida > Rosales > Moraceae > Morus > Morus indica. Next base: position 6,268,432 of record JACAGA010000024.1, on the reverse strand, counting down.
GAATTCGAGTTTTGTTATAGTAAAAAGTTTTTATAAACATTCATATCTAATTTTTTTGTTATAGTAAAAAGTTTTCACACAAAATCACATCTCAACTCAAATTAAAACTCAAATCAACGAACTAAACGGGCCCCTAATAAACTTGAACCCAAATCTACTCCGTACGTTTTTCTAGGATATTCACTTAACCAAATTGCGTACAAGTGCTATTGACTCAATAAATAAAAAAAATGTACGTTTCTAGGCATGTAACTTTCGTGGAAGATGTCTTCTCTTTTCAACGTCAATCTCTTGATTCTCCATAGGAATTTTTGTGAATGGCTTTTTTTTTTTTTTTTTTTTCTCAATTTCATTAACGTTATCATTTACAATATACACATGTAGAATCTTTACATAAAAGGAAAGAATGTCATATACTACAAATCTCCTAAATTAAAAATGACTTAAGAATAATAATTACAAAATATTATTACTAATTTTAATATCATAATTTATGATTATGATGAGGCGGACTTTCCTTATTAATAATTAATATAAAATATAAAGGATGTATGCCTTTTTGAAAAATGTTGTATAGCCTCACAAGGTCATAACCCTAATACCCACCCTCTCACAAAAAATAAGCCCTATCTGTGGAATTAAAGTAGAGCAGTTATATTTGTACCCTAAAACTTTATAAATGTTCCTAACAATTAATTTTTCTGAAAAATTTAAAAAATCAATAATTTATAGCATAGTTTTCATAATACCTAATTTAAATCTCTCATACTCTAACAAATTTTAATCTTAATTTGATTTATAACATTATAAATCCCTTTCAACTATTAATGTCATATTTGCTTTAAGAAAAAAAAAAAACATATGCACAATGATGTTGATGAATATAAAGGCTCAGCCACTTCACACATTCATATATGTATATTTACATATTTTAGCATTTGTTGGCTCTTCAAGAGACCTGCTTTTTTCTTTAATTTCAATTGGAATCTCCATTGAAATTTTTGAAGAATTTAATGGAGAAATTTTAGGGTTTATGAACTTGAAATTGGTTTTAACAAAAAAATGTGGGGTATGTTTTGTTTCTTCTCCTTTAAGAATTACTTTCTAATTATAATTAATGTGGGTGTATACTCTTTTATTTTTTAAAAAAAACACTATTTTCATTTATAGTTAATGTGGGGTTATATTAATAGTTTTAGTGTAATTTTAATAAAGGATAAAATTGTAATAAACATAAAATTTAAATTATTAGATGTATTAATAAAATTTTAAGGTGTAAATATAATTACAATGAAAGTGGACCAACAGATGGGCCATTTGTTTAAAAAAAGTGGGAATATTTCTTCATGGTAATAAATGGGATTGCTCTTTTTTGTTTCAATTAATTAATTAATTAATTAATCAGCTTGTTTTGTTTTGTTTTTTTGTTTTTTTTTTGCTATGAATTAGTCAGATTGCTTAGAGGAGTGGTTGTTGGTTGTTACTTTTACGTAGGAGAAACTATAAAGGAATATTAGTTTGGTATTTTTTATATATATGTATTGTGTTGGGATTTATTAAAGTAAATTATGTGTAATAGAAGGGAGAGAAAATAATATAAAAATGATAGAATTTTATCTTAATGTTGTAGGAAGAAAAGATTGTCAGATTTAGATAATTACTGCTTCGCGTAATTAATTATATTATCCTTTTAAATGGATTAAAGTTTGTAGGATCCAAACATAATATAAAGTGATAATATCATTTTGATATCTTATATTACAATGAAACATATTCTTAGTAATATGTATCTTTAATACTATTAAAATGATAAATCGACCTTTTTAAAAAAAATATATTTTCTTGATACTTTTGAAACGTAAAATAACTTTACTACCCTTCTATTTAATTAATCAAAAATTAATAAATCTAAAAAAATCATGAACTTTTATATTTTGTTGTTTTCTTTTAAATATTTTAATGTTTTAAAATATTTTAAATATTTTAAAAGAAAATTGATTTTTATTTAATTTATAAAAAGGTAGTTTAGACATTACATCTCTCGAAAATCATATTCATGGTATCAAAAAAATATTCTTAAAAACATCAAAATTCCGTTTAATGTCATCAAAAACACAGAATATTAATAGTATATTTTGCTATAAGCTACTAAAATAATTGTATCGCTTACATGAAAGTCTAAAATCCCAAACAAATATATTCATCCATTATAACAAAAGAAAAGCCTACTTATCGTTAATTATTTCTTTATATATTTACGATTACAAACTTACAATCTTTTCATTTTGTGGGTTAACTTAATTTTAGATCTCAGTGAATTTAATTTGATCACTGACATTAATATCCCCTCACAATTAGTCGTATCTTAGATTTATAAAATTGTTCTATTAAGGAGAATTTGTTAAAAAGTGAAGGAAAAATAGAAAAATTCTTAGAGACACGATTAGTGCTAAGCACCATTACTAATAGAATGTAGACTCTATATATAA
>JACAGA010000024.1:6201404-6265843 GCA_029231665.1 Morus indica | reverse complement strand
CACGACAAATTAACCAACGAATTATTTGCGACGACGGTCGTCGCAAAATATAAATGTCGTCACAAATGTATTTGCGACGACACTCTGTCGTCGCAAATAAAGTATTTGCGACTACTTTTTTGCGGCGACACATTTGCGACGACACGTCGTCGCAAATAATATTATTTGTGACGACATGTGGGTTTTTGCGACGACTTTTTGTCGTCGCAAAAACCCAATTTTCTTGTAGTGTAGAGCTACGAGTTCAAACGACGATTTGACTTGCAGTTGTGGCAGGGGTGGAAGAAAATTGAGATTTTCCTTTAGTCTTTTGATTTGAATTTATTCTTGATAATGAGGAGGAAAAAAAAACAATCTTAGATCCCTATTTTGACTTTTGGTTTGTGACTTTTTCTGGGCATTTCATGAATGACGTTGAACTGGTAGATTAAAGCTTAGGAGGTTAGTGTTCATTTGAAAATTGCAGATTAGTTAACCTATAAAGATTTGAAAAATATAAGAGTTTGTATGATTAGTGAAGAGCTAGAGTTGTTTCTTCGATGATTATATCGGATTTCTTCTCTCTTTATGTTGGAAGTTGAGAGTCATCTTCATTATTGGATTTTGGGTTTCTTTATAGTTTGGAATTTTGATCATATTTCTTGCCCTAACGAGATCTTTTGATTTTTTTTAAAAACAATATTAAGAATTCTTATTTATGTTTTTTAAAAAAGAACTAGTTTTTGGAAACGAATATGGTGAATTCTGTCAATTAATCCTTGTGATCTAATTTGATTAAGAGGATATAAGCGTAATTATACTTTTAAATCTCACTAAATAAGGACACGTGACAATTCCGTCACTCATTGTAAAAGAAGGGGAAAACTTGTTAACCGAACAAAGTTCAGGAGGAGCAGATGTTACGCTTTAAAATTCAGGGGGCAAAGTGTTACGAGAGTCATAGTTCAAGGGGAATTTTTAAAATTAATCCAAAAAGAAAATATATCATATGCCCCAAGAAGATGTGATTTTATTGAAATAATATGAGTAATTACAGGTAAATGATTGCCTCGTTAAAAACCTTGTCAAGTAAAACCTGTGAAGAGATCAGGACAAAACCTTTATGAAGGAAAAAAGAGTGCAATATACAAGGATAATTAAATTATACTATGGCTGAATTGCTTCCAGAAGATTATGCTATGTCCCAGTTTGAAAAATAGTCTAGAAGTGTATCATTTGTATAATGTTGTTTTTGTCTTATTGCATCTTCCCAGTCTTTCACGCACTTCAGCCCCTCCAAAATATCCGGGTACATTTTGCTCTTCTTATCGTCAAGAATTCAATTGTTTGCACTAAATGCTTGCTCTTATGCTACTATGGACACTAGAGTTGTCAAAATGTCACGTGCTATAATGAATATTGTGGGAAAATGATCTTGCTTGCTATTTCACCGCTGTAAGATATCTAGTTTGTCATTATCAATTACAAACGTTGACTCAAAATATTTGACAAGTTCTGAAGACAGTCCATGTATTGATAATCATGATCCCGATGCTTTCTCTTTTCTCTTCTAGAAGCTCCACAATGAACCTTGAGGCCCGACACTACTCTTTGAAGTCAAAGTTGACTGTTGTTGTCCTATTCCGTATATTTTTCATACAATGCAAATATATCTTCTAACATTTTCCTTGCATCATCAATGGTTAGTTTCATATCAACAGATAAATTATCTGCTGTAGCAAACTTCAAAGATTCGTTACCATCTAATTGACATCTAGGAATTAAAATTTTTGCTAATGCATGATTATAAACTCTAGTGCTATTCCACTAAAAGCTTAGAGTTGCACTTTTAATTCATATAGTATATTTGCAAAGCTCTAAATAGCTCTCGTGCACGACTCATTATATTAGCGTGTTTTACCTTCCCAATTAGATTTATCTTATGTTCCATAACCACTCCATCAAAAACACACTATTCATACCAATACAAATAGTAAATAATTAGATAACACAAAGTAGTCTAATGGCTGAACGCTCATATTTTTCAATCAATGGATAATGCTATAAGAGGATATCACTAATACTTTATAAGAGCTATGGATTCCCTATCTATGAATAATAAATATATGCAGACAACAGTCTATTCTCAATGTACCGGTACTCGTACCCTTTGTAACACCCTAAAGAATTAATTGAGATTAATTAAGGTAATTAAGATTATTAGTGTGCCTAATCTGACTTAATTAATTGAGTTTAAATAATTCCAAGGTATTTAAATTATCTACAATAATTTATTTTAATCCAGAAGTGTGTATGGGCGCATTTCTGGACTGTCATATTTTACACACGTCATTTTCTCTTATTTTCTTTTTCTTTTCTTTTCTTTCTTTTCTTCTTTTCTCTCCCATGCGGCTCACTCTCTCTCTTTCACTCTCACTCTCCCGTGCTCTCTCTCTCTCTCTCTCTCCCATTCTTGTCTCAAATCAAGACCGGATTCGAACCAAGAGTGATTTCAAAGAGTTTTCAACATCAAGAGAAGGATTCAAGGTAAGATTATTGAAAGAACCTCTCTTGGATTTCAAGTTTTTCGGATTTAAAACTTACTTTTGGTTCAAAACGGATTTTGATGGATTTTGAGTAAAACTAGAGTAGAAATTGGAGATCTTGGGTTCTTTGGACTTGTTTTAGGACCTAGAATCCAGATCTAGTGGTTGTCCCTTGAGATTTTGTGATTTGGGACTGGATTTGCAGGTTTTTGAACTGATTTCCGTGAGTTTTCGCGAACTGGAGATCTCCACCGATCGACCGCATCGGTCGACCGGATCTCGTTATGGCCACCGGTCGACCGGACCGGTCGACCGGATGCACACCACCGGCCGACAGGTGGTGATGCACTCCTCTGTCTCCGGTCGACCGGTGTACACGGGGTTTGACCCCGTTTGGCCTGAAATTGTTGTTTTGACCCCTGTTTTCGGGGAGAACCCAAATTAGCTTCATTTGGGGACTCGGGATGAAAGGATTAGTATTTTTAATCCCTAATTTGATATTTAAAACCCTTGGAATGTAATTTGAAACATGGTAATGGATTAGGGCACACTAATTGAAAATCTTGGAATATGATTGAGATTTGATTACTTTAGGACTGAGGATTGATCCTAAAGTGGTATTTTGTATCAGCGCTCGCTGTAGATTCAGACTGAAGGGGCTTGAGGAAGCGGAAGCCGGAAAAGGCAACGCTAGTCCCAGGTTTGATTGTGCGAGGTAGGATTTCTATCCCTCTTCTCTGTGAGCCTGTTTTCAAAAAGGATTTTGGCCTTGAAAATGTTTTAAAGAAAGGGATTGGTTTGCGAAAGAAAATGTTTTAAAAACCATGGCTTGTTAGTTTATGGAAATCCTTGGCTTGTCCTGTCCATGGAATCCATAGCTTGTCTAGTCATGGAACCTCATGGCTTGTCCAGTCATGGGGCCCGTGGCTTGAGTAGTTCGTGGGGTCTTATGAACGATTTCATAATGTTAAACGGATGATTTCTTAAGATAAGAGATCTTGTGAACTGGTAATAGAGTCTATTGCTGTAAGCCTAGATAGGATGCGGAGAGTGCATCCTCGGGGGCAGAACCCGAAACCGGTCCGGTAGGTGAGGCACCTGGTGAGGTAAGTAATTTGCACTAATTACTTACTGAAGCCTGTAATATGGTTAGTTTCTGTTATATTCCTTTGCGAAAAAGGATGTGAGGTTCTGGCTGTCCTGTCGGGGCTGAATGTCTTACTTTATTCATTACGCGCGTATTTATTTATTCATTTATTTAAATTATTTCAAATTATATCCTACTAGGCCTTTCGCTCATGTTTCAATGTTTTAAATGTAAACCCCTCCCAGGAGACTCGAGGAGCGGTGCGGTGTAGCTGAGGATCGCTACTGTTGGTTCAAGTGAGGATTGAGTTATCCTCTTGAACAAATGTAAGGAATTGAGAAAAGTTATGTAAACTTATTTAATATTTGGATTTACTAGACTGTGGATGATGTTTGTTGTAATTGATTATTTACATGAACATGTATGTACGATACTGTATGTCCTGTGGGGTGGAGCCCTTTGTGTCAGAGGCTCCTGGATTATGTACTTTATTTATGTTTTAATGCAGATAAGTGTGGGACCCGGTTGGGGATCTGCTTTATTAATCCCTAATCGAGCTCCACGTCACCCACCCCGGTTGGGGGGCGTGACACCCTTACATAGTGCCAATATATCTTCCTTTGGTACATCAAAGAATACAATCAAGCATATAGGTTTATTATTTATCTCAAGATTAAGATGACCACATATAATTCGTCATAAGTGAATTGTTTTATTTAAACAGAATTATTAATTAAAACAATTCAATTTTAATCTGATCCAATATAAATTCCACTACTAAGAACTATATCAATGTCTCTATCATGGAGTTCCACCTCCGACGATCAAAACAAACCGTCTCCCTTAGAAAGTAGACAACATAACAATCTTAACCTGAATAAAGCGCTTAACTTTATTTTTTCAATTGCAGATCATATTCTTTAAATTATCATCTTTAGATTCCTATCTTTTGTATGTTCTTTTTTGTACATGAACGATCTAAAGACTTAAAAATGACAGTCTTAAAATTTTAATTTACTTATTATATATTTAACTAATATAAACATAAAAAGAATAATATAAAGATAATTGACCGTAAAAAGCAGACTCATTCATTTAATTATAAATATATAAACACATATACCAATTATGCACACTGCAATAGATCAAAAGTCGAAAAGGAAGGAAGTATCCTGATCTCTCTGGATTCTTGCACTTATTTTTCTTCATTTTCCTACTCACTCATTAATAATATCTCAAGATTTTTTAAAATTTTAAGATTTTATTTATTTTACTGATTTAAATTTAAAATTTAAATTTTATTATAATAAAAAATTCTTAAATATAATTATATTTAATTTTTTTCTATAATAAAAATTTTTTTATATAAAATTAAATTTATTTAAATTAAAAACTCAAATATTTTTTAACTTATTAGAAATATATTGTTTTAATTAAAAAAAGAAACCGCGCTACAGAAAACAAAATTGAAAAGCTAGCCCCCACTGAAAGATCCTTGCAGATTTCATTACATAAAATCTTTAAGAAAGAAGAGAGAGAATGCCATATCTCGTACACGTGGACTGCGCGGATCCAGCCGCACGTGTACGGACGACGCCATCCACGATCGTGCAAGACTGCAAGCATAAAAAAAGAAAACAAAACGGTCCCCGAAAGCAGACAAAACGCAATTAAAATAATAATAACATTTTGCATGAGGACTGAAACTGAACTGCTTGAGAAAGCAGACTGCAAAAGGCTCGGAAAAAGAGAGAGAAAAAAAAAAGTAACGTTTATTATATTTTATTATTTCTCTTTTGTTTATCTTGTTTATTTTATTAATTTAAATTTTATTATTGTTAAAATTTTATAAAAAAATTATTAAGAAATTTAATTATGTGATTCGAATAATTTTTAATTTATATAAATTTTTATTAAAAATATTATAATAAATTGTGAATAATAATTTAAATTAAAAAATAAATCTCTTTATATTTATTTTTTTCTCATATAAAATTAAATTATCAACAACTCAGGCAAAAGTAAAAGTGTAATAATAATAATAGCTCATTATTATGTTACGATGCAAAAAAGGCAAAGTGAAGCTGTTGAAACTGAAACCAAAACCATTTTCTGTCGCAGCGCCTCTCTTTCACGTGTGTGCGTATATCATACGTAATGCTCTGTTCTGTATCGATTCTCTGAACTCTCCTTTTAAAATTTTCACTTCATTATTTTCTTTTTCTTTTTTTTTTTTGTTTGGAAGATTCATTTATCAAGATTTCAAAAATACTTTATTATAAATAAATTAATTACTAAAACTAGGAGTAAAGTATTAAATTATCGTTGGATGATATCCACAAAAGCACTATGACATTATTCTTTTAAATAAATGTTAGATATATTAATAGTAAAATGTCTGAGTCTCACATCGTGTAAATATAAAGGGTGCATTCGTTTGGTTGATTAAACTGGAGTTTGCCCAATTCAGATTGAGTTTTGGGCCTAGTCCACCGTTCGGTAATCCAAACTCAAATTCAATACTCGAGATAGAATTAGAGTTATGAAACATCAGCTACCCCTTGAATTTCAATAACTCGAATCTGTCTCCTACAGTGCAGATTTTCTGCATACTGCTTTTCACATGCGCATACAGTGTCATCCCTCCTTCATGCTGGTTACTGCTTGGCTCACGAGAGGCCCCTCCTTTGTTTGGTCAAGTCACTTATACTGCGCCGATTTTAATGCTGTGCAGCCGTATTTGACCACGATGGTCTTGCCGTGGAACTTCTGGATGAACAGTAGAGACCCCGAGAGGATGTCGACTCGGAGCTAACCCGGCGTGGTCGTGACTGAGTTGGCGGGGGTCTCATGTTGTTGTTCTTGGACCGAGTTGGTGGCGGTGGCGAGGAGAGGTTGGGGATTTTCACAAAGGAGAGAGAAAGCGAGATTAGGGATTGTGGAGTGGCTTTCGGGGGATTTTTGGGTTTTGGAGGAAGGGAATGAGGCTAAGGGATTGGAGAGGGTTTTACCGGTGCTTTAGCTGCTAACATGGTGTTCCTTTTTTTTTTTTTTTTCTTATGAGGTGTTGAATTTGTCTCAGGAAAGTGACAGAAAATGTGGGAAAGCTGGTTTCTTAGATAGAGAAGGGATGGCAGTAGACAGCGGTGATTATTTTGGCTTTTTCTTAGTACGTACGTATGCTAAAATTGGAGTTTTTTTCTTGTCAAACACAAAACTCAAATTTAACATTCACAAACTATCTAAGTGAACACACAACTCAAATTTTAAATATAATTCTAATTAAACTCACTTTTTTAACTCTAATATTGAATTTGGAATCGCTAAAACGAACGCCCCTAAATATAATCTATCTAAAAAGATTAACTTTTAAGATGAGAACTCAATATCTTGTAAAACATAATTTTTCTTATTCATTTTTCTTCTCATATCTCATTTTACTCTTAATAGAAGATAATTAATATTGAAATTGATTATGATTGTCCAACTAAGTTGGTATTCTATGAACAACTCATCTTTTCTCAAACCCCTAATTCAAATATTATAATCCTTGATCACAAATAATTCTCTTAATTTTTTATTACTTTTATTTTTTTCTTGATAAAATATAATTTTAGAAAACGTACAATATTAGAGCACATCCAAAGGAAATCTCTAAATTTTAGTTAAATTCTAGTTAAAATTGCTAGAAAACTATTTTGACTAGTAACTTTTTAGAGCATCTATAAAGGAGCTCTCTAAATTTTAGCTAAATTCTAACTAAAATGATTAGAAAACTATTTTAACTAGTAACTTTTTGGTAAGTCACTCTAACCATACTCTCTATTTTACCTGGCTATAGATTATTTTAATATTTATTGAGTTTAAAAATATAAATAACTTTATTGAATTTTGAAATAACCTTTGCATTTATTATGGTTTGAAACAATGAAATAATATAAAAAATCAAATAGCTAGTCAGTTCTTGCCAGCTATATTTAGCTAGTATGAAATAGATTATTTAAAATTGCTAACCATTAGCTAATGGTTAGAGCGGAAAAAAGTAGAATTCTAACTAAACGATTTGTCATTTTAGCTACAAACATGAAATAACTAGCATGGTTAGAGTTGCTTTTAGTGATTCACTCTAAGCAGACTCTTTATTTTAGCTAAACATATATTATTTTAATATTTTTAGAGTTTAAAATATAAATAACTTTTTTTTAACTTTTACTTTATGTCAAAACAAAGAATGAAATAATAAAAAGAACAAATAACTAGCCACTTTTTGGTAGTTATATTTAACTAGTGAAAAATCTAAAATAATTAACAATTTAGCTAATGGTTGGAGCACAAAAAGGGTCCGTTTAGTTCGCTGATTCGAGTTTTTAATTCAAGTTGATATGTGATTTTATGTGAGAGCTTTTTACTGTAGTAAAAAAGTTGTAGTAAAAAAGTTAAATGTGACTATTTCTAAGAGCTTTTTACTGTTGCAAAACTCAAATCGGTAAAATGAACATAAAAAACTAAAGAAAAACTAAATCATTAGTAATTTTGACTAAAAATATGAAATAACTAACATGATTAGAGTTATCTTATTCATTAATATACCTTGCAATATAATTAATTTTTTTAACTTTTACTTTATGTCAAAATAAAGAATAAAATAATAAAAAAATAAATAATTAGCTATTTTTTTATTAATTATATTTAATTAATGAAATATTTAATCAAAAAAGATAACAATTTAATTAATGACTACAACGAAAAAAACGATAAAAAAAAACTAAATCATTACTTGTCTCAATTAAAAATATGAAATGATTAACATAATTAAATTGCTCCTAACCTCTCTTCATTATATCTATATGACTATATATATCTATATTTATATATATATATATATATTTTTTTTTTTTCTTGCATAGAGTAATCCGTTGTGAGGTGAGGGTGGTTTATGTTTGGTTTCTCTTTCCTCTGCTACTAAGATTCGGGGCAGTGAAAACGAGATCTTTCTTTCAGTCAGTCATTTTTCTCTCTCTTATATGATCACATCTCTTTTTATACTTTGTGATGGGGTGCAACTTGTTTGATTTTGGCCTTAAATGAGAATTTGAGTTTTTAATTTAAATTAAAATATAATTTTATGTAAATTTTTTTTATTATAATAATAAAATTAAATGTGATTTTTTAAAAAGTTTTAAATTATAATAAAATTAAAATTAAAAATTTAAATTGAATAAATGAGATGTTTATGTCAAATTTATTTTTTCTTTTTCTTTTTTAGGGTTTTCATAACGACAATGTTACAATAATAAATTGTGTAAGAGCTGCCTTCATACAACAAGGTGTTAGGACTAAACATTATTAAGCCGGCCTTAATTCAGACGTGATCGGTAAAATAAAACATCCGATTCAAATACGTGTTATTTAAGCTAATTTTAGGTGACAATTTAATTTATAACGTACATACCAGTGAAAGTTTCAATAAAATAGAGGGATATAATTGGTTTTTTCTTTTTTTTTTTCAAAGCTTAATTTGTAATTAAGATATATGAAAAGATTGATTACATGGTTATACACACACCCGACTTAGCATATAGAAGTACTACTACTCTTTAGTCTACTAGGAGGGATACATGGTTGGTAATAGTGTGTGTTTAGTCGACAAATTCATGTTATAGTTCAGATTATGATTCGTAATTTGTTATATTATTTTTTCTCATAAAAAATACACATAAATTAAAAATAATTCTAAATCATATTCACTCTCTCAAACAAATCCTCTATTTTCGTCTAAAGCAATCATATCATAAATAAGAAAATAACAAGTATACTGCTCACATGTATTATATTTAGGTGCAATGACGAATTTAACCTTCACTTTAAATGGGTGGTTATTAAATAAAGAAAGCACTTATTTGTTCAATTTTCAGAAGGCAATCTAATTTTGAGTGAATAATTGGGGCATTTGTTGAAGGAGGCCTTGGATGCTTTGAAGCAACCATTTGAGTATTATCAACCCCATATAACCTATATTATTTTTTGAGAGAAAGAGAGAAATAGGTCAAGACTTGAGATGAATTAAAATTAATAGGTCAATAGTTTACATAAGTTAATAAATAGGTCAAATTACTGTTTTTGTCCATAACTTGTCTAGTTATGAACCATAACTTGATAAGTTATTGTCTATAATTGTCCATAACTTATCTGGCTATGAACCGTAACTTGACAAGTTTGTTCATAACTTATCTGGTTATGAACCATAACTTGACAAATTATGACCTATTAATTTCTATAACTAAAAATTAGCCTATATACTTTCTTAAGTTTTTCATATTGACTTATTTTCTACTATTTTCTTTATTTTTTTTGTGCACTTGTTATCACGTTACTAATAGCTTTGGGTAATGTGGTTTTGGGAAATATTTTATCTGACTCAGTGATGTGATTTGTGTTTAGATTTTTTTTTTCGTTGTACTGGAGAATATTGTATCTGCATTATTTATGGATTTAAGTTTAGAATTATTTTCTTAAATTTTAATTTGTCTATTGTTTAGAATTGTTTTTGTAAAAGAAAAAATGAAAACGATTTTAAAATGACGTTTAACACGATTAAAGATAAAAAAGAAATAAAAATAATTTTTTAGTTTAGTGTAAAATGAGAGAGAAATAAAAAAATGACTTTTAGTCGTTTTTCATTTTTTATTTTCATTTTCTCTTCTCTCGAGCAGAGAGATATTAATGAGTTTTTTTACATTAAAATTAATCTCTTAATAAAACTACTAAACGCATGTTTAAAAATAATTTCTGTCTGAAATTGAAAATATTTTCATTTCTATTTTATACAAAAAATAAAATTATTTTAGAACGAGTTTTAAACGCACCCATAACATCATTATATCTTGTGATGTATTATACCTTTTGTCCATCATTTTCGTTTTGATCCAGTGGCATTACAATTGAACTCTACCAATTTCATCGACTCCCACTGTGCTCTTATTTTTCAACAGCTGTACAAACCCCATATTATTATACTCTTATGCCCCTAAAAAAAGTAGCACACATGACACTCACGTGGGAAAATCTGTGAGAAAATAAACAACCAGATGCTATTGAGCTAAAATTATAATAAAATTAAGAATTAAAAGAGTTAATTGTCAAAATTAAAAGTTGTTAAGAGACTTACGGGATTGTTCTTTTATATTGTAACTCAGAAAAAGTTGAAACTCAAGTTACAATTTTATTTAAGTTTACGTTCTTTTAAGTTCTAATTTTATTTAACTTTATTCAATTTTATTCAAATTACAACTTCAATTCAAGTTATATAACTCAAATTTAACTCAAAAATTACATTTAAATCACACTCCAAAAGAACATACCTGTAACTTTGTTCATTTTATCGTTTGAGTTTAAAATTTGAATGTTGTTATAGTAAAAAATTTTAAAAAATAATCATATTTAATTTTTTTTATTACAATAAATAATTCTTATATAAAATCATATTTAAATTTAAATTAAAAAATTAAATCAGTTAATTAAATGGCCGAAATACATCAATTACTCTACAGGGTTCTCATTCTATCAAACAACAACCACAATATTTTTGGCAACTGATCATCTGCCGCCTTTTTTCTATTTAATGTGGCGTGCACATCCTAATTGTCGGTTTGTCAAAGTGTCGGCAAAAAAAAATCATTTGGTCAAATCAAAATACTTACTGTCATCCAAGTTTAAGTATTTTTAAGTCATTAATTTAGATTTAAAATTTAAATTTTGTTATAGTAAATATTTTTAAAAAATAATTATATTTAATTTTTTTATTATAATAAAATTTTTTTATATAAAATTATATATCAATTTAAATTAAAAATTTAAATTAATAAATTAAACGGGTTTTTGATATTTTTTCATAATAAAGTAGATGAAAGTTTGGTATAAACTCTATTGTAACGTCCCAAAAGCAACTGAAATTGATTAATTGAAAATAACATCAATTAATCATACAAATAAAAATAACGTTACGTGCTTTATTTTTTTGGTTAATAACGTAGTTACGTACCTTATAAAATTTATTGACGATGAATTTAGGTCACGTTCACTTTATTGATTTGAATTTAAAATTTAAATTTTATTACAGTAAAAAATTTTAAAAAATAATTATATTTAATTTTTTTATTACAGTAAAAAATTTTCACATAAAATTATATTTTAACTCAAATTAACGAAGTGAACAGGCCTTTAATACTTCTAGAGGTATAGTATGGTTTGGTACTCGCAGATATTGCATATTTAAAAGGAAAAAAGAATGCAAATTAAATTAACGCGCGGTTGGTGGCCGAGTGAGAAATTTCTTTCAAGGGGACGTGAATTAAAATAATAGTTTTAACTAAATTACAACACAATAGTTTTTATTTTCTTTTATCTGTTTGCATATTTAACTTTCTTTTCAAAACGAACTAATCATGTAAATCATGTAATAAAGTTCAAAATTACTTTTTAAAGTTTGAAGTGAACTTATATAGTCGAAGTAGGTAAAGTTTCCAATTTAGTACCGGATTAGAGTGGTACTATATTTTTTTAAAAAAATATGTATATTTTTTGTAAAAATATATATAATTGATTAAAAAAATTTTAAGTGTCTCCTCACATTATACATGTTTTAAGAGGAAATATACATGTTTTAAGAGAAAATATATATATTTTAAAAAAATATATATATGAGCCGCTCTAATCCGGTACCAGATCGGAGACAATTTCAAAGTAGAAGTATAGTTGGTTCTTGCTTTATTAGAGATTTTAAATTTGAAATAAGGGTATTTCAATAAATCAAAACTTGGTGTATGATTGAAAGTTTTTTAAATGTCATGGAAATGTTGTAATTAAAAAAATTTCAAGGGAGAGCAAAGGACGGAAGGAATTGTTTAATTTTTTGTATTAATTAGGAATTGTAACGATGAGACAAGTTAGTTACATACACAAAGTATTTAACAAAAGGAAGATTCGTGCACGGAACATAATTACTTTTGAAATCAAACAAAACGCTAACCGGCAAATCCATATCCAAGAAAACGATAATCTCAATAGTATGCGACGAAATTATGTGTTCGTTTGGTTTCGTGTATTCAGAATGATGATTCAGAATTATTCTCGTTTTACGTGAATTTTTTATGAGAGAAAAATACTGTAGAGAATTATGAATCATAATTCAAAATCAGGGATGAATATAGGAAACAAACGAATCATCAGTCTCAAAACATTAAAAGAAGGGAACGTAATTAAAATCAATTTTATTAAAATTATTTCGTTTGCGGTGTTAATCAGCTTCCAATCCACATTCCTTACACACACGCCCGTTCTTGCTATCCATCTTAAGCAACTGGCTCCGTACATTTATCACACGATATAAAACTAAGTAACCATGAGCTTAGTAAGTAAACTTTCTTATCTCACCGAGCATAGCTTAAAACTTAAGTGAGAATGTATCATAACATCATGTTCATAACATAATAGTGGTCGAGGTACGCATTTATATGTAACATATCTTTTCCTTATCTCCAATTTAAAACTTGTTCATTTTATCTTCAAGGGCTAAAGCGTTACACTATTAACATTGTTGACGCGCCGTCATGAAAGAGTAATTAAGGTAGCTAATCTCAAATTAAACACAACAAGTCCACCTAACGAGATGCACATAAATATAAGGTGTCTAATGCTTATTTTAAGTGATACACATATATACATCTATAATCTTTTTATTTAAAACTCGTCATAATCCATAAAAACATAGTTAAGAAAACGTCCTTATAAAAGTCATCGTGAAATGTTTTGAAAGAAGGATAATAAACCTTTAATCATTAAAAAAAAACATTCCTTATCATTTTTCATAAACATTTATTATAAACTTTAATCATGTTACAGGTAAGAATGTACTTACTTAATTCGCTAACTTACTTAACTTTTATTATTTAAGGTGATGTATGCCCTAATTCACGACATGCTCATTCTGGTGGGTGTCCATGTCAAAGTCATTCCATAATAAACGTTTGAAATTAATATCATAGCTTAAAACATTGAAACATAACATATTTAATCTCATTATATAATTATTTAGCCTTACAAGCATCGTAGCATCCAATATACGTACTACCATATAATCATAACTCATTAATTGAGAAAACTTTGACCTCTACATACTTGGGAAATTAAATCTCAACTTATATACGTGCTTTCTGGCTACAACTCGAAACCCATTAAACAAACATATAATAACGTCACCATTAATTTTATCTCATCCAAATACCTAAGAAAAACATGATTTTCCAATTTTTGAAAATCTGTCAACATATCGGCCAAATACCAGAATACTCATAACATACTATGGTCATTAAATTTTAACTCAAAATGAAAACATGATCAGAGGCTGAAACTTTACATTTTTCGAGTTAGCATACAAATAATGAATTCAGAACTTTTACAGAATTAATTGACATCTTTTGTTAATAAAAATTTACAATTTACTTCATAAAATCTGCCAAAATGTAAAAATCAGAAACTAGACCCAAATTAAACTAATAAAAATAAAAAGAGACTTGATAAAAATTCATAAAAATTACCAGACATTAACAACACATAAATAAACATCACATCCAAAAATTAGGGCGAAATAAAATCGTATCAATTTTGTGGAGTCTTTTATTTTTGGAGATATCAACTTTCACAGATTCATCATACAATTTAAAACCTACAACTAAACTAATTATAAAATCGTACAAGATTCATAAGACTCTAACATAAATATATGACATAAAGTTCATGTACCAAAGGTTAGCACTTCCTATGCAAGTTTAGTACTTCCTTTGCGCATTTAAAAGAATACGGGCTTATTTATTTGCACCTAAACTAAAAAAAAAAAAATTTAAATTCAAATTATAACTTTATTTAAGTTCAAGTTCTTTTGTAAAATTTGAGTTTAAATTTGAGTTTTAACTTGATTTTGAGACTAAAATCTGAGTTCAAGTTCCTCCTTCAACTCAAGTTCCTAAACTTAAACTCAAATTAATGAACAATATTTTTTTTATTCTTAAAAATACCATAACTTTTTCGTTTTGATTCTGATTTAGATGATTTTTTATATGTGTTCACAATAAAGAGACAAATAAAACCCTACTCATATACCCTATTAAAATTTTTCATCACCATTGAGTTTTTATTAAAATACTATACAAATACAAATTTAAGTTTTGACCTACCTAAACACAAACTCAAATAGATTCTTAATTCAAACCATAACTCAAAATGTGCACATCTAAATACAAACTCAAATTAGAGTTTTAACTTAAACCATACTCAAATACACATTAACTCAAATTAAAATCTAAACTTAAATTACCCTAACTCAAAAAATATAAATGAATAAGTACAAATTACTGAAAAGGTATCCAATAGTGGGATTCTTATTGCGTACGTAAGACGTGCACACCTACAGTCTCCATTGCCGTGTAATTATATATATATATTTTAAAAAATTATATTAATAACTTGTGTTTTAACGTAAAATGTCTTTTTTACCCATGTACTAAATTTACCTGGAATTTATTTTTTATACACATATTCAAAAAACATAAAAGAGAAAAAAAAATCATCTTCCCCCTCTCTCACACAGATCAGTAATTTTTCATCCTCTGTCACACTCGCGTGCGCGCGCACACACAAATATGCAAAAAAAATTACAAACAAAACAATTCCCTGCCCAACCCTCCATCGCGACGACCCAGTCGCGACCCAGGCCTGTCGCAGCTCCGTCTGGCAGCCCCAGCTTCACGGCGACCATCTTCCGCGACCCCAGCCCCGGAGAGCCCTATCCCGGGGAAGCCCTTCCCCATCGCGCCCAGCCCCAGACAGCTCTGTTCCGCGACCCCGGCCACGACCCTCAGCCGCGCGACTCATGCCCGTTGCAACTCCGCCCTACACGACCCAGGCCTGTCGCAGGTTCGTCCCGTGTAACCAAGGCCCGTTGCAGCTCCGTCCCAACGACCCATATCTGCCAGCCCCGACCAATATCTATCAAGAGAGAAGGGTTAGAGAGAGAGAGAGAGAGTTTGCTTCCCCCCTAAGTAATCATATTTCAAATTTTTTTTATTTTTTTATTTTTTTTATTTTTTTGTGTCTGTGTTTGTTTTTGTTTTTTCTTTTTCTTTTTTAATTTTATGATTTTTTTAATATTTTCAATATGTTTATAAGAAGAAAAAAATTTGGCAAGTTAAGTATATGAGTAGGAAGGTCATTTCACGTCTTAAAAAAGTGCTCAAGGTACTAATGCTTAAGGTGTTAAAAAATAATTTCTTAGGCCTCGTTCATTTTATCGATTTGAGTTTTTAATTTTAAATTTTTACAGTAAAAAACTCTTAGAAAATATCACATCTAACTTTTTTTGTTACAGTGAAAAGCTCTCAGAAAATGTCACATCTCAACTTGAATTGAAAACTCAAATTCACGAAGTGAACGAGACTGAGCTACTAATTCTAAATTATAAAAAAATACAGGATATTAAAAGACGATTACACTAAAATGAGTATTAATATAAAATTTCCCTTTTTTTTTTTGGTTTCCACGAATGAAAAAAAAAAACCATTTCTATTATTAAAACGCAAAGTCATCAGTCATATAAATATTGAGGTACATACATACACACAAACATATGTTACCGAAATTCAAGTTAATTCAAGCCACGTCAATCATTACTATAGTCAAAAAGTTCCATGAAAACAAATTGTCAATATTTTATTTTATCTGCTTTACATTCTCGATACTTTATTGATTGCTATTTTTAATTGCGATTAGCGTGTTTTTAGCTTCAAGAGGTTTTCCATAGAACCTGGTTTAATAGTTTTAATACAGATAATAACTGTGAACAAAGGCCCAATATCATAAAAATTTAAGGAAAAATAGTAGAAAATAGGTCAATATAAAAAGCTTAAGAAAGGAAATAGGTCAATTTTTAGTTATAGAAATTAATAGGCCATAACTTGTCAAGTTATGGTTCATAACCAGATAAGTTATGGACAAACTTGTCAAGTTATGGTTCATAACCGGACAAGTTATGGACAATTATGAATAATAACTTGTCAAGTTATGGTTCATAACCAGACAAGTTATGGACGAAAATAATAATTTGACCTATTTATTAACTTATGTAAACTATTGGCCTATTAATTTTAATTCATCTCAAATAATAACTTATGTAAATAATATTTTTGACTGACATTTATAAATTTTGGCTGTACAGAAGCACACCGCAGAAATTTACGCACGCGCATGTGTGTATATAATATATATATGTACACATATTTGTGTGTGAGTCCTTTTAGTTCGTTAATTTAAATTTTTAATTCGAGTTGAGATGTGATTTTATGCGAAAATTTTTTATTATAGTAAAAAAATTAGATGCGACTGTTTTTTAAAACTTTTTACTGTAGCAAAACTCGAATCGGTAAAATGAATGCGGTCATAAAAACTTTGAATTCTCTACATCATTTGTTATGTGTTAAGACCATGATTGACTTATGTTGGATGATGAATGAGTAAATTGATGTCGTGAAAATAAGTGAATTTGTCATTTGATTAAGAATTATGAAATGTTACAAAGTGGTTTAGAATATTGAATGAAAAAAAAAAATGCTGGTTTCGATCAAATATCCTATCCTTCAAACAACTTTCAGAAATTTGTATTTGATGATTGGAAAACAAAGAGAGATGGTAGTAAAAGATTTTATCAAAATTACTTAATACCAACAAAATGATTACTAAACTACTAAATACCAACAAAATAAACTAATATATAAATAGAAAATTCATTTACTTCGTAAATTCGAGTTTTCAATTAGAGCTAAAATGTGACAAACTCGTTCATTTCACTGATTTGAGTTTTCAGTTTTAAGTTTCTATAGTAAAAAGCTCTCAGAAAATATTGCATCTAATTTTTTCTGCTACAGTAAAAAGCTCTAAAAAAATGTCATATCTCAACTCGAATTAAAAACTCAAATTCGCGAAGTGAACGAGACCCTAAAATTGTAGAAATTTAAAATTAAAAATTTGAATCAGTAAATAAACGAAATCTAAATAAACAACACAATAAAATTATTTACTAGGAAATCGTTTTCACACTCTTCGTCTATCAGTTTTCAAAATCTCATCTTACTTATGTGTATTGCTTATTGCAGCACATAGGCACAAATTAACAGTACCAATTGGGGAGGTTATGACGAACTTAAATTTTTTTTTTAGAATACTATAGCCTTTACGACGTAAGTAAATAATTAGTGCTTTTTAATTTTTTTTTTTAGAATACTAAAGCCTTTTACGACGTAAGTAACAATAAAAGTTTCTTGAATAGACAACTATATTAGTACGACGTAATTTTTGCTCTAACATTTAGTGGGTCCCTCATCGTATTAATGATGGGTCTCTTCGAGATTTCAAAATGATATATTATGATTTCGTTTATTTTTTCGATTTAAATTTTAATTTTAAATTTTTATAATAAAAATTATTAAAAATATCACATATAATTTTTTTATTACAATAAAATTTTTTTAAAAAATATCACATCTCAATTTAAATTAAAAATTTAAATTTATAAAATGAACGAGATCTATATGTTTCAAATGATATTTAGGTGAACGAAAAGTTGATGTTTAAAGTGCATGAAAAATTTTCTATCTCATAACAAACATGACAATACAAATATATATTAATTAATTAATTAATATATTTGATAGAACATAAGAATAAATAATGATTGATCATCTCTCAAAATATTAAACGATTAAAGAAATAAACCAATAACAAACGTGACAACAAAAATATGCTTCGATTTTTCTTTATTTTCCTTATTATGTATATACCTTTCTTTCTATTATTATTATTTTTTTCTTTTGCCAAATAGAATCTTAATGGTGTGTTGTCACTCCTTATTTTCCTGATTTTTGAAACTCAAACTACACAAGTTTATTTAGATATAGTGAACATTTTACCGCCGAATTTCCTAGATTAAAAAGAAAAAACGAAAGCGTAATCAGATATTTAGAGCCCATTCACTTCACTGATTTGAGTTAAGATGTGATTTTTTGTGAAAATTTTTTACTGTAGTAAAAAAAAGAAAAAAAAAAGAAGAGTTACTGTTTTTGTTAACTTTTCTTGTAACAAAACTTAGGCTTATTTTTTGTCTAAAAACTAAAAAAAAAAAACAACTTAAATTTTAATTTTATTCAAATTTAATTTTATTTAACTTTCCTCAACTTTATTTATTTTATTTAATTTTAATTTAAATTATAATTTAAATTTAACTTAAAAATTATACTCAAATTACACTCTAAAAATTAAATCTTTAAATTCTAAATTTAAATTAGTACAATATACATAATCATATTCCCATCGATAGAGCTGCTAAAAAACACGACACTAGAATTGCTTTGCTCGCTTCAGCAAAAAAAATAAAAAATAAAAAATAATACTAATAATAATAATAATAATAATAAATAAAAAGATTTTGATCGAGCTAATAAGCAAGTCCCAAGAAACCAAACTCTTGAACACAACCCAATAAACTATTTCCCATTAATATAGTAAAAACCAAGAAAAATTAAATGCATGTTCCGTTTAATTTATTAATGTAAATTAAGATATAATTTTATGTAAATTTTTTTTATTATAATAAAAAAATTAAATATAATTATTTTTTAAAATTTTTTATTATAATAAAATTTAAATTTAAAATTTAAATAGTAAAATAAACGGAAATTACAGAGTACAAAATTAAAATAAAAGTATTCCAAAAGATTTCAGTTGAGAGAAAAAGAGGGAGAGGACAGGTGGTGGGGGGTGAAATGGGGGTGTGATGGATGCTTTAAGACTGAGGTCCTTTTTTTATCTTATAATTTCCGTTCCCTTTGAAAAAGCAAGAAAACGTTTCATAAACAGACAAACAGATTCTGGTTTTCGCCCAAACCCCGAGAAAGAGCGAGAAAGAAGAGAGAGAGAGAGAGAGAGAGTTTTTAGAGAGAGAAACATAAAAAAGAGAGAGAAATATATAAAAAGAGAACAAAACAAACAGACAAAAGCAAGACACTGTCACCAACACCGAGAATATGTTTTTGTTTTGTAGACTCCTCTCCCACACGAGCGGTTCTCGAATTGCATGCACTGCAGTCTTTTTTTTTTTTTTTTTGGTTTTAAAAATGAGAGAAAAGATCAGTCTCAAAATAAGGACCCCTGACCTCATTTTGAAGTTGAAAACTGAAAAGAATCGTGTAGCTTCTTCTCTCTTTATCTCTCTCTCTCTCTCCTCTTCCTTAGTTTTGTAACAGCGTTTTTGCTTTTCCATCTTCAAACAGAGAAACCCATTCTGTTTCCTGTATGTACCTGTGTTTTTTTTTGGTTTTGTTTTGTTTTAATGTCATCTTTTTCATTCTACTCAAAGCCTCAGGAGCAGAGAAAAAAGCCATTTTTTTGATATCTCAAAAATCACATGTTTTGCTTTGTGGCATTGTGTTAGTTTCATAGCTATAACACCTGAACTTCTCTCTCTAAACGTTCTTTCTTTCTTTCTTTTTCCTGAGATTTTCCTTTCGTTTTCCTTCTGGTGTTTCCTTTTTCTTGGCTCCCAATCACAATGAGTCCTGCACTTCAACCCCTGAAGAAAGACTCTGACGGTTTCAGTGGGTACCCAAACGTGAACTCTCTGCTGCCGCCACCACCACCACCACTAACTCCTTACCTTTCTCTCTCTAAAACCTTTGGGGAATCGAAGAGTATTGCTTCTTTTCAAATGGGTTTTCAGATTTCGAACTCTTCTGCAGAGGAAAGCGACAAAACTTGGGGTTTTCAGCCATTGCAGAGCAGGGGAGCATTAAATAGAACCGGTTGTGCTCAGAATGGTAATCGTGTTTTTGGCGACGATAATAAGAAGGGTTTGTCTTTGAAACTTGTTGAGGAATCAGAAGGTCAAAATAATAATAGGAAAAGTGGTGGTCATATCAAGCTTTGTGCAAGGGGTCATTGGAGGCCAGCTGAAGATGCAAAGCTTAAGGAGCTTGTGTCCCAATATGGTCCTCAGAACTGGAACTTAATTGCTGAGAATCTTGAAGGCAGATCAGGTATTTTATCAAAAATTCCCATATTAAGTAAAAAAAAAAAAAAAAAAAAGTTGATCTAATAGGGGAAAAATATCCCAAAAGTCAATAGTACCTTAAATGGGTCTTTTTTTTTTCCCCCCTCGTCCCTGATCTAAAATAAGTGAGATCTAAGAGAGTGGTACAATTCTTCACATTTGTTTGTTTGCAGGGAAAAGTTGTAGACTTAGATGGTTTAATCAGCTAGATCCAAGGATAAACAGAAGGGCTTTCAGCGAGGAAGAAGAGGAGCGACTCTTGGCTGCTCACAGACTGTATGGCAACAAATGGGCAATGATTGCCAGACTTTTCCCTGGCAGAACAGATAATGCTGTGAAGAACCATTGGCATGTTATCATGGCAAGGAAACACAGAGAACAATCCAATGTCTACAAGAGAAGAAGATCCTCTTCTTCTTCTTCTTCTTCTTCCGCTTCTCAAATCCTCCCCAATGTTGTTCTTGACATGACCTTGCAACAGAACAATGCTAATAACGCCTCGAGTACCGAATCAACCATCTCAAACACCATTGATGACCAATCTGCCGCCTCTACTTGCACTGATCTCTCTTTAACTCCCTCCTCCAATAGAATACCTCATGGATTCTTCACCAACTTCAATCCACAAGAATCACAAATGGGTATCTTCACTTTCCATTATTTCTTCTTAAGCTCTTGTTTTATCCTCCTTTTTTTTTTTTTTTTTTTTTTTTCACATAATCTATCCATAATTTCACACCTGACATCCGCAACCATGGTTCTATAATTTAGGTTTTTAATTTGAGTTAAAGATTGGATTTGTTTTTTATTATAATAAAATTTATACAAGTGTAGGTCCCCTCTCTATATTTGTTCTTAAATTCGGTTAGATAATGTTGCGTGTTACAAGTTTGGCGTTACTTATAATTAATAACTTGGTTGTCGTGTGCAGGCTTCAAAGACGGGGGTTTTGACAAGTTCATTTGCGCATACGGAGTCGGGCCAATCATAGGAATGACTACTACTTCTCATGCGGGTTTGGACCAATCTGGTCAATCAGATTCCAACTCAGAAAACTCCGCAGCTGAATCAGTCGCCACCGACAGGACCAGCATTAATCTAACAATCTCCACAAGGCCGAAAGGAAACGCTAAGGGTGAAGACATGATCGGTACTTTGCCTTTCATTGACTTCCTTGGAGTAGGAGCCAGCTAGCTTCGTTAATAATTAAAAATACCCAACTTCTGTTCATGGCTTTCAAGTAAGCAACAAGCTTTTGAAACCCGGATTTCAGAGTTACGTCAGTTTCTGTAAGTGGGTATTTCTACAGGCCTTTGATGCTGTACAGTTAGATCCATAAAAGGAAAAAAAAAAGTGTACCAAAGTAAGATAGTTATAAAGAGAAGACTGGAGGAGTTAAAATGTGAGTTTCAAAAATAATGATGAGAAGTATTTTTAGACTTTGTTCGGTAAGAAGAGAAGAGGTTTGTTATTCGTTCACTTGTGATGTTGTGATGGCTTTTTTTGCACAGGAGGCAAAGCCAAAATTTGCTTCTCTTATTACACCACTTTAACTGATCAATCAATGAACGAATCTGCCTATCTTTCGCGACTTTTTTTTCCCAAGTGCTTGATCATTTGATTGGTGTTTGCTTTACTCCCTTTTTTTATTGCCTTTTTACCCGTCTCTTTTGACTCTTGGCCATGTTTTACACGCCGTTCTAATTGTTTTTTTTTTTTTTTGACCTTTTTTCTTTTGGCTAAATGGTTTTTTACTTTGTTAATAAACGTATAATTAGATGAAAATTTGTTAGATTATGGTCTCGTTCACTTCGTAAATTGAAGTTTTCAATTTAAATTGAGATGTGATATTTTTTGAAAAATTTTTACTGTAATAGAAAAAAATTAGATATAATATTTTTTGAGAGTTTTATACTATAAAAATTTAAAATTGAAAACTTAAATTGGTGAAATGAACGAGGTCTAAGTGTTATCTTATCAAATACAGTTGGAATTAGATAGAACATGTGAATTTAAATTGATAGAAGTGTGACAGCCGGCCGGGAAGCTGAAAAAGATGTAAACATGTTGTAATAAATATCCTACGACAAACATTACTCTTCACCACTTATTTTTATCAAACAAAAATTGTTAGATTCCAAGGTGATGCGAGGTTTGATTATCACAAGTGCATGAATAATCATCTCATGTCTCACTAGTCAATACTTACTTATGAAGCTATTAACATTATGTTTCTTTATTTGTCTTATTTGTGATTTCTCTACAAAATATTCACTCTTTAACAACTTTCATAATCTATTTTTTTTCTTTTTATTTTTAAGGTAATTCAGTGGACGTTTAGTTCATGTCTTCAGAATCATGATTCAGAATTATTCTCATTTTACGTGTATTTTTTGTGAGAGAAAATCACCGTAAAAAATTATAAATCATGATTCAAAATTAAAGACGAATACAAAAAACAAATATTTTCTCAATGTTTGTTCCAATAGTTTTATAAGTGCATGAACTCTAGAGATGCATGTCAATCTAATTGTTACATCACGTGGGGTCTGTATATGGATCTTGCATGGAGGATTTGTAATAAGTCAGAAAAAAACGTGACACTTAAAGTTGTTCGTGATTGTTTAGTGGCCCGCGTTTTCGAGACTTTGACTGACATATAATACAACTTTGTAGAGGGGTGATGTCAATTCACCGAGAAATAAAGTGAAAGGGGTAGTTGCATATTATATTCTGTGTGTCTATCTGTCTTTGTCATTTTTATTTCTCTCTCCGTCGTCTTTTCCATTTTCTACGATGGAAAGAAAGCTTCATTGCACAAATGCATGAAAAGAGCAGATGAGTCGGTGCTGGGCTTCTTTTTGTTTAGAAAAAGGAATTGGGCTTCTTCTATGGGCTCCTTATTTGTTAAATCGGAAAAGGTGTGGAAATCACAGTGGGTTGATATTCATTTTAAAAAATATCTACAATCTCTCTCTCTCTCTTTTTTTTTTTTTTTCATAAAACTTTCTAAAAGCACGTGCATAATAATACTGTTACCTCTGATAACGAGGTATAAAGATTAAAACTTCATAGTGTTCGAAAAAGTCGAACAATATTTGTGTATAATATTCAAATATGGCCATTATCAAATATCATAAAGATTACAACAGTAGGATGATGTTCCACCTTATAATATTCAACATCATAATCAATGAAATTAAACAACAAAAACTCCAATTGTAATCAAGGAATATAAGTGATGAGTAAGTTTTATACTAACTGTTAGTGCATTTTTTGTTTTTGTTTTTGTTTTTGTTTTTGTTTTTTCCTGTTGGTTTTTGAGTTTCTATTATAGGATTTACGTGTGTTTTTGTGTTGGTTTTGTAGGAGATGAAACTTTGGAACAAATTGGAGCAAAGGAACCTTAAACAGTCGAATTTGAGAAATTTTGAGCAGGCATTGGGTGCAAGTTTATGAAGGCCATGGCGCTAAGGGAGAGCGCCGGGCACTGGAGCGTGGGTGCCATGGCGCACGTGAGCTGATTCGAGGAGCGTTGGGGCACTGGTAAGGAGTGCGAGAAAATGGAGAAAAATCAATTTTTTTAATTCCAATTGTACCCTTTTGAGTCAAAGCATATAAATGGACAATCTTAGGGTTTTTTAGGAGGATTTTTTTGGACGGCTGAAAAGAGGATAGAAGCTTTTGTACGACGGAGAAAAAGCCGAATCAACCGGAAACGACGTTTGCCTTCGATCTTGAAAAACAGTTTCTTCTGGACCTCTTTCTCATATGTTAATTTCATTTGTTAGGATGTTTTCTTTTACAATTATGTTCTAATTTCATTTTCTAGGGATTATGATGTAGCCGGATCATAATTGTTCATTATTCTTAGTTTTTCAAATTAATTGATGTTTATTCCATTATACTGAGTGTTATAATCTATTCTTGATGCGTGTGATTTTCTGACCAACTTTTGCATGATTTAAGGTTTAATTTTGAGACTGAGAAGTAATGGTTAAACATGTCCATGGGTTATAATCAATTAGAATATTATAAGTTAGAGATAATTATGTGACTAGTGCAGTGATTATGGTTTCTTGTTCTTAATGCATTCCAACATGTTAAAATCTTAACAGAGATATGAGATATGCGTGATTGGGGTACAATTATTAATGGTTGAAAAAAATTAGTAATAAATTTTGAGAAATCCATTGTCAGCATAGGAATAGGTGTCGATTGATCGGGAATTGGGAATTTGAATTTGATTGATCATGGTGAAATCGGAAACCTTAGAGTTGTTTTATTATAGAATTAATTTCTTCTATTTTATTAGCACATTTTGTTTTCTTTAATTTCTTTAATTTTAATTTTCGTCATGACATCTCCTGTTTCGGTTATTCAAATAAAATTTAGGGTTAACAAAATTTTAGTATTTAATAACGCGTAGTCTTCGTGGGAGGATACTGTGGATTCAGAGATCTTTTTATTACTTGACAGTGATAGCGCACACTTGCGCTCGTAAAATTTGTAACAATAACTACAAATATTGCAGTTTTATAATAATGAAATCCACTTAATATAAAAGCGGTAATTCGCTTGGCCTTCTAGAAGTGAAACCTTTCGTTCCTGACTTATTATAAGAAACAGGGCCTTTAGCGATGAAAAAAGTCATCGTTAAACTTTGATTTTCGTCACTATAACAGTTTTGGCGACTCATGTAGTCTGACAAGCACTTAAGTTCAAATAGTCTGACATGTAGTCTAATGATTGTCGCCCCTAAATTTTGAGGAATGACACCGCAAGAGGCATGGAGTGGAAGAAAGCCTGAGATCTCCCATCTTAGAGTTTGTAGAGGCATAGCCCATGTACATGTGCCAGACGAGAGAAAGTACCAAGCTTGATGGCAAGAGTGAGAAGTTCATCTTCATCGGCTACGACAATAACTCCAAAGGCTACAAGCTGTACAATCCTAGCACTGAGAATATTGTGAATATTAGCCGAGATGTGATATTTGACGAAGAAGGCGAATGAGATTTTGGTTCTCATGTAGATAGATGACTTCAACTTCGGTCTTGACTTTGAAGTAGAAGAACAAGCAACAATGGAGCAACCAAAAGAGGAGCCCACTACACCACTTGTTTCACCAGCGTCAACACTGATGATGGAGATTCACCACCATCTTTCTTAAAAGAAAGAAATGAAGAGCGAGCAAGAAGCTCCAAGATCTCTACGAGCCAGGATGGATGAAACAATCAAAGCCATTGAGAAGAATCACACATGGGAAATCGGCTCACTTCTCAAATGGATGTAAAGTTAGCTTTCCTAAATGGAGTTCTCGAAGAAGAAGTCTACATTCAACAACCATCAGGCTACGAAGTCAAAGGGCAAAAGGACAAAGTCTTGAAGTTGAAGAAGGCTCCCTACGGATTGAAGCAAGCGCCGGGAGCATGGAATAGTCGGATCGACAAGTATTTCTAAGAGAATGGCTTCAGTAAATGCCTGTGTTAAAGTATACAACTATTGTTGGCCTACTTTTTAACAGTTTAAACTTTTGAGATGAATTGGTAAAATAACATGATATCAGAGCGGGAGGTCCTGAGTTCAAACCTCCGTAATTGCACTCTTTATCCTTATTTAAAATTGTCATCATGTTGGGTCTTTAATATATTTTAGATTTAAATATTCACGTGTTAGACTTTCCAATTAATTTACTCAAACGATTGTCTATTGTCCAGCCCACACGTGAGGAGGAGTGTTAAAGTATAAAATTATTATTGGTCCACCTCCTAACAGTTTAAGCTTTTGGGATGGATTAGTAATAGCAGCCCGTATGAGCACACTCTCTACGTCAAGAACAAGGACGGAGATGTTTTGATCGTTTGCTTGTACATGGATGATTTGATCTTCACCGCATCCAAGTATGTTTGAAGAGTTCAAGAAAGTGATGGCCAACGAATTCGAGATGACGAATAACATTGAACTAATCGCATACTATTTGGGTATCGAAGTCGATCAAAAGGAAGACGGGATTTTCATCTCGCAAGAAGGATACGCAAAGGAGATTCTCAAGAAGTTCAAGATGGACAATTGCAAGTAGAGAAGTACACCAGTGGAATGCGGAGTGAAGCTTTCAAAGCATCTAGAAGGAGAAAGTGTAGATCCAACACTCTTCAAGAGCCGAGTTGGAAGTTTGCAGTACTTAACATGCACGAGGCCCGACATTCTGTATGCAGTAGAATCCAACAACTACTCATTTTAAGGTCGCAAAGAGAATTCTTCGCTATCTCAAAGGTACAACAAACTTTGGTTTATACTATTCAGTTTCTAATGACTACAAGCTTGTTGGATATTGCAAAAGCGATTGGGCCGAAAATGTTGATGATCGAAAGAGTACAACTGGTTTTGACTTCTTCATGGGAGACGCTGCATTCACTTGGATGTCAAAGAAGCAACCAATTGTCACCCTCACAACATTTGAGGCTAAGAATGTTGCCGCTACGTCATACATCTGCCATGTAATTCGGCTAAGGAATTTGTTGAAAGAGTTAAGCATGCTTTAGAAGGATCCGACGGACATTTGTGTCGGTAACAAGTCAGTAATTGCTTTAGCAAAGAACCCAGTATTTCATGACCGAAGTAAACATATAGACACTTATAACTCGTTTAGTTCGCTGATTTGAGTTTTTAATTCGAACTAAGATGTGACTTTATGTGAGAACTTTTAATTATAGCAGATAAAGTTAGATGTGACTTTTTAACTGTAATAAAATTAGAATTGAAAACTCGAATCGGTAAAATGAACGAGGCGTTAGTATCACTACATAAGAGAGTGCATCACAAGAAATGATGTCTGACTGGAGTATGTAAGGTCTCATGATCAAGTTGCTGACATTTTTACTAAGCGTATGAAGTATGAGAAATTTACGAGACTCAGAAACTTGCTTGGCATTGCAAAACAAGTTTAAGCGTGGGAAGGTGGGGTTTGTAGGGCCAAGAGAATAAATAAGCCCACCAAGGATCCCATTCCCCATTGTTCAAGCATCGGCAAAGAAAGAAAATAAATAAGAAGCAAAGCTTCTTAGAGAGTAGAAAACAAAGCAAAGCTTTGTCTAGCGAGAGGGAGTTTGCCGAGAGAGACAAAATAGAGAAAGTTGTGTGAGAAATTGTAAAAGTGTTCTCTTCTATGTAATAATATTGGAGCATTAATAAATAAAGGTCTATATTTGTGTGTGAAATTTTTATATTTATAACTTATGGGTTGTTCTTTTAGAGTGTAACTTGAGTGTAATTTTTGAGTTAAATTTGAGTTATAATTTGAGTTGAAGTTAGAACTTGAATAAAGTTGAGTAAAATTGAATAAAGTTAAAATTTAAAAAAAACATAAACTTGAATAAAATTGAAACTTTAGTTACTTTTTTTGAATTTTTTAGATAAAAGAATATGCCCTTAGTTTCTCTTATATCGCATCGTATCAACTTGGCAATATTACTTTCTTGCCAGCGAAATATCACTATTGTCTCTGTTAATTATGTTCTCATATTGCTACATGTCATCCTAATTACGAATAAGATAGAGCCTATAATTGGGATACCAACTTTTAAAAGTTTATTATATGTCTGTCATAAACAAGTTTTCCTGATACCAACTATTATAGTATCAATAGATTTTCGCTACTAAATATTTGATAGTCAATAGATTCTGTTACCAAAACTTTAGTAGTGGAGATTTCCACGTTTTTTGCGACCAAAAAAGAGTATCTGTGACCAACTATTTTCACAGCAAAAGCTTTCAGCTACTTTAGTTGTAAAAGCATTTTGCTACCGAATATACGATAGCAGATTCTTGATTTTTGACTACTAAAACAGTTCCGCTGTCAAAACTTTGGAATCGAAAAATTTATTTGGATTCATTTTTAGAGACCACATGGCTTAATTTGAGGTACCAAAATTTAGTAGTAGAAACTTTGACTATCAATTTTTTTTTTTTTTTTTTAGTAGCTAAACTTTCTGCTACCAAAACTAGGAGTTTCTGCTACTAATTCTTAAGTAGTTAAAGATCGAAATTCTTTAGTGTTATATAAGTTTAAAGCTTGAAAAATGAATGAAGGGAGGCTACCATTGGTCGCCTTCTTTTTAGTGTTATTGGACGCGTTTAAAATTTGTTTTAAAATAATTTTATTTTTTTTGTATGAAAATAAAAATGAAAACGTTTTCAATCTCAGACAGAAACTATTTTTAAAAATTCATTTGGTAGTTTTATTAAGAAATTGTTTTTAATATAAAAAACTCACTCTCTGCTCAAGAGAGGAGAAAATGAAAAATGACTAAAATCATTTTTTATTTCTCTCTCATTTTACACTAAATTAAAAAATCATTTTCATTTCTATTTTTTTATCTATTGCATTAAACGCCGTTTTAAAATGTTTCTTTTTTTTTTTAAAAATGTGAAAATAAAAACGAAATCAATTCTAAACACAATCATTATCTTTTGGCTGGCAATTTTTTGCACGTGAAGCAAAACATGTGAAGCATCTCGTACATGGCTTTTTTTTTTTTTTTTTTTACTCATTTTCCAAAATGTTTCGAGCAGGTTTTTTTAATTATTTAATTTTTAATTTTTAATTTTTTCCTTTTTCACCTTTTTTTTAAAAATAAAATATCATGGACTTATTAGTTTGGGTTCAGTAGGTTTTATTATTCATAAATCCAAAAGCAATATTATGCGAAAGAAAAAAGAGCTGAACACAAAGCGTTTGAAAAAGGCAGACCAGAGAGAGAGAGAGAGAGAGAGAGAGAGAGATATCAGGCGAGTTTGAAGGAAAAAAGAAAAGATGGCTTCAATCTGTTTGATTCAAGAGTGACCCAAATTCTCAAATCAAAAGGAAAATGCTAGCCGTTTGCAATTAACACATATCAGCAATGGAAATTCACAAAAAAAGGGACAAAACAGGAAATAAAAATAACAATTAAGTAAGGAGTAGAAAACAGGAAGGGTAAATTTGGAAGAAAAAAGTTTACCACCAGGTGCCCGTTTTGAGATTTTATGACCCGTTTAATTCACTGATTTGAGTTTTTAATTTAAGTTGAGATATGACTTTATATAAGAGTTTTTTACTATAGAAAAATATGATTGTTTTTAAAGTTTTTTATTGTATCAAAACTCGAATTCTAAACTCGAATTTATAAAAAGGCGTTCATTTCGTCGATTTGAGTTTAGAATTCGAGTTTTACTACAGTAAAAGCTTTTAGAAACAGTTATATCTAACTTTTTTATTATAGTAAAAAATTTTCACATAATCACATCTTAATTTAAATTAAAACTCAAATCAGTGAATTAAACAGTACAAAATGAACATGTACTTAAACTAACAGTGGAAGCAAAAATATGTAGATAGATTTTTGTCCTTCTTTATCTGTTTTCCCTTTTTTCGGTTTTGCTGTTCTCTTTTTCAACTAATTTTTTTCACCTTTATTTTTGTTTTTTATTTTTTTTTTTTCCTTGCTTTTTACGGTTTTACCCTCCCTTTTATTTCTTTTTAGTTTTCCCCCTCCTTTCCCTTTTCTTATCTTTATTTCTTTTTTCCTTTTTTCCTTTTTTTTTTTTTTTATTTATTTTTTTCAACAATTTATATAATTATTGAATATCATGCGCATGGAGCACCCATCTGATTAGTAAAGATATAAAATGCTAAATAAAGAATTTGTAAATCAGTACATAGTGATTTAGGGATATAATTAACACTTTGTTCCTTTTCTATTTTTTTTTTTGGGTAATGAGGATTATTTGGTTGTTTTATATTTTGGAAACAACTAAAGATTACGAAATTCATAATAATAAATCATTGAATTTTCAAAAACGAAGAAAAAGCCTACACATACATGAAAAATAGAAAAAGAAAGAAATTATCAAAAAGTTAAATTAAAAGAAAAAAAGCTATAAAAAATTGTACATAAGAAGAGCGGATGATGCGCTAGTTAATTTTTTTTTTTAAATATTTTTAAAGAAACCTTGTTTAAAATTTTCCTTATTAACTTTTTTTAATTGTCCATATTAAATATTTTTTCATCATTTTCTCAAAAGTAGTCCTAATCAATACTTTTTAAACTATTTACCCTAATAATTAATGGGTTTCAAAATCTTATATGTCTAAGTGTTTCTCATTAAAATATTTTTTTCCGAAGCAAAAATTTGAGATTATGAATCCATATTTATTCTAAACCTGTAATTATTAAAATAATTGTTGTAAACATGTAATTATTAAACAATTATTATAAGTCACAGTGATATTTAATAAAGTTCCTGAAAATTCTTTTTTATATTATGTTTTACCATCTCACTCATATTTAGTTTTTTTTTTCTTATTTAATAATGTCAAACATTCTCTTTCCATTTACAAATAATTAATAAAACCTAAAGTATCAAAGTGTATGCACAATAGGGTGGCCTTTTAAACGATTTTGCACTTGATTACTTGCTTCCTTGGTTTTTTATTTTTATTTTTTATTCTTGTTTGGTTGGTTTTCCTTTTTTTTTTTTCTCTATTTTCTATCTTTCTTTTACCATTTAAAAATATTTTTCTCAAATACATCCCTACATAAATATTTTTTCACAAAGTCTTCTAATTTATTATTTCTCAAATACACACAGGAAATACTTTGTTTTTAATCAATTGTCCGACTAAATTAATTTTACAATTATTTTAAATAGTTTTTAGGATCATACTTTCTAATTAAAAAAAAAAAAAAGAATGATAGATTTTTGTATTTCAGTTTTCCGAGGGTGAGAAAAGAAAGATAGTTTCAACGGAGCAAAGGAAGACAACTAAGCAAGATATATGCCACTAAACTAGCTGTTGCCATAAGAGTGAAAAGAATTTGGAGTAAACAGTTCTTCTTTTGCATTTATTCCTCCATATTTACATCTTCATGCTTCACTGCGTAAATGCTAACATATTTGAACTCAAATTATAATTTAAATTATTTAACACGCGTTCCTCATCACAAACAATCATAAAATATGATTTTTATATTTTAAGATCATCAATTATAGTTAAGAATTTCATATGAATCTTTAAAAACGAAAACAAAAAGTAAAGAATATTTGTGTTATTAGTAGTATTTCAAGAACAGGTCAAAACTATAATTTCCTTTTATATCCTGTTCGTTTTCATTTCACAGTTATGTTTTTTTTAGACACTCGTTCAGGTCGCCGATTTGAGTTTTCAATTTGAGTTGAGAAGTGACTTTATATATGAGAGCTTTTAACTCTAACAAAAAAGTTAAATGTGACTTTTTATAAGAGATTTTAACTGTAGTAAAACTTGAATTGAAAACTCGAATCAGTAAAATAAACGGAGCCTAGATAATTTCATTTATAGTCTCATCAAAAATAGGATTCACAACCAATAATAGAATTTATTATTAAAACAAGGGGAGAAGTCACGAGGGACGTTGTGATCCACGTAATCCTTCACATTATGCAAGAAAAAACCTTGCTTGAATGAGGAGAAAATTAGGGTCCGTTTAATTTGCTGATTTGAGTTTTTAATTCGAGTTGAGATGTGACTTTATGTGAGAGCTTTTTACTGTAGCAAAAAAGTTAGATGTGGTTATTTGTGAGAATTTTTTACTGTAGTATAACTTAAATTCTAAACTCGAGTTGAAATTTTGCAGCTTTCAAATCATGAGCGCTGTTAAAATTTTCACACACATTGGATTCCACAACAGGGGCAGTTGACTGAGCTGTTTTCTGGTCAACAAAACGTATATTCTCAGTTCATACCCTGACAATAAAAGAAAACGCAAAGTTATTTTATATTCTAAACGGGACATCTAGAAACCACATATGGAATCTAGGATAAAAGGAAGGAAAAGGTTAAAAAATGTTATAAAACTTGTTAATATAGATATCACATGGTGTTTCTCAGGAAACGTGCCCAAATGTTTTGTGCTGAAACTAATGAAATGGCATAACAATATTGGTTATATTGGTCGGTTTGGAGGCCAACTTGCTTAGTTTTGTATTTGTTGGTTTCTGAGGCTTCGATTCAAGAAGGGAATCCACGTACTGGACATGCATTTTCTTCATCAAGTTCAAGGCATTTTACGTTTTTTTAATTTTTCTTTCTTGGTCTAAAAGAATTAAAAGTTATTATCTTTTCAATGCAAAAGTACAACTTCGACATGCATGGAAAAACTTAATTAAGTGATATCAAGAATGAACTTAGGGTCCGTTTAGTTCACTGATTTAAATTTTTAATTCGAGTTGACATGTGACTTTATGTGAGAGCTTTTTACTGTAGTAAAAAAATTAGACGTAATTATTTGTGAGAGCTTTTTACTATAACAAAACTCAAATTCTAAACTCGAATCAGCGAAATGAACGGAGTCTTATTATGTATTTGGCGCTCTTCATGCGTTAATCCTTCCTTCTTTTTTTTTTTTTTTTGGCAAGTATATTAGGTAGTGTATGTGACAATACATATGAATCTCGTGAACAAAAGAATGTCACAAAACGTATATATGGACGCAAATATTGTCACACAAAGAAAAAAAAAAGGCCATGATGACAAAAAAGCAATAATATTCACCATGAAACACAGTTCTTGTAATAAGTAATTTTGCTGATGTCCAACTCCAAAAAAAGGGAAACATATTTCAAATATATAAAAAAAAAAAATCACCATTTTGATTTCGTAGCGATTCAAACTACAAGTAGTTGATAAATAACTGGTTATACCAATAAATTTGAATGAGCTTTTAGAAAGAAGCGTGTGTCAAGATCTAAAACTTGACTGTCAAATAGATAAACCTAATATCGAACACACATTATTCTTTAATAGATCCTCTGCATAAACACTGCAAAGAAAGAAACGTAAATAAACGAATAAAAGAAACACACCAAATAAATCGGGGTAAAAGCTACTATTTTTACAAACTAAAACAGAACGGAAAGCAAAAGAGAAACCCTAAGCACTGGTATCAAAACCTACAATGATGAAAAATTCATTCCTTTAGAGACATTGTTCTTTAATAAATCCTCTACTTCATGAAAAATTTCAATTGATCGAAACAACCCCCAACCACAAAAAAAACACAAAAAACAAAAACAACACACAACACAAAAACCCCACAAAACACACCAACAAACAAACCAAACACAAAACCTAAGAAACTAATAGCACTAATGTCTCACAAACACTGCAAAGAAACAAATCCACCATATTAAAAACACCGACACTAAATGAACAAAAGAAACATACCAAATCGGTGTAAATTCCACTACTTTTACAAACTAAAATAGATTTAAAAACAGAAGAAAAACCCTAAGAAACGTTATCAAAGACTAGAATAATGAGACATATGCAATTGATGCACGGACCGCCGGAAAAACACCAGACTTCAAGAGACACACAACAATGTAAAATTGATGCCAGAACAGCGAGGCCTGAAAACCGATAAGACCGATTTTTAGAATTCCACAACCGAGCAAGCTAAGGGACTGATTTTTAGACCAAGGTGATACGCCAAGAGACAATCCAGAAGCTCCAGCCATCCCTAGATCTCTCCTTCTTTCTCTCTTACACATTGTTAGAATAATGCTAATGTGTGCTTACTTCTTATTCGTTATATGTGAAAATTTTTAAGATTTTATAATTATCTACCGGTACTATAAGATGATGCAGCCTTGAGTTCAAATTTCTACCACTGTGATCCTCATATTGTGAACACATGTCGATTTTAATGTACTAATTAATTTAGCCTTTGATCTTGATCTTCATCTTGATGATGTAGCCTTTGGATCACTGGCTTTATTTCTACTTTTTTGATTATCTGGAAATTTCGCAACGATTTGGTGTTTTTGGCATTACGTGCAGGAAGCGGATTCCATGGAATCGGGTACCATAAATAAGGGAGAAAGAGAGAAATAAGTCAAGATTTAAGATGGATTAAAATGAATAGGTTAATAATTTACATAAGTTAATAAATAGGCCAAATTACTGTTTTCATCCATAACTTGTCTGATTATAAATTATAACTTGATAAGTTATTCACGGTTTTTGTCCATAACTTGTCTAACTATGAACCATAACTTGACAAGTTTGTCCATAACTTATCTGATTATGAACTAACTTGACAAGTTATAGCCTATTAATTTCTATAACTAAAAGTTAGCCTATATACTTTCTTAAGCTTTTCATATTGACCTATTTTATACTATTTTCTCATAAATAATACGGTTTCAGACTTGATCATTTTGAAATCCATCAATGTTTTGTCACGGGTCCGTAACGCTCCATATATTTTGAGGTGCAATGGTATAACCTCCGAACCCAAGTTGGATATTCTGAACTTATGGGAGTTATTTTAGACATTGAATTTGCTAAAAGATTTAATTAGAATTTCTTATGGTTTGAGTGTGACTCGACTTATGTGGTGAATCTTTTGATCTGAAAAATCGTTGAGGTTCCTTGGCGATTCAAGTCTCGTTGGATTCGTGTGATTTTTTTTTTTTTTTTTGAATTCTATTTCTTTCTGGGATTCGCATAGTTCTTATACAATCATGTGACTGATAAGCTGGCCTCTTTCGGAGTTTCTTCTCAAGCAACTTCCTGGTGGTTCACTATTTTCACTATTTGCAAGCCGAATCAGGGATATAGAAGGTCTTCCAAGTTATAGATTTCATTCATAGCCGGCTCTATGACTAAATATATACTCTTTTTCTCTAGTTGAGATGTCTCGGCGAACTTAACTACCAGTTGTCTATTCTTCTTAGTTTTAAAAAAAAATCTTCAATACCATTTTGAAAAAATAGACCATTTAAAATTAACAAGATAAACGCGCGATTTATATTCTTACACGCATTTGATAATGCACGAGAGCCGCACATTAATATGTCAACAGTGAGGCGTCTTACTATAATTTTTCGAAGTGAAGGCAAGTGACAAAAACATAATTAATTTATCAGAACACCGTAAATACCTCAGTATATAATAGTTAATCGCTATCTCCAGCTAAACAAGTAGTATAATTACTCTTTAAAATAATGCCTTTACTTTAAATTTTGCGGTCCTCAAAATTCAGTTTACTTTATAGGAAAAACTCATTAGTTTTCCTTACTATTTTCTGATCAAGAAAATCATAGGAACGAGTAACAGTTAGGCCCTATTCATTTCACTAATTTGAGTTTAGAATTTGGATTTTGCTACAGTAAAAAACTCTCATGTAAAATCACATTTTAACTCGAATTAAAAACTCAAATCAACGAACTAAACATGCCCTTAATAGAAAACACGGAAACTTACTAACGATTAGTACAACAAGTCTCCAGTTGTCCCATAGTTAGATTCTCCATATCCACAAGAAACACTCTGACAATCAGTATATTTTGAGATATTGGTAAGATTTGATACTTCTGATCTATTAGTTCGTACATCATACATATAAGTATAAATGTATATATCAAAATATTATTTAGAGGGGGTGCTAATCTAGCCAATTGAGATGTGCAATTTAGTCCTGATGCTAGTTGTTGCCTCTCATTCTTTTATTTAACTGCTTATAGCATTTTTTGTAAAAATAAATGACAATAGCATTTACAAGTATTAAGGTGGCGTTGACTGAGTTGAAAATGACTTGCTATAATACGGTAAACTCTATTGTTGTGGTTTTTGGTACTTCCGTAACATAATTGTGTTTGATGAGACAAATATTCCAGCCTCTATTTATTTATCATCTATCTTGCCCCTTGTCAAAGAAGCATATAAGCTGGATGTATAATTATGTACAGCGAGTAATAGTGTGTATAACTTGATGATTTTGCGTACACTTAACATAAAAGTGCAATGGTATCGATCCACCTTTAAGATATTGTATTAAAGTCACCAAGTTACGTAGGCCCTCCTTGCGGAGGAATTTTTAGCACCTAATTAGTGTTGTGCATGCTCATAGCGGAGCTCCTTAGTGTCATCAAAGCTGTTGAGATTGGCTCTTGTTTAAGATGGAACAAAATATGATGCGAGCACAATTCGATCTATCAGCATTTTTCTTAGAAAAATAATATTCATCCCGATGAGGTTAAAACCACACACTCATAAAAGTGATGCGTCTTAATAAATTGGGTCCTACCTATATCCCTAACGGGACCTGCCTTATGTCAATAGCAGGGTTTTAACTCAATTAAGATGAATATGGGTGCTCTTTTTCTCAAGAGGAGACACATGTGATTTGTTGACGTCAACAATGCTTTTGGATGATGGATAGACATTGATCATGCACTTTTTTTTTTTTTTTTTTTTTTTTTTTTTTTTTTTTAGCGTTTTTCTCTTAGGATTTTATGAAAATAAGTTTTTAAGTAGGACTTCTATATAGTTTTCTATAGGAATAGATCATGCTTTTCTCCTTTTGCTTTTGTTTTTGGTTGTGCTTTACTGAGTTGCTGTTTTGGAGATGTCTTTTATTTCAAGTAATTTATTTCTCTTGTTGGAGTTGTGGGCTTCATGGAGGATGGGTCCCTTATTGAGGTCATGATCTAAAACGCCTTGACATTAGCTGCCTTCCATTTCAATTCATGTAAACTCTCTTGTTAATCACCTCTTTACTTTTTGTTCTATATGTATTTAATTTCTAATTACTATTTATTTTGAATTATTTGTATAAATCGATACATCCAAGAGCATTAAAGACTCTTAGATTTTTTTTTTTAGATGAAGAAGACGATCGTAAAATTAATTTAATAAAATCTATCACTTTAAAACAGAAAAAAGTGAAGAATATCAACAAGAATACCTCTATTTCTTCTTCTATTCTTGGAGCATAGGTATGCCACATATCATATCAGAACATTCAAGGTATTACCATAAATACGTACTAGGAAATCATTTGGTTTTCAACTATTAAACTTAGAATTGTTGGCGTTCTTCATCTGTTATTCCCAACAGAAAAATCTAAATTCCAAAGCTATAATTTCTATATTCAATAATGTTAGCCACACTGAACAAATAACTCAATTAGCAATATATCATAGTATATAAGCTCGTCATCACCAAAAGTACTCTTGCAAGTTTTCAGTGCTTTCATGCAATGTATTATAAGAGTTTAAGAAAGAAAATTATTAGTTCAAATAGGAGGTAAGCAAACTCACTTATTCATTGTACTATAAAGTTAAAGAGCAAAATCCAATCACAATTTTTTTTTTTCTTGGGTACAACTAA
The DNA here is from genome assembly GCA_029231665.1 of Morus indica. Lineage (NCBI taxonomy): Eukaryota > Viridiplantae > Streptophyta > Magnoliopsida > Rosales > Moraceae > Morus > Morus indica. The sequence goes on along the minus strand of JACAGA010000024.1, from coordinate 6,227,888 downwards.
CCAAAACATTTTAATCATCATATTAAAATGAAATTGTTTAAATTATCGTAGAATGATCCTATATAATATATATATATATATATATATATATATATATATAAATAGAGGGATCGATAGAGAGAGATATATGCAGGGGCAAGCTGTGTTGGATCAATTGCCAATTACAAATAATTAGGTGATTTTCTCATTAGGTGCTTCAAATGAGGATTATATTTATTCAAAGAATAATCAGTGCTTATTAGAATATTTTATGAATATCACTGAAAATTTCATGATTATTTATGTGACATTAAATATTGTATATAAGTGTTATATGCGAGAGGATAATATTAAGGATAATAATCAAAATGATATTCGTAATAAATTTAATTAAAGTTCAAAATCTTTAATTAAAACATTACTAATATATGTCATTCCCATTTAGAATGTAATAGTGTTATCCGCACTATTAACATAGTGAGATATTGAATGAGTGTATTACGCATAATGAGATTGTGTGAAAAATGGACATACATAGAATGATCTTAATCCTAAGTTATTAGCAGACTCGTATTTGTAGATTTGTGTCTTTTGACTTACTCGGTACGGATTTTGAGATTGCTAAATCCTATTCCTTGTTTCTTGGAGACATAATGAAGTGGATAGCTTGGAATGTTAATATACGAGATGCAATCCATTCTTTCTTGAGAAAGAAGTAGACAAATAATTCCCTTAAGGATTGATTCGGTACTTGAACTAGTAGGAGCTTCGATTCATGAATTTGTTTTATGAATCACTGTCCATTAGAGAATCAATGGTATTCAAGGATAAAAATGTAATTAGAGAGGTTAATGGATTTCATCTAACTCTAATTATAAATTATTTATGGAGAATTAATCTATATGTAATGACTATATCAAATTGACACTTCATAGTTTAAAAATAGTTTTTATCTATAATTAGGAGAGTGTAATTCAAAGTTTATAGTAGAGGAACTTTTAGAATTAATAGAATTAATTAATTAATTAAAGAATTTAATTAATTATTAATGTTATTGGAGCTCAAAATTAAAGGCCTATGAGTCCCCACGTCGTCCTTGTAATCCTACAAGACACTAAGGGCAAAAATGAAAAGTTTAAAATTATGGAATTCTAAATAAAACAATCAAGAATAATTAATTGAGAATTTATTATAAATTAAATAATGCGATTATTTAAATTTGAATTTTGGAACGCACTTGTGCAGGTGTCCACATGGTGTACACACCATATGCAGTGTGAATCCTTATAGAATTCAGTTGCTTGCTCTCTAATTTATCTAATTGACTTATTTAAGAAGTTGTCCAAATTGAAATTCAAATTAAATTAAATTTGACTTAAATTGAAATTTAAATTTGAGTTAAAATTAGACTGTAGGATAAAAGTAAAATTTTATCTTCTTCCCTACTTGCTATTTGCGCCTACCACAGGGAGAGGAATCTCCCTATGGTGGCATGCATATGGCATAAGAGAGAGTGGATATTGTTTCCACAATCAATTAGAAATGAGAGAGCTTTATCTTGGAGATAAAGTTTAGACTTTTTCTTAGAGTTTGACTACTAGTTTATAAATAGAAGATTGTAGAAAATTAGAGAACTCAATTTTTGCTCTCCCTAGCATAGGTGGCTGAATTTTATAGTGAGAAAAGGAAAATTTTTCTCCCAAATTCCACGTCAGGTATGTGTTGGTGTTCGTGAAAAACTTAAGTATTTTCTTGCTAATCCTGTTTTATTTCAGGTTAGAGCAAAAAACGTTCATAGTCAAAGAACTTAAGTTATCGATCTAATCATTCGCTAGGTAAATAAATTGATTTGATTAATTTATTCGTGCATAAATTAATGTAATCTATAGAGTATCTCAAAATTTTGTAAAATTTTTTATTATACATGATTTACTAGATACACACTTCCCTATTGAAAATCGTTTCAAAACCAACAGTTCAGTATTATTTAAGCAACTTGAAACCCCTAACACTTTGAATACGAGGATAGTGTTATCCGGTTTATAAAAAGTGTGTAAAACTCTAATTTTTATTAGCGGATTGTTTCTATTATATGTGGAGTCACCGGTATAACAGAAAATATATTCATTTATTAGAGAGCTTGAATAGCTACAAATTAAGAAGAAAAAGGAAAAAGATCAGGGAAAGAAAGGCATTTATGGAGGACTTACATCACAAATAAACGGTAATATGCATGATGGTAACTCATACGTATAGATCTTGTCTCTATTAATAATCACACATTTATGTAATAGCACTCATTATATATCCTTAAAACCACAAAGAGAGGGAGCTATAATGAATCTATAAGGAGAGGAAGAAAAGAAATATAGAGAAAAATGAAGATTGAAATATATAGGGAAGCTTCCATTGGCAGCAAGCTAGCTAGGTGCCGCTTTAGTTATTACTTGATGTTGGTCTTGGCATCTGTAACAGAATGTTAGTATTTCTTAATCAGCTTTCGCACACTTTGCTTGATGCAACAATAATTTCACTCAACTTCTATGAGTGTATGTTCGTGTAACAATAATATTCCATTTCAGATTATGTGAATTTACTATAAAGTAGAGCTGAGCGCTACCTTCTGAGAAATGACCTTTTTTTTTTTTTTTTTTTTTTTTTTTTTTTTTTTTTTTTTAAGAAAACCCCTAGCTAAACCTATAATATATATATATATATATGTATATACCTTGCACACAATATTCTCTCGCGTATGTATATCAAAATATTTTCCCCACATATTGATTACCACATGATATTTAAAAAGGTCTTTGCGCGAGCATGTGTTGTGCGTGCCTGCGTGCGTGTGTGTGAGAGAGAGGAAGGGAGAGAGAGAGGAATGTAGATTAATTTTTTTGCTAGAAGAAGAATGTAGAATTTGATCGTGAAGATTTGAAGATATTGAAAAATATCTAAATGGAATATCGTTATAGAACTTTATTACTGTTGCAAATCATATATGATAGTTAGATATATAGACCCTTCGAGAGATAGAGATCATACAAACTTGGTATGTTTGGAGTTATTTTTGTTTTTATTTCTCACGTTTTTTGAGAAAGAAAAAATGAAAATGGGAAATAAACAGCATTTGACACAATTAAAGACAAAAAACGAAAATAAAAATGATTTTTTGGTTTAGTGTAAAATGGGAAAGAAATGAAAAATGACTTTTAATCGTTTTTCATTTTTTCTTTTTGTTTTCTCCTCTCTCGAGTAGAGAGAGAGAGAGAGAGAGAGAGAGAGAGAGAGAGAGAGATACATTACTGGATTTTTTTTATACTAAAAACAATCTCTTGATAAAACTACCAAACGCATTTTTAAAAATAATTTTTGTCTGAGATTGAAAACGTTTTCATTTCTATTTTCACACAAAAAATAAAATCATTTTAAAATGAGTTCCAAACGCACTCAAAAATTTAGGTAATGTGTTTGTGTGTGTAGTAATAGACGGGTTGCTTACCAGGAAATAGCTTTCACCAGGCTGCATGCTCTGCATTAGAATACCGAACTCATTAGTTGGAAGAGGAACTCCAGAGGAATGCACCAAAATCACATCTTGACCAAACATTGGTTTCAAGTCAATTATACCCTTTGGGACTTCTGTTGGAACTCCATTGATAAACACCGTGATGAATCCTGGAAAATTAATTTCACAAATTGAATGGAATAGAATGTGTACATGCTCAATGTTTTAGTTAATTAATTTGCATTGCATTACTCTAATTAAATATTAATCCTCGTGTGAAAGACATAGATCGGCAGGCTGCAGCCTATTTTTCTTCATATTTTATTTCACAAAGAAAATAAGAAAAAAATGGGCTCAAAAAAAATATTGATCGTGATTCTTCAGCGAATATTCTATAAAACAAATTAGATGGATAACTAATGCCTCGTTCACTTCACCGATTTGAGTTTTTAGTTTTAGGTTTTTACAGTAAAAAGCTCTCAGAAAATGTCACATCAAAATTTTCTGCTACAGTAAAAAGCTCTCAGAAAATATCACATCTCAGCTCGAATCGAAAACTCGAATCCGCGAAGTGAACGAGGCCTAAATTATTCTAGTTAATTTAGAAGAAAATCTTAATCTACACTATTATAAACAGTATGGTTTTTAATTTTTGTTTAAATAAAGATAAGAAATAATCATTCAAGTTTTGGCTCATGATCCATAAAGGGAAGACAAAAACTTGCTTTCCGAGCAGAGTTAGGTTTTCATGTGAAAATTTTCTTACAAAGAAGAATAAAATAAGTAATAAAAGGCTGTTACAGAACAGAATCGTCATGTTTTCAGGGGATAAAGTTTAACTTTTTCTTACTATTCAAATTACACAAGAACTGTAACATCATAGAAAAGTTACTTTAATTTATTCTGACGCACTTTTAGCCATACAAAACTATATCAAAAAGTTCCAACTTTTCTTCTTTGGTTTATGAATCAAATGTGAATTCATACTGCGCAAATAATTAAGTTGCTAATATTACATGGTCTAAATAATTAAGATAAGGCTTGAAAAGATTATACTTAAAATTCAGCCAAAAAAAAAAAAGTTAAAATACCATTTAAAAGAAAATTTACTTAGAACATGCTAATTAAAATGATAATCAAATCAAAAACCAATTATTGGAGAAGTAGAGAGAAAACATCAAATTAGATCAAAATATCAACTTATACGAAATTAAAAGTGTTGAATTGGCCATGCATATATCATAATAATATACCAGATTGGAAGTGCATGTTTGAGCTATCTGGAGGGTACAAAGCAGACGTTACAGGCGAGCTTTGCTCAATTTGCGGAAAACCCATTTGACCAGAGACTTGAAAGAAATTAGTATTGTAGTCCACACCATGATGATGATCATGATGATCTGCCAAAACTCCACATGAAGATGATGATGAAGAGGAAGAACCCGCAAGATTATTATAAGAAGAAGGAGAGCAAACAAAAGGAGCCGGAGAAGCTAGATAACCCGCCATGGCCTGAGTAGTGGTGCTGTTATTGCTTTCATACTGAATTGTACCACCAATAACTTGTGCCTGGTTTCGCTGCTGGACCTCAAGGTTTGCCTGCATCTGCCGCTGGCGGCGGCGGGACCTCGAGCGGCGGTTCTGGAACCAGTAGAAGACGTTGGCGTCCCCGACGGCGCCGAATTTTTCGAGCAGTTTCCTTATCCTCACGGTCTCGTCCTTGGGAGGGTTAACCATTCCGCTGTTGAAGATGGACTCAAGGATAAGGATTTGTTCTGGCTTTGGAGTCCATCTTGACCTTACGGCTGGTTCAGTATTACTACTATTACTTTTATCTGAGCCGTTGGTTGGACTGTTGGGGTCTTGGCTTTGAGGATGGTGATGATCTTCCATTGCTGCGGTGGAAATAGAGCAAATTAAGAAATGCTCTTGAAACTAAAACCTAGGTGAGGATTAATATAGTAAAACAAGTACACACATGAACAAGTGAAACTGCTTCTAGGGGATGCAGCCTAGATTTCTGTCTATTTATAAATGGATGACAAGAATGTTGAGTTGTGAAGTTACATTACTGTCCTTCTCATATCATGCTGCTTCACTGTTTTTTCTTTTTCCTTTTTTTTTTTATAAATTTTTGCTCCTTAAAAAAAAAAAAAAAAAAAAAAAAAAAAAAAAAAAAAAAAAAATCAAGGCTTTAAATTGTGCTCGTGTTCTTGAGGGGAAAAAAAAAACATTTTTTAATAAACTAAACAGAAAGAACAACTAGTATCAAAACAACTTCAACGCATTTCAACTTAGTTTAAACCTAGTTAAAGAAATTATTCCAAATTATATCTCCCCACTCTAGCTAGTATATTAATAATAAAAGAAAACACAATAATTTCTCGAAAATTATTCCGAAGCTGAAACAGAAAAATAGACCTTATTGAAATGCTAATAGAATAAAATAATGAAAAAGTCTAAAGCTGGAATATTTTAATTCCAATGACATATCCAAAACTCGCACCTTATAATATAACTCTAAATATACCTCATTCAAAATTTTTTTAGCAAAAACCCAATGTGAAAAGTACTAGACCGCCCAAAAAAAAAGGGTACATGTTTACTCTCTAAAAGTTAGGTAATTGATAAATGTAATACTCACTTTTCAATAACTCAGGGCCCGTTTAGTTCAATGATTCGAGTTTTTAATTCGAGTTGAAATATGACTTTATGTGAAAATTTTTTACTGTAGCAAAAAAATTAGATGAATTCTAAATTCGAATCAATGAAATGAACGGGGTCTCAATTAACTTTCATTAAGTAAAAATCCAGACAATTATATTGAACTACACCAAGATATATAGTGAGTTGCGGGAGATAGCATAAGCAGCAAGTCTATTAGCAACTTGGTTATCTTCCAGAAAAATATGAGAAGCCTGATTGGAAATAGTAACAAGATATATATAGATCGAAGCAGTAAATTATCTCAATGAGATTTAAGTCTCCAAGGCACAAAAGTTTTTTTTTTCTTTTTTTTTTTTTTTTATGGAAAAGTTTTCTTGTTTTCAATTTCAATATGTAGAATACCACATTGATAACTTATTCCGATAAAAGATAGTAAATCTTAACATTTCCTTTAGACAAGTAACAGTTTTCTTTGTTATAAACCCATAAAAGGAAAAAAAAAAAAAACATGAAATACAAAAAGAAGAAGTACTGAAGGGGCAACATGCCGATCAAGAATAAAACAAAAGTGAAACATTTTTCTATGCAGTGTTCCTAAGTTTGTCTATAATAATATTGATAATAGTTTTAAATAAAAAAAAATTATTCTCATCAATGACGGTGAAGTTTGGGATCATTTTCAATTTAAATTTAAAACTTTAAAAACTAATCTTTCTTAATTGTTCTATCTAGAATGGATCTATAAAAGCCAAACGAATAAAAAGAGGTACATAGTATGATTATGTGGTCTTCTTGTGAGAACTTTTGTTAATGGCAATTGAAGAAAGACTAAATGCCAATACTTAGTGGCATTTTTTTCATCCAATGTTAAACAAGAATTCTAATAAAGTGGATCCGGTTAGACTAATTCAAAATTTAAGAGACAAAATGAGAATTGTTAAAGTTTGATGGACAAAATGAGACTGGCCATAAAATTTAGGGATACCGCTTAATCTAAATAAAAAATACTAAGAAAATAGACTCAATGCATCAATAGATAAAGCTTGTTTAATTTTAACAAATTAACAAAAATTTAGTTGAGCTACATTGCGAAATAAGGAAATTTTGTAGCCCACTGTTTAGCTAATTTTGCGTGTACACAAGTTAGGGATTTTTTATGGGTTGGTTCTCTACTAAACTTTATGGCTCTTTTGTTCTTTCAGACATTGCAATCAAGTAATAAAGTTCTTTTATCCTTAAAAAAATGAAGAAGCTGCTGCGCGGTAGAAGGATACCATTAATTAAGAGATAATTACACTATGCCAAAATTTTATACATAGAATTAAAATTTAGCAAAATTATTAAAATATTACAAAAATAAGAAATGACATAGTCATTATCCTAATGATATATATTATTTTAATGACATTAAATTTTATTATTCTTATAATATTTTAAAATATTTGCTATATCTAAACTCCACTATATAATTTTTTGCTATATGTGTAAAGAGCCCTACCATTAAAACTATATGAGCAAAGCCCCATCAGGTGATTATCGGATCCAATTAATAGATCAAACTGAGTGGTCTAATCCAATACAATCAATTTTTAGCGAATAATTGATCTCAATTGGATTGGATTGTATGTTGATTCTTAAATTAAAACCAATTTAGACTGGATTGGATGTTAATTTTACTTTCAAAACACCCAATCTAAACCAATCCAACCTCTATAAATCATATAAAAAATATATACAAAAATATTTACAGGGAGTTTCTTCAGTAGTCTGCTCTATCGATAGTCTTAGTTTTTTACTATTAAATTTAGTTGAAATCACATTAGATTGAAAAAGTATGCAGAATAGACAGGTTTTGATACAGATCTGACAACTAGAAAGTAAGAGATTATCAATAGTCTATTTTTGTAGGGATTTCCAGAGAAAGTCCTATGTTTAAATTGATTTAGATGATAGATTAGTAATTATATTGGATTGAAAATAATTTTTAAAACCTGATCTGTAATTAGATTGTTTGTTATATGACCAAAATAGGTTAGAGTATATTAGATGAACACCCAAGATGGACCATTATAAAAACAGCATGCTTAATTTCTTCATCTCAAGGAAAACTGCCGTAAGGAAGAGATAATCATGGTCAATAACTCTTTCGACTATCACCAAATCCAGCAGGTTGAAATTTTTATAATACGACTACATTTACATATATATACATATATATATATATATATATATTCTTGTACAATGGGATCATTTTTTTTTTCGGCTGCTAAAGGATAGAATAAGCAGAGTCGACAATATCGTTCACTTACTCTTTTGGTGACAAAAAGTCCTCTTCACAGGGGAAAATGTTATCCCGCAAATTCCCTTGGTGCTTGTCAAATTTTGTTGTTATGCTTGTCAAATATATATACTACAACTTTATCCTATATACCGTTCATTGATTAATTTCTTATTATTGTACTCTTTATTCAAGCACTACAATAAAAGAGTCATTTAGCAACGAAGATATGTCGTCGTTAAAAGTATTCAAATACTTAGTGGATGTTTAGTTAATGAATTCAAAACCATAATTCAAAATTATTTTGGTTTACGTGTGTTTTTTGTGAGAGAAAATACTATAGCGAACCACAAACTATGATTCAAATTATGGTACGAATCTACCAACCAAATGCACTCAAGTGAATGTTTAGTTCATATATTCATAACCATGATTCAGAACCATTCTCGTTTTACGTGTATTTTTTGTGAGAGAAATATTATAGAAAACTATGAATCACGATTTAGAATCAATGATAAATACATGAAACAAACATTTCCTTAATGTTTTGGATTAGGCTGTAGGGTCCACCTTTTGCTACGACAAAAGTCTTGCACAGTGGATGGGCTCTTTAGCGCAAAAAATTAATGGGGCTTTTGTAAAGGATGCTTTGCCAAGACTCTGGGCATTTTATATGCTTATGTAGCTGAGCTGATAGGGGTAGTTGTTGTGTGAAAAATTCACAAACGACACGTCGGACAACGAGCAAGCCACATGTGGCCCCATGCCTGCCACGTCATGTAACCCTCGATGCCCAAGCCTTGTTGGTCTCTCCTGGGCGCCAAGAGAGTCGAGCGTACGAGACTATCGACCGTATACACAGTCGAGGTCTGCGAGACTAGCCAAGGCAAAGTAGCATGACAAAGTCGACCGTGAGAAGTCCACGCTTGGCCGATGTTAGCATAGGTGTAGAGGGCAGACTCGAACGGCCGACTCCACACCCCGAGGTCCCTGAGGTGACCGGTTGAATATCCCAACGTTGTGTATGAATTTGGAGGAGCTTAGTTGCACAGGAAATGATTATAAGCCCCCTAAACCGCCTGGAATAGGTTAAAAGATATTACAGAAGATCTGCAGAGTCGTAATAGGGGGACAAATTAGGTGAGTGAACAGTCCAAAAGGTGTTGGCAGGCTATGGTCTAGGCAGATAAGGCAATAGGCCAGTTGAGTGAATGGGTCCACTTGGGAAAAGCTCACTAGTCCAAACCGCCCACCATTAGGCAAGACCCAAGAGAGAGGGCTGCAAAAGGGGACGGACCCCCCGAGAGAGAGGGGGATTGCTTCTCTTGTATTGAAACTCACTTGTAAAGAAACAAAGAAAAAGAAATACAAGCCAGTGGATATAGCTCTTGATTTATAAGGGTGAACCGCTATAAAATCTTGGTGTCTTCTTATTATTACGAGTATCATAGCATACACTTCACAAAACACTATCACATGAACACACACATACGGCAAAATCACAAGTTCCAGACCAGTAACCAAGCGGGCTCCCGCGGGTTAACTCAGTACGATTTTGTTGATGAAATTTGACCGTCAACAGTAGTGCATACAGTTGATTATGCCCAAAAATATGATTGGGATTGTCTTTGGTTTGAATGTGATTATATGTCTGTTGTCAATATGCTCAAAACCAGAAGTCTTCATGTCCCTTGGATGTTTTTAGCTAGGCGGAAGCGGGCTATTCAATATTTCAATAGGAAGATGTACAGTTATCTCCTCTCTCAGTTTATTAAAAGAAAATTTCTTAGATTAGTTAATGTGCTGTTACATTTTGTTGTTAATTTGATCCATATGTTGGGTTTGTTGAATATAAGATATCGGATAGAGTTATTAGATATTTTTTAATAATATGACAATGAAATAATAAAAAAGTTTGTGAAATAAATTACATAGAAAATCAAAAAATAATTAACAGAGTAATTAACAGTAATTGAAATCTAATTTCGTAATTATTATTAATAAGCTAACTAAAATTATTTAGTTAAAACTAAATAATAATTAATTTTGAATTAAATTATTAAATAATTTATTAATTTTCCTAAATATGAAATAAGAATTAATAATTAATTACTAACAAGTAATAATAATTAATTATTGTTTTATCATAATAACATAAAATTGGACTTGATAATGTTAAATAATACTTTTGAAAACTTGATAAAATGTGTTAAGATTACATCTATGAAAATGTGTTGCATCTATTTATATTGAAATTCTTTCAATAGGGTGACTAACATAGTACTAAGATTGTAATATGTAGTTGCTAAGTATCGCACATGCGTGTTAATTATTATTTCATTCTTCTTATTACAATTATATTACAAATTGATATTATAAATAGGAATTGTCTCCAATCTGGCTGGTACTCGGACTGGAGCGGTACTTGTTCATTTATCTATAAAATATGCATATTTTTTCCTTTAAAACGTGTATATTTTCTCTCAAAACATGTATATTTCTTTTTATTGTAAAATATACAATCTATACATGTTTTAAGAGGAAATATACACATTCAAAAGAAGAAATATACGTATTTTAAAGAAAAAAATACACAGTCCGGTGCCAGACCAGAGACTTTACCTTATAAATAATTATATGTAATTAATTAATATATTATTGAATAAATAAATTCAATTAAATTACAAAAAATATTAATAATTTTAGCAAATTTTGAAATTATCATTGGTAAAACGTTTGTTGACGTCATACTTTATATTTTAGTCCCAACAAGTTATAACGATGATAAGTCATTGCTATAGCTTGTCATAGCTAAAAACGTTTTAATGAAAAAGTTTTAATGACAAGTTTATTGCGATGACATGTCGTCGTAAATGGTGTTATAGCGATGACCTCTCAAATGGTGTTTTCTTACATACCTATAAATAGCTTTTGTTAGATTTTGTTATGTACAATTTTTTGAGAAAAATTGAGGGTGAGACTGCTGAAAAACACAATTGTGAGTGAGAGAGAAACCCAGGCGAGATTGATTAATTCTCTTGTAATTCTTTATTAATAAAGTGGAAATTTGCGGCTGCAGATGTTATTATTAGGCGAATTTGTATAAAATTCCTTGGTGTGATTGTGCTTTTGATTTTCTTTTCTCTATTATTACTGGTTAATCGAATGAGGTTACGCCTAATTTCCTAACAGCCTCCCTATTTTCGATTGTATAGATCATTGAATGTTGTTGTATTGGGTTCAAGCTATTATTTAGTAATTTGGCTGGAGCATTTGTGTCGTTTTCTACTTTTGGATTTATTTCGATTCTCATAATTTTCTTTTTCTGCAATTCGTTTTATTTTAATTAAAGTGGTAGCTCAACAATAGAATGGTAGTATGGTGTCAATTTAAGTCCGACGTAATAATATTTTATTAGTTGGTTACTAATCAATTTATTTGGAAAAAATAAAAATAAATTGTTGCAGTATTATGAGATAAAAGCTTGGAAATTCTCCGGGTCCTTATTTGAACACATGCATATATAGTTTGTGAAAACAAAAACTAGAGAAATTCTTGGGATCCTTTTAACTGAAAATATGTAGTTAGAATATGGAGGAAAATTAATCATAACACATTCATGTAATAAATTATTATTCTTCTTTTCTAGGGATACTAACTTTTTTTCTTAAGGAAAAATTTCATTTCAAATTTAACAAATTACATACTTAAAAACGATCACCAACTATAAGGGAATATCCTAGATATTGACCGAATCCATAAGTGAAGACTCAAAAGGAAAAACACTAGCTCGGCACATACAAAAACAAGTGTGACCTTAGAAAGAACCACCACAATCAATGAATATAATTGGTCAATCGAGACCAAACCCGAATACTAGAGACATAAGTGACATGCCTTAAAAACAAATCTAGTTAGAAACTCACGCACACCATCGATAAGCAACTTAAATCTGAGCGGTACATATAAATAAAATCGGAATATAAGAAAACTACTTTTATTAGAAGGCATAAACAAAATCGAAATATAAGGAAACTAATTGAGAAAATCCGAACCCAAATGAATCCGAAAAAATAAAGAAAATACTAAATCAAATTGACGAAATCTCACCTAAATAACATATATAAACCCCCAAATTCGATTACAAAAATCTCAACACAATAAATTATCTGCTGCAAAATAGCACCATCTGCATGCAATCCCATTGACTAAGTACATAGTTTGTGCTAACAAAAAATACCTTATACTGTATTTGAAATCAAAATGGTGATTTAAAAAAATTGATTTATTTTATTTTTATTCAGATAAATTTGTCATTTAAACCAAATATGCAAAGATAAACAACCAAGCCAAATCTAGAAGTATTCCAGTTACATGCATAATCAAACGGATAATTTCCTATAAGTAATGAATTTAAAACCAATATTGCCATACTTTTTTTTAATAAACTCCAAATAAATAAATTTAAGAACAAAATTCCTAACATAATATTTACAATCAATCCAAAATCTAAATAATTCAGAAGTTACAAAAACGAAACCTCAGCTTTTAAATTCCAGCTATTTTATCTTATGGATATTACACATTTATTCAGTTTTTGTCCACCAATTGGAATAAAATAATCTCTATCTATAAGAAGAGGGAATGAGTGTACAAAAAATTGTACTTCAACTTTACCAATTCAACGGTTCAAACTTACTCATTTTGCAGTTAGCTTAAATCTAATGGCTTAAATTTAGTTCATTTGACTTATTTATCTTCAAACACCTCACACTCTCACACAAATTAATATGAAGAAAATATGTAGAAAGACAATATGATGGTAAATTTTTTTGAGACTTTTGTATACTTCAACATTGTGTGATTGGTTATTTTTTTTTTTTTTTCCTTTTGTTTCTTCGTTTTTTTCCTTCTAGAAATCTTGCTTAACTGCCTTTCTTTATATATATATATATATATATTAATATATATAATATATAGCTCCGCAGCATTTATCTGCTCTGTAGCTTGTGAATCTGCATACTCCACTTCAATTGGTAATTGATTGCTTGTGTTATCTTTTTCCCAAAATATAAACTCCATTTAAATATTTTTCCATGTAGTCCTTTGAAGAAAAAAAAAGATAAACTTTTCTAATGAGCTACAATTACATTTTAAAAAATATGATATTAATTTAATTTGAAAGCAGTCATGGGTTAGTTATATTATTTGTGTTGTATTTTATACTTGAAGAGGTAAATATCGTGCAAAAGTTCAACTTAAATTATAACATTTATTTATTATTTCATGATATTGTATCAAAACCATTTATTGTTAATCGTAGTCAATAATTTCAGATGAAATTTTGAAAAGTAAGACAGACAAGGTAAAAAAATAAAAAATAAAAAGAATTATTGCTAACAAGGAACGTGTACAGTATGTATATGTGTGTATTTTAGAGACATTATACAAATTAATATACACACATATACTATATATATATATATATATATATATATGAAAGTACAACTTGTAACACAATTTTATCTTGATAATCTGAAGGACTTTAAATGGCATGCTTATCCTAAGATAGATTTATAGTAAGTTTAACTTGCCTTAGCAAATAACTTGTGTAGGGCTACACAATGCAGCGTATATGTAGGATCACCTAGCTCACCTAAGTGGCAATACTATGTTCATGATATGTTATAGATTTTGCCCATTTTAAGCTAAAACTTATATATAACCTAAATTTTATATTACTCCCTGAATTTTGAATTCTTATATAGTAATCCCTGGACTTTTGTTTTTGTTTTTGTTTTGTTTTTTTTTTTCTGCTAATTTTGATCTCTGAAAATAAAGTTGACAATGGATTTTTATAATTTAACAAAGATAATCATGTATCCATCGTGTGATAATTTTAAATGTTACATTACATGAAAAATTTTCTGCTCGTTACTTTTAAATCTCATTAGAAACTATAACATTTTGCACCCACCGGAACTAGTTATATAGAATTCTCAGTTATAATACGATGTGATTGTGATTATCTACATTAAAATTGTCAAATAAAATTATGGACTAATATGCCATAATTAAAAGTTCTTATCTTTATATTCAAAGTTTAGGAACTAATAGTGTCAACAACCTAAAAAAAAGTCGCAAAAAAATGTGAAAAATTAACTCTTTAAATTTTAAAATATTAAAGCATTAGTAATGTCTTTTTTTTTTCCTTCTGAGAGCAAAGCATTAGTAATGTTTTAGCAGTAGAATAAAATAAATATTAAAATGACTGATAGTTAAATAACGCAAACAGATATCTATTTATTTAACTAATGAGAAAATAGGCTGAATCAAATTAAAACATAATAACGGCGGGACATCATTCCCCTTACAACATACTTTTGATTAGTCCATTCTAGGTTTTATTTCCTCCTACCGTAGCTATGTTGCCAATAAGATAATTAATGTCCTACAAACTTTACACTAAATATGTAAGCAAAAATTTATTTAACATAGGTTTTAAACAATTGCATGTATTTGACCCATCCTTTACATTCGTTTAACAGAAAATTAATTGACGCTCTTCGTGTGTGTGTGTGTGTGTGTGTGTGTGTGTGTGTGTGAAAAAAAAAAAAAAAAAATTGCATATGTAGGCAATATAGTTTGGAGCAAAATTTTTCTAAATTGAACAGCTAGCATATAGCAAAGGTTACTGAGAGAAAACCTTGAAAAGAAAAGGTCAAAAGGGTAAATGTAGAAAAAGGTGTGTAAATTCTAAATGGCGAGAAAACTAGGTTTTTTTTTTTTTTTTTTTTTTTTTTTTGGGCGAGCTAGCAGCATGTGAAGGAATGCATGGAAAGCTGGGTCACCATTTGGGAAACAATTATAAAAAATTAAGAAAACTAAGAACAATCCAAATGGATGGTCAAGAATACCGTGCAATAATTTATTAGCTGTGACGTTAACCAAACACGACTTGCACTGCCACTGCCAAACCTCTTAATATTAAACGAGAGGATGGAATTTGGCCGCAAAGGTTGGCTTAAACCTCGAACACTTTTTCTTTTCCCTTTGTCTTCATGACAACTAATTGAACATATATATAAATATATATATATATATATATATCTGTGTGTATATTATAATTTATGTATGTATATGTATATGTAAGTGTAAATAACATGAGTCTATTAAAGAATGTTGATGGTCTAAAACAGGAACCGACTATGCTTTCTCAGATGCGGTTTTTTGTCGCTGCTGGCTTTTTTGTGTAAGTTTCCTAACTTTCCTCTTTGTTATCAGGGTTTGTACCCAAGTGTGATGCTTGCTTAACTAGTAAAGCTGATTATAATGTTTTTCTTTCGGAGGACAAGAAGATGGAACTAAAAGTTCAGCCATATAAATCTCATATAACTAATTAAAGTATCGGTCTTAATTCAGTGACAAAGCTTCCTCTCATGATTTTTAATGAATTTGATGAGGCTAAAGTATTTAACAAAGAAGTACTCATTTGTCTACGAATATTGATGGTTTAATTAGAAACAAAACTACACATTGAAGATAGCACAAGCATTTTTCTAAAAATTGATTAATGTTTTCGATTTCTCATAATTAATTGACCTAACGATTATTATTAACTTTTGCCTTTTAATAATTTTCAATTCAAAAGATCACATTGATATTTAAAGGAACATGTTCCATGAAAATTGCTGTCTAAAATTAGGAACTTTTTTCTTGTATAAATATTATTGTGTGTAAATCATGTGGTGAGAGAGAGGAGGAGAGAGACGCACTAAAAATTAAAAAATAAATAAATAAATAAAAACCTTCTAGTTACAATTCGTCCAACATCTTAATGTAACATCTTTAATCACAACATTTTCTTTTGTGACTAAATGTAATTCTAGTCACAACGTTGTCATTAATGTGCTGTTCTTGCGACTAAAAATTTTGACATAGATTTTTTAGACTTGAAAACTTTTTGGTGTGACTAAAACTTTTCTGGTGGCTAAAAGTTTTAGTCACACCCAAATATTGTGACTTTTTGGTTTGACTAAAACTTTACACCCAAAATTTTGGCTAAAAATGTACACTGGTCACAAGGTTGTGACTAAAAGTGATATTTAGTTTCACAAAAATATTAGCTAAAAATCTCAGACGAATCTGTTGTGACTTAAAATTCATTTTTTGTAGTGACCTACACACATATGTTATATCACTTAAAATTGGGTTATAATTCGGTCTCTTAATTTTGAATAGGAACACAGAAGACATGCATCTACATTTCTTGCCCATAGACACACTTTTAGAAATTTTATTTCTTCCTATATTAAGGGAAAGCTAGAGAAACAATCCTTCATTCTGATATCATCTTTTTTTAAAACTTTTCCAAAAATCTTTTTTAAAACTGAAAGGCTGCTTAAAAGTTATATTAGTGTTGGTGAACCTTGAAAGCAAGGAACTTATTTACGGAGTCTATGCATGATATGTCCTCTGAGAAGAATAATAAGAAGCAATAGTTTATCATGATCTTGTAAAATGTTTGTATCTTAGGTATTGTTCTTTTGTGCGTAATAGTTTTGTCTTCTGTCAGAAGTCCATTAAAAGAAAACGAGGTAAAAGCAGAAATTCGCCGACGTCTATAAAAAAGAAACTGAGGAAATTAAACTAGCAAGATTATAACCAAATACTACTTTCAACGTTACATTTTTGTTTTAATCTAATATTTTAATGAACTAATCTGATAACATAACTCGTTGAACTGTGTGCTCTCTTATAATTTCCAAAATCTATTCATAAGAACGATATACTAATTACTTAGAATGTTCGAAAGTTCTGGTGTTTAGGCTCATAATTTCACCAATAGAATTGAGTTATGATTCTCATTCACCATATTTTTGTCAATGTATACACAATCATGAAAAATTCATTAACAAATCTTAATTGCAAAGAAAATTAATGAAAATTTTGATTCGATCTTAGTTGGTCTTGAGCTCTATTTATATTTAATTTAAGTCGAGCGTTTCAAGGTTAAAGTACAACTTAACTCATAATCAACCTACACAATAAGCAGTATTTTACAAATTAGTCCTTATGAGTTTAGATATTGGAACATATTGACATAAAATATTTCATGCTAGTTGTTTCACTTTATCAAGTTTGTTTACAAAAATAAAATTGAAAAAAAAAAAGTAGAAATGAAAGAAACAACTTTTTTTTTCCTACTTTTTGCTAACTAATTAAGAACACAAGGCATATAGTCAACAGGCTACCATGCTTTGGTTTAGTACCGCAAAACACAAATGTTAAAGGTCGAGCTTTCAAACTTGAGAGCCCTCAATGTATGTGCCCTAAAAGCAGAACCAGATGTTGGTCGGTGTCCCTGAAATTTTATTCAAACATAATTCCTCAAAGTTCATAATTTAAAGTAAATAATAGTAATCTTATAATACTACAAAGAAATAAAATCCAAAAGAAATTAAATGTGATTATCCTTTTAAGATTGTAATACAGGAGGAAGTGCATGGGACTGTGGGAGTTTGGTGGTTTACCACTTGTGTCAGTTTTACAAGGTTTTCAAGGGGATTGGCCTTTAGCCAGAAATGGAAAACTGCCTACTCATGGACAGCCAAACGGAATCTTACATTGTGCGTCACAGCAAATTAGGCTCTTTTCTTGTTTTTCTCACTCTTTGTTTTTAAGCTTCTAAGTACTACACTACTGCCACTGCCAACTTCAGTGTCTGTAACTTGATTTTGATGCAGCTCTGCCGCTTACTATATATATATATATATATATAAAGCTTCCTCGTTGTCCTCTTTGCGATGAAGACTAGCCCTGGCTACAATTTAGCCACCGGCCAGATTCAGTCAATCTCTCTCATATATATAATTGATGTACTATAGTACTTGGTTATAGTTTTGAATTTTTCCTTTTCTTAAATCAAAATAAACAAAGTAGACGAAATAGATCATCAACATTAATGTGGATAGAAGCATCATTTTTAATTATAAAATTCAATAAAGCATATCGTTTTGAAAATAAATA
This sequence comes from Morus indica, assembly GCA_029231665.1. Taxonomy (NCBI): domain Eukaryota; kingdom Viridiplantae; phylum Streptophyta; class Magnoliopsida; order Rosales; family Moraceae; genus Morus; species Morus indica. Next base: position 6,209,430 of record JACAGA010000024.1, on the reverse strand, counting down.
ATAATTAATATATAATTACTTCTAATCAATAGTTTCTAAAATTATGATAATTACACACTAGTGATGTAAGAGAGCAATAATATGGAAAAATGTAATGTAATCTAGAAAGTAAATAAAACATAGAAAACTATTCACCCGACATTTTCTAATTTGATTTAGATGTACAAAGTTCTTTTTATTCTAGTTTAGTTTTTTGCCTAGCTAGTTTCAATTTTTTTTAACCTTTGGGTTGTATTTTTAATTGTTTCTGAGTCTTTGGTTGTACATTTATCTTTATTTTTATTTTGATAATATTCGAGTTGTTGGCTTGGCAAATGATAAGTGTTCAAAGGGTGCCAACTTAGTTGGAGGTGTTTTAAGTAACTTTGACATCAGTTATCTTTTCGTGTTATTTATATAACTACATATTTATATGTGTGCCTTTAATAGTTACAATAACATTTTTTAATCAATAAGTATTATTATTTTAGTCATAAGATATTAATTTGACGGTTATAATCAATTGGATAGTTGACTAAATACATTTCAAAATTAATGAGATTAGATTAATATCACGTCATATCTAAATTTATATATTTGATGTGTAATTACAATAAAAATGTAACTATTAAAAACTCGTGTATATATATATATCTAATATATATATATTAGTGTTGGGGTTTAGCATAAAAAAATGCAAATAGCCTATTGGAATCGAGTTTAGAAACTTTTTAGAAACTATATGGGATTTCAACTCCATAATGTTATAACCATTGTATAAAATTATACATATATCTATTTTGGCAAAACAAATTTTCTAACTCTTTTTAAGGCTTCTCGACTCTCCATCCTTAAATATATATCGGTTATTGAGATGAATTTGACCAAATTCTAAATATATATATATATATATATATATATATATAACCATATCAAACGAATAATTATTACAACTAAATCAAATAAATATATAATTATAATAATTATTTTCTTCCGTTGTATAAATGGGTCTTCAATTATAATCCTTTGTTATACGGGTCTTTAGTTATTTATCATTTTGGGGTCGGGTACCTTCTTTTTAATTCTGAAACACTTGTGGAATTTTCTATGCTCAACATCAGGTTTCTGAAACTCTAATGGGCCTACAAGGTCCGTGCCAGCTGGCTAACGGGGCAACCCAGCCGCCCCTGCTTTGCAGGTATACCAGTTCTACGCATTCGCCGCAACAGGTGGTGCTGGCCACCAAGCTACACCAATAGTGCGCAGGTCCGCACAATAGCACACATGCTTGCACGAATAGCGCGCCGGGGCACGGAAACTTATGCGGCTAGTATGCAAGCGAGGCGCGACCATTCTTCTTCCACTGCAGCTGGGTGGTTCAGTTGGGGCTGCATGGTCACGTCCGGCGGCTAGGGTTTTTCGGTGACTTTGCAGTGTAGTTTCTTATCTCTATTCCTTCCATCTACTTTTCATGAGCCTATCCCCTAAATCCTGAATCATAAAATTACAATAATCCTAATTCCCGAATAAAATTACAAATAATTTAATGAACGAATATAACTGATCCATAAAACCATATAATTAATGACCAAATCCATCATACCATACATTAATCAACATGAATAAATATAAACATCCATAATTAAATGCATGTGCCTTCCCATCACATACATACATAATTCAATATCACATATTTATTATAATATTGAATATCACATAATGAAAACATAAATTAATATAGTCTATAGATCACTTTGATACTAACGGTTGGTTTTGAAAACGATTTTCTCTGCGATATGGAATGTTAATATACAATATAGAATCCATTCCTTCTTGAGATATAAGCAAACAAATATTTCTCTTGAGGGTTAATTTGGTACTTGGATTAGTAAGAGTTTCGATTCATGAAATTGTTTTAGAGAATCAATGATACTTAAGGATAAATATGTAATTAGAGAGGTTAACGGATTTCACCTAACTCTAATTATGAATTACAATATCAAATAGACACTTCACAGTTTAGGAGTAAATTATATCTGTAGTTACGAGAGTGCAATTCCAAGTTTCTAGTGGAATAACTTTGGAATTAATAGAATTAATTAATTAATTAAAGAGTTTTAATTAATTTTTAATTTTATTAGTACTCAAAATTATAGGTTTATAAGTCTCCGCAACGTCTTTATATTTCTTCAACACATTAAGGGCAAAATAGAAATTTTAGAATTATAAAATTCTAAATAAAACACTCAAAATTAATTAATTGAGAATTAATTAAATACTAAATAATGTGATTATTAAATTTAAATTTTGGAACACACAAGTGATGGGCGGCTATGTCAGTGTAAATTCCACTGATATTTGGTTGCTTGCTCTCTATGTTATCCAATTGACTTATTTGGTAAGTTATCCAATAAGTAGAGTTTGACTTTAATAAGAATTTGAATTTGAGTAAAAATTAGACCACATAATAAAGGAGAATTTTTTTTCCTTCCTCTATCTACTAAAAAAGCCAACCACAAGGGGTATATTCATGTGGTGACCGACCATTATAGGATAAGGGTGAAAGGATTTTGTTTCCAAAAGTAATTAAAAGTGATAGATAATTATCAAGATAAATCTTGAATATAAAGATTAGATTTTCTCTACGAGTCTGATAGCTACTCTATAACTAGGAGATTGCAAAAAATTAGAGAACACAATTTTTACTCTCCCTAGCAATAAGTGGCAGGTATTATAGAGTGTGGAAAAAGAAAATTCTCGCCCCAGTTCCACGTCATGCATATATTGGTTCTCATGGAATACTTGAGTCGTTTAAGTGCTAATTCCATTTTGTTTTATGTGTGCCCACACACACATCTTCGTAGATTCAAAGAATTGATGTGAAAGATTTAGGTAATCTAAACAAGCTTTGAGCAAGGAACGTTCATAGTCAAAGCACTTAAGTTATCAACCTAATCGTTCGCTTGGTAAATTTATTCTTAAATTAATTTGATTGATTTAATCATACATAAATTAATGTATTCTATATAGTATCTGAAAAGTTTATTAAAATTTTTGTTATACACGATCCGTCAGATACATGCCTCTGAATAGAAAATTATTTTCAAAACCAACAATTGGTATTAGAGTGGTATATAGACTATATTAATTTATGTTTCGATTATGTGATAATTAATATTATATTAAATATACGATATTTACTTATGTATGTATGTGATGGTTTGGCACTTGTATTTAATTGTGGATGTTTATATTTATTCATGTTGATGAATGTATGGATGATGGATTTAGTCTTTAATTATAAGGCTCCAGAGATTGGTTGATATTCGTTCATTAAAATATTTGTAATTTTTTTTTCAGGAATAATAATTATTGTAATTCTATGTTTCAGGTGGTTAGATTAGTGTTAGATATTACATGGTATGAGGTTGAAGATTGGAGAGAACCTATACTGCAAAGCCGAAATCATGAAGCTCAAACCCTATGAGTGAAGCCCTAGCCTAACAAGTCCTGAAACCAGCATGATGACTAGGCATGTCTAGCGTGCTGGCGCGCGCACGCACTTTGTGCATTGTAGCGCTTGGGCCAGAGGTTCGCACTGGTTTCAGACGCATTGTAGCATGATTTGATTGCGTTGTAACACGCAGTGACAACTCCAACCCTTGTTTCACATGGTTGTGAGATCCGGACCTAGAAAAAGATGAAGCCCAACCAGAAGACGAACGAATTTGAAAAGCCAAAGAGCAAAAAAATTACATTGAAGACCCGTTAATGTAATAGAAGAAAATAATTATTGTAGTTATTTATTTATTCAATTTGGTTGTAATAATTATTCATTCGATATGGTTGTATTTTATTTTTCCATGGAACCCAGTCAAATTCATCTGAATAGTCGATTGCATATTTTATACTTACATTTATTTGATTATTGTATATTACATGTCCATTCATATAACATGTCATATAGATCTAGTGTGCCCGGACATATGTTTATAACATGCCATGTATATACGCGCATTATTTTATTTATTTAAAAGAGTTTTGAAAAATAAAATAAAATAAGGACCATGCATTAAAATTGATTTAATATAATTAAATTGATTAAAGTAGCAAAATTAATTTATGAAATTATGATATGTGTGGAATTGAATTAAAGAGTTAAATTTTACAATTTTATGTATCCGATAAATAATTTGTTTATTCATTGGAATTTGAAAAACATGAGATGATTTTTAAATAAAATACATATTTGTAAAATGTTGAGTAGGTGAGGCTTGTATGGCAATATGACCCATTGGTCTCCGCTATTAGTTTAATAACATAAGATTCGAAAGGGACTTCGTGGCGGCACCGATTTTGTCCTCCTTATGAAGAGTGTTCTTTTGGGTCAATATCAAGGATGATTTCCTAGTAAGGGTGTAATTCGGCCAGGTAGGGTCGGGTTGAGCTGAAAAATTGAGCCGACCCACTCAATGCAGGTTGAGAAAACTTTAGGCCACAACACTCTTAAGTTGACAAACCCGCAACCTGTCGGGTGACCTCGGGTAGGCTCGGGTTACTTGAGTTAGTGAAAATCAATTTTAATCTATGACTTCATACCTCTTTTAATAGTCCAAAAGCATAAAATCCATAAACAGTCTATAAGCATTAACATAACATCAAACATACTTCTTAACAGTAAATAAAGTCTAGAAATAAAATTAATAATACATCAAATAAACAGTCCATATATTTCAGCAAAATAGATTTAGAGATTTAGGATTACACACATATATCAGGTCGGGTCAGGGCAAAACGGGTTCAAAATGCCCGCCCCACCCCCAACCTGCACAGTGTGAGCTGGGACTATTTGATTCCGAAAAAAAAAAAACAAAAAAACAAAAAAACAAAACAAAACAAAACAAAACAAACTACACTTTCGGGTCGGGTCGCGCGGGTTATCGGGTCTGGGCTCATTTCTTACACCCCTACTTCCTAGCGCTTGGATTCCAAGTTGTATTTCTAGTTTAACCTACCCTATGGCAGCACTCCTGAGATAAGTCTGTAGAATTTGGAATGGTGGGATACACATATAAAATATGATTAAATTAGTTAATTATATTTTAACCAAAATAATGATAGTTAACAAATATGAAAATATGAGATATTTTGATTCTATTTATTGATTGAGAATGTCTCGGTTCAATTTGTGATTATTTTGACCTTCCCTACGGCGACACTATGTTCGTGGTAAATTGGATTATTGTTGGCACTTAAAATTAGAACATAATTTTATGTATTTTTCATGCGTATCGTGCATCATATTTAATTATGCCTAAATTCATCTCTTATGATATTCATGAACAAAAATTGATTAAATGAATGCTCTATTTATTTTTAGCAATGTGTCTAATCCTATAATCTCATTACTCGCGACTGAAAAACTTCATGGGGATAACTACATTAAGTGGAAAAGTAACATGAGTATCCTAGAATGACTATAAGTTCGTCTTCTAGAGGAATGTCCATAAAAACCTAGAGCCAATGAATCTAAAACTGCAAGAGAGTCCAATGATCGTTGGGTTATGGCCAATAACAAAACAAAGTGCTACATCTTGACCAATATGAGCAATGAACTTCGTAAGAAGCGTGAGGAGATGGAAACTGCGTATGACATAATGGAGTCTCTAGAAGCCATGTTTGGCGATCCTTTTGAGATAGCTCATTTGGATGTTGTAAGGGTATTCATGAATGAAAGGATGAAGATAGGTGCATTGATAAAGACACATACCTCTATGAGGCTGAAGTAAATGGTGTTGAGATTGATGAAACCACCCAAGTTGGCATCATCTTGAAAAGTCTTTTGCATGCCTTTCAATAGTTCAAGAAGAATTATGTTATCAACAAGAAGAAGGTCAACCTCACTGAACTGTTGAATGATCTGCAAAACTTCAACTCTACCAACAAAGGTAAAGGAGGAGAAGCAAATATTGCTATTGTAGCAGGTTCTGGTAAAAAGAAAACAAAGAACTAGAACTAGGGCAAGGGAAAGAAAGGCAAGAATAAGAAGGCTAAGAAGAAAAGCTCTGACTAGAAACCTAAAGGAAAGTGTTCCACTGCAATAGAGATGAGCACTAGAATTGAAACTGCAAGAAGTATCTTGAGGAGCTGAAAAGAAGAAGGAACAAGATTAATCAGATTTGCTAGTTCTTGAAATGTGTTTAGTAGAGGTGATACCTTGGCTTAGATAGTTAATTAAAGAGTAACTAATCATGTTTATTTTTCTATTCAGAGTCTTACCTCATACACAAAACTTACTGATGCTGATGGGGATACCCATAAAGGACAAGATGAGGACTATTCTATAGTCAAGAAGATCAAAAGGTATTTGTGTTGACAAATGCCACGTTTCTAGAGCATGTCAATATGATAGATTTCAAGCCCAGAAGTAAAGTATCTCAAGAAGAGTTACTTTCCAATAGGATTGGACCATAATTGGCAACAGTTGTCCGAACAAAAATAGATAAGACAACGGATTCTGATCAGAGTCCTGTGGCACCTTGGGGTACTAAAAAGGTAAGTAGGTTACTTGATCGGTATACTGGGGAAGCCAAAATCGTCACTGCTGATGATAGTAAGGAAGATCCAATTACCTTTAAGGCTGCAATTGAGGATTCTAAAGAGAAAAAATGGCAAACAGCAATGAAACTCATGATGGAGTCCATATATTCTAACTCAGTTTGGGAACTTATAGATTTACCCAATTGGGCAACACTCATTAGATGTAAGTGGGTCTTCAAGAGAAAAAAGATGAGTAAATGAAAAAGTATAGACTTATAAAGTAAGGCTTGAGGCAAAGGGTTACATCAAAAAGAGGGAGTTAACTATGAGGAAATTTTCTCACCGATGGCCATGCTTAAGTCTATCCGAATACTCTTGGCCATAACATCATATTTTGACTATGAAATATGGCATATGGATGTCAAGATGGCGTTTCTGAATGGCTATCTTAAGGAAGTCATTTATATGAATTAGTCAGAGGGTTACATAGAGAAAGGCCAAGCGCATAAAGTGTGCAAACTATAGAGGTCCATTTATAGATTGGAACAGACTTCTAGATTATGGAACAATAGGTTTGATGAGGCTATTAAGTATTATGGATTTGATCAAAATTTTGATGAACTATGAGTATATAAGTATAAGGAAGAAAAGAAGGTGATCTAGTCATTGGGAATGATATGGAATTGATGACATACATAATGAAGTGGTTGGCCAACCAATTCTAAATGAAAGATTTAGGAAAGGCGATCTTTGTCATTAGGATAAAGATTATTCAAGATCGCAAGAAAAAACTGTTGGCACTATCTCAAGCATCATACATAGACAAAGTACTTGTCAGGTTTTCAATGCATAACTCTAAGAAAGGGAATTTTCCTTCTCGGCATGACATTTATCTTTCTAATGAGCAATGTCATAAGACTCTATAAGAGAAAGAGGATATGAGACGATATCATTATGCATTTGTTGTTAGAAGCCTCATGTATGCTGTGTTGTATGCATGGGTAGATATCTGTAATGCAATAAGAGTATAGTCAGCCGCTATCAGCCAAACCCAGGATTAGATCATTAGGTTGTGGTGAAATTTATTCTCACGTATCTTAGGAGAACAAGAAACTATATGTTGATATATTTCAGAGAAGATATGTCTCTCATCGGATCCACAGATTCCTATTTTCAATAAGATAGAGATAGTCGTCAGTCGACATCTAGATATGTGTTCACTCTTAATGGAGGAGCCGTCGTATGGAGAAGTGTAAAGTAAAAATGTTTTGCTGACTCCACCATTGAAGTTGAGTATGTTGCACATTATGAAGCCGCAAAAGAAGCTATCTGGCTATGGAAGTGCTTGATTGATTTGGTAGTTGTTCCAGGCATAGATCATCCAATTAAGTTTTACTGCGACAATACTGGAGCAGTGGATAATTCAAAAGAATCTAGAAGCCATAAGAGTGCTAAACATATTAAAAGAAAGTATCATCTGATCAGAGACATAGTAGTGAGAAGCGAT
>JACAGA010000024.1:6081766-6201304 GCA_029231665.1 Morus indica | reverse complement strand
AAATCACATGATTCGAATCCCTGAACCAAACGGACCCTAAGATAGTTTTGATGATCCATTGGTCAATAGTTGATATCAACGAAATACTGAGCAAAATGCTCTGTACATTAAATAAGACAGAATTATACATTTACGTTTTTTTTTTTTTTTTTTCATTTTTATATACATGTATAAGTGAAAATTGTAATATAACTTATAATATTAGACATGTATGTAACATTAAGAAATTAATTATCCAAACCACCATTATATATATTTTTATAACGTCAATATGCACAATGTCATGTTAAACTAAACAAATATTATATTACGTTTCTCACCTCTATATGTTACATGACATTAAGGTCCTCCTATAAGACCGTAGATTATATATATATTTATATAATATATATAAACATCGATCAGAGCAAGGAAAGGAATATAATTGTATGGGTTTTGGCTATATGAACAAAGAGTCGAGTTTGGTGAACACGTGGAAACAGCAGTACGTTTACCGTATTTTTAACACTAATTCACTACACACACACACACACACACACATATATATATATATATGTATATGGATATACATATTAGTTTAAGAATTTTAGGTGTACTGGTACTTTCTTATAGCCATTTTTAATTCCTCTCTCTCTCTCTCTCTCTCTCTCTCTCTCTCTCTCACTACATTAACGTGCTAATTCTTCTATCAAACATCTCTTCCGATTGCTTATTTTGATTTCTTCCAACATTGATCGTGATATATAATTCTTTAGGGAGTACTATTTTTTTTTTTTTTTTTCCCGTGAGAGAAGTAACTTTTTGACTTTATGTGCTATCCATCATTTTCTAAAGTTCTCTTGGAAACAAGTGCATGTTTAACTCACTAATATTGATCGAGCGAGTATGTGTCACCCTCCACAAGTTATGATTTTTATTAATCGATATGAGACTTTGGAATTGATGGTATACCAGTTAATTTATGATTAGAAAAGAAATTACCGTGATTATTTAGATCATATCCCATGAGGTTAATAAAATCATTTGATTTCCAAAACTAACTGTGAGAGGTATTTATCCAAACTGTGACTCCTAATTGGGTTCAAATTTCATTTGATTTTCGGAGAATTCATTTAAGCAAAGATGGAACGATCATTAACAGTTTGGATTTCTTGCAATCCAATCATCAAATTTAACTATTGTTTTTTATTTTATTTTAACCATTGTTAAAATCATCTTTGAAAAATAGAGAATTTATCCTTAAAAGTGCATGAATCTGGACTTTAATTACTTCATTAAAAAAATTATAAATTAAAAATAAAAGATAAAAATCTTAACCCATACAAAGTATTTTTCAAGCTTACCTTTAATCATTCCACCATATATATAGGTCTCATTCACTTCACTGATTAGAGTTTAGAATTTGAGTTTTGCTACAGTAAAAAGTTCTCAGAAACAGTCACATCTAATTTTTTTACTACAGTAAAAAATTCTTACATAAAATCATATCTCAATTTAAATTATAAATGCGAATCAACGAAGTAAACAGGCTCTTTGTTTCTCTCTCCCCCTATTTAGAAATATAATATTTCCACCAATTGCCCAAATTGTAATTTTTCATTGGGAATATAGTCCCTTCTGATAGGAGCGTGCGCATCACGCGCCCGTGCGAACATATGGTAGAAGAGTTAGGGATGGGTTAGAAGAAATTCGTGGCATTTGGACATAGAAAAAGAAGGTTCTTTATTTTGGTTGGGGTACAGCTGAGCTTTCTTGACCGGATTTTAGTCTTCTTTATATCTATAAAATTTTCCTTTAATTTAACATATAATTTATTTTCTCCTTAAAAAAAAATATATATATATATATATATATATATAATTTTGTTGATTTTTGTCCATAGTAGGCTCTTCTCACCAACCACACATGGTTTGTTTTTCCATTCGGAATAGAAAGTTAGATTCGAGGCATAATGTGAAAAAGGGCGTTCTCTAGTCTTTACAATGACAAAGTGCCGACGTTTGCAATGCATTTAGGTCATACTAAGACCATCTATATATGGGCTTTGAACCCAACTTAGCCAAATCAAACACGGACATGCAATATTGTTTCTCCAATGTTTGTAATATATGTACATACATGCATACATATAGTCATATAATCTATCTAATAAATATAACTTGTTTAGTACGCTCATGTCACACGAACGAACGTATAAATGATATTTACATAAACATATTAAAAAGAAAAATATTATCGTCACTTTTGTTTTGTCATTTTTTACTATTTAACATCTAACATAATATATTATAATTTAAATAGAAAATGAGATAGTGAAATTTACATATCAGACAGTTAATATAAAAAGAGTGATGTTAGTATTTATTTACTAAAAAAGAGTATGTATCTGACTGATTTGAATGCTGGACTTGAGACAATTTTATATGTATATGTATATTGTTGCTCCAAAAATATGGTCGGAAGATTGAATTTTCAACTCAAACATCATCAACATTTCTCTTCTTCCCCCTCTTCTTTTTCTTTAGGGTGAGCCCAAACTTGTCCTATCGAAGACCCGACAAACCAAACGAATGTGGTCCAAGCCTAAGCCAACCTAGCTAGTAGCCAGCTACATACTTCTAAACTAATGTTTTTCTTTTTCCTCATATTCCAATTTCAAAGGAGAAAAAGAGATATAATTGTCGCTGTGTAGAAAGAGGCGCTACTTTGTTTTACCAATGGATTAATAATGTCTAATATACATGTTTTTTTAGTTGACTCTAATTTTTTTAAAATTTTAAATTTATTTGTGGTATTCATTTGTGTAAAATAAAAACGATGTTGTTTCCGCAATGTGGTGTGGCGTCTCGTTTTATTTATGTGTCTAATCTGCTAGAGTTTATTTTTTACCATATTGTGGGTGATCTTTGTGCTAGCATTTTTTAGAGGACGTTTAATTTATATATTCAGAATCATTTTCATTTTACATGTATTTTTTATGAGAGAAAAATACTATAGAAAACTATGAATCATAATTCAGAATCAGTGATGAATATAGAAAACAAACGTTCTTTTAGTCTCGATCAAATCGGGCTCATCATCGATTGTACTGTATATTATTAAAAGAACCATTTATATGCTCAATAGTAGGTGTGCCTTTTTGGTGTCTCGTTGTAGGAACATGGCACACATTTTATCTCTTTGTGCATTTTATTAAAACTTACAGGTCGATCTAATTTGTGATCGGGACTAAATTTTTTTTGTATTACGAGATTATTTGAGTTAGCATTATCGGTGTATTCCAAGATTTAGAATGCAATAACCTTTACCAAAAAAAAAAAAAAAAAACAAAAAACAAAAAAAAAATTCTAAATATCTTATTAAGGGAATGTCATTTTTGGTTCCTAAATATGAATCAAATTTCATAATGTGTTCTTGTCTTATTAGGGCTTAGTGTCTGGTATTCAGAATGTCTCACGACGTGTACGGATTCCACAAAATTGCCCCAATTAAGCCCCTACGGTAAACTGATTATAAAATAAAATAGGCCCAATATCAGCCCAACCTAGCTTCTTTTGCACTTTAGGCCCAATTAGGCACAAGCTGATACGTTACATATCCTAAGTTGGTCTTTAAGAAATAACGGATACAGAAATGGACACTAGACATTGTTCAAAGACTTCAACATTATATTCCTACTCGCTCGAGTACACAAAGTGTCAAAGTCAATTTTTTGCTACTCTATTGTATTTATTTATTTACTTTTCTCCTTATGGTCATTTTCAGTTTGTTCTAAAATAATTTTCAACATTTCTACTTTCTTATATAATTGTTAGGGAAGAATATGATCAAAAAGTAAATTAAAAAAATACATTAAAAAATAAGTTAAAAAGGACATGTATTTTAATATATTAAAAAATAAATTAAAAAAAGACATGAATTTTACCAATATTTTGTTGATTTAATGATTTTTTGCTAATATTTTCAAAAAATTTATGTAAAATTTTTTCAGAAACTTTTGTCATTGAACACTGTTTTTTTTACAGGGTCAGAATTCAATGTTTGTAGTAGTACAATAAGAACTTTTTAAAATTTAGAGGTAAAATGCAGGTAAATCTCAAACTTCAGAAGATGAAATAGAGGCGATTCTAAAATTTAAGGGCGAATAATCCTAAATTCATTTGGGATTTACCCTCATGGACCCCATTTGAATGCACATGCTATTTTTTATTTGGGTTTGATGGAAAATGAGTGAAAGGCTTTTAATTTTCTATTTTTGTTAACACTTAAAGAAAAGCACACGCTTAAAATGAAAATTTATAGATCTCCTCAAACTTTAGGTAATATGACAATATGCCCTCCTAATTTAAATTCATATCATCCATTCCTCCTTAAAATTTTGTATGAATGTTATGCTTTGGACGGAATTGAAGAAGGCTATTGAGATTCTCATTTTGCAAAATTTAGCTCCTATTTGGTATATTGGTTCGAATTTTGTTGATTTAAACTTTTTTATTTGAACAAAAAAATTCAAACTGTGTGGTCTAAATTGTAGTTTGAATTAATGTTTAGAAGTCCAGTTAAAATTTTAATTTGAACAGGGAATAAAATTCTAATTTGTGTTTAATATGTGTAAAAGGCAGAGAGAATGAGTATCTTTTTACGTTCAAAAATGATTTAAACGGTTGAACTTAAAGGGAGAGTTAAATTTTATGTTCGACTATTTAACTCAGTTCAAACAGAGAATATAATTCAGACTACGTGCTTACCAAACAGGAGTTCAAACTATACTCATTGTTTGAACTAAGTTGAACTAAACTAAACAAATTTAGCAAACGGGGTATTAATTTATTATTCTCCAAACTCAGAAATGCCTATTTATTTTTCTAAAGAAATATTCTGCATCTTCTTAGCTGTTCAATCCTCTCCTCTTACCACATGATTATGTTTCTATATTCTTTTGGGATAAGGAGGGAAATAACATAATTGCTAAAGTGATTAGTAAATTATAACGTATTTTTTTTTAAAAATAGTAAATTATAGCTTAATTTGATATTTTAAGTTTTAAACATTATTAAAATACAAAAATACCCCTAAACCTCCTTTTCCTCCTCACTCCTCCCCCCTAAACATGTATTTTTTAAATAGTAAATTATAACATATATTTTAAAATAGGTAGCTTATAGTCAAGTCCACTATGGCTTGGATCAGTGACTGGTGCCGGCCACCGAAGACTATTTTTTAGCAACCTGTTTGGATAGTCTATCCTATTAGTAGTCCCAGGTTTTAATCATTGGATCTAGTCAATATCACATCACATTAAAAAAGTATGCAAAACAGATAGATTATATGCAAAACATACAGATTATGATACAGATCTGACGGTTGAAAAGTAAAGAACTACCGATAGTTCATTTTTATAGAGACCACTAGAAAAGGTCCCTAAAACTTTCAGGTATATTTGTGCAAAAAAAAAAGTAGAAAATTTTAGTCATTAATTAGTGTCTGTTAGCTGTTAGCTGTTAAATCATAATTACAATAGATTTTATATTTAGGGTGCAACTTGTTAAAATATTTAGAGTCGCTTAAAAAGAAGGTTTAAGGTGCAATGATTAATTTTTTTTTTTTCTAATATATGAGGAAAGAAATGAAAACCTATACTGGACACATTTTTCGAGTAAAATTATGTATGATATTCTCCATTCTATTTGGCCATTGGTGGGTTCTAAAATTTCTTAAATGTAAAATGAATGAGAGAGCAGATGACACTAATAATTATTATTTTTATTAACAATTACTTTAAGTAACAACAATAATAAAAAGATCAGAGACGAGATGACAATAACAACAATTACTTTTATAATAATAACAATAATAATAAGAAAATATGTTAGAAATTCTTTTTTTAAAGTATTGTTTTAAGAAATGTTTCATGTTTTGTTAGAAAATGTTAATCAATGATTTACTTGATGGCACCAATGATTTACCTTGATGGCACCCAATGATTTACGTGAATGAGTTGGTGGTTAATCACCGATTTACAAGATCCTAATCAGCTTTTAAATATATATATATATATTATTTCTTAAAATAAGTTGTCAAAATCGACCACCTCATCCCATTTTCTAAAAAAATTATAATCACCAACCCCATAATGTTTTCGTAAAGACAAATTTAACAACGAGATTTAAAGATTATTTATTAGGTATATATAGAAAAAATTATTTAAGAGGATCATTTGTAAAAAAAAAAAGAAAAAAAAAGAAAAGCTTGATTAGTATATATATAAAAAAATTATTTTGATGAGACAATTGAGAAAAACTGTTTATGATGGTCACATTTGAAAAGAAAAAGAAACGAATATATTGTAAAGGAAAAAAAAAAGGAAAAAAGAGAAGAAAGAAGTGAGAGAAAAAAGAAAGAGATTATTCTGATAATTCTTGTAAAATTAATTATACGGTAGTTTTTTACTTTTTAATCGTTAAATTTATTTTAAAATTTATTTATTATACATATTTTTTTAATTTAATATGATTTTTTAATTAAATTTAATGATTAAAAATTAAGACTGATAGAGTAAATTACTAAAAAAAACTCAAAAAAAAGGGAAAAACGAAAGTTGAAAAAAATTAACATAAAAAATTTTTTTTTGTAGGGGAGAATCGAAACGTGTCGCGCTAAAAATTATATTTAGACAAATGTGTGTTATACAAGTACATCATTAATAAAAAAATAAAAAAACACAAATTTTAAATTTACCGATCCGGTACCCATTGCCCGACTCAAAATATTATATATATATATATATATATATATATATAATATATATATACACACACACACACACACACATACACACACACGCAAAGTCTCTGGACCGAAAGTGCCTAATTAAAATGATATTTATACATTTTGATATAAAGTATTATATTTATAGTAAATTGTATATATTTATAAATAAATTATATATATTTACATAATATTTATATAATTGTGTAATTATATATATTTATATGTAATTATGTATATTTATATATAAATTATGCATATTAAATTATAAAAAATAATAATATATATTAATTTTTAAAATATATATTTTTATAATAATTAGTGGACATATAAAATGAAAATATATATATTTACTGATTTATTATATTTTATATTAAATACACACAATTTTATATATAAATATACATAATTTATATATAATTATACAAGACCAGAGACTATATATATATATATATATTATATTTGTCAGGTAGTGGAAGCGAGTGGACACACGACCATAACCATGCGAGTAGAGATAAGCCTCCTCATCGAGTGTCCCCAAGTCCGAATGAAACCCAACCCCCAAGAAAACAAAACAGAATAGGAAGAGCTTTCTCAAGTTATTTTCTGACACCAAAAAATACAAACAAAACAAACTTCTCTCTCTCCTTCTATCATTTGTATGGTCTGAAAACCATTTGGTTATGGCTCTCAGGATAGACCCGGGAATCGGCACTGCTCCGACTCACCGAGTCGCCATGACCACTCTTCTTCCTTCTCCCCACTCCCTCGTCTTCGTCGGCTCCTTCCCCTCCACTCGCCCACGCGCCGCCCTCCCTCTCCACTCGCTCCGTACTCGCCCTCCTCTTCTTCGTCTTCGAGCTTCCTCCGAGTCTTCTCCTTCCTCTCCAGGTTACTCAACTCTCTCTCTCTCTCTCTCTCTCTCTCTCTCTCTCTAAATGT
This sequence comes from Morus indica, assembly GCA_029231665.1. Classification (NCBI taxonomy): domain Eukaryota; kingdom Viridiplantae; phylum Streptophyta; class Magnoliopsida; order Rosales; family Moraceae; genus Morus; species Morus indica. The sequence continues at coordinate 6,193,594 of JACAGA010000024.1, read as the reverse complement.
GTGTTTGTGTCCGTATCTATAGGTGTATCTATATGCTAAGTTTTGGCAACTTTGAGCTGGAAAATTCTTCGAGTTTTTCTTCTCTATTTGATAATTTCTCTTTTAGCGAGCTTCAATTGAATACTGATTTCTCTGTATGAATGTGCTTCTTGCAACGCTTGATGAATTTTGCGGCGTAGAGGTTGAGAATTGAATGGAATGTTATGAAATGGTCAATGCGAGGATTTTAATTGTTTAGTTTTTTGAAAATTATCTGAATTAATCAAATTGAAGTGTTTGGTGCCGAAAAGCGTTTCAAGTTGAAGTAGGGACGGTGAATTATTATGTAGGAATGTGCTTTAGGGTGTCAATAGGCAATGTACTCATGAACGAAGTGACTGGTCTAAGTAAGGATTGTTTGACTAGAAACTCGAATTGTGATAACGGATAGATCGTGATGATTGCAAGAGAAAAATGTAGCGGTAATACTTGATCGAATTGCTTTAGTGGACTAAGGAGGGCCTTTGTGGTGGATTGTTCTGAAATGTTTATATTGTTGAGCCTAGAAATTGAAATAATGCTTTTTATGTGTTGAATGGGAAGTTACAGTGATACGATATGTCTGCATGTTATCTTCGTAACAACTATGATTTAGTTTAAGCTGCACATTTGTTTATATTTCTAATTTACGTTGCTGGTCTCGTTGATCTTGCTGAGTTAATCACTATGCTAAACCGATGATTGAATATCTGAAATACATTGTTATTTGGTTATTTGTCTTAAATTATCCAAAATACGTTGCTTGTTAAATGCATAAATGGGGAATTAAACTGTTGAACTTCTGTCCAGGCACATGCTGCAACTGAATCCGATGAATATTATTAGCTTTATTGTCATTATTTCAATTTTTAGTTGTGGAGTTACCAATTCCAGTTTTACTTTGTCATAACGGATGAAATACATTTTCGGTTCTTGCAGCAAAAGATGTTGAAAACGTGGTGATAATTGGCTCGGGTCCTGCTGGATACACAGCCGCAATATATGCTGCTCGTGCTAATTTGAAACCTCTAGTGTTTGAGGGATATCAAGTAGGTGGTGTTCCTGGGGGACAGTTGATGACTACCAACGAAGTGGAGAACTTCCCAGGGTTTCCAGATGGAATAACTGGTCCAGATTTAATGGACAGGTATGGCATAGGAGACAATCTTAAAATGGAGTCAAAATTCTCTCTTTTATTTTTAGTTTTATATGTAGGAACAGCAGCTATGATGCATCAGTAGATAAACATCTGCGAATTATGAATGTCTAGGATGCGACGACAAGCTGAGCGCTGGGGAGCAGAGTTGTTCCAGGAAGATGTTGAATCTATTAATGTAAAAACTAGTCCCTTTACCATCCAAAGTAGTGAACGTGAGGTATGTGTTCTTTTTCTAGAATTTGTTCAATATATCATTTCTACAGTTGCATTGAAATGTGAAATTCGTTAAGTTGCGCCTTGCTTTTGAGTTTATGTTCGACAGGCTTAAAAATTTAACATTTTGAATGTGGTTCAATTGAACTATAAGGTTCAAGAACTTATAAAATAATTATTTTTTTGTTTAAATGGAGATAGTCTTTTTGACGGTGCTATTTTTATGGTTAGGATGAACTCATTATTGCTGAAGATGACTCTTGAAAAGCTAAATTTTACGGATTTGAATTATATTTCATTTCATGTAAAGATTAGCAATGCACAAATTTAAAGCAAGGCTTTCATTAGCCCATGTTAGTTTGTAACTTTAAGTAATATATTCCGACTTCCACAGACTTGTTTAGTTAGCATCTTTATACAACATGGCTTTGTTTTTGTTGACGATTGTATTTTTTGAAAATCTCTTGTTTTCATTTACATTTCAGGTTAAGAGCCATAGTCTAATTTTCGCTACAGGGGCTGCTGCAAAAAGGCTCAAGTTACCTCGCGAAGATGAATTTTGGAGTAGGGGAATCAGTGCATGTGCGATTTGTGATGGGGCATCACCATTGTTTAAGGGGCAAGTTCTTGCTGTTGTTGGAGGGGGTGATACAGCTACAGAGGAAGCCATATACTTAACTAAATATGCCCATCATGTCCATTTACTTGTACGTAGGGATCAGCTAAGGGCTTCCAAAGCAATGCAAGATAGGTGAGCGATGAGTTCTCTTAATATTGATCAGTGGAAGATGTTATGGCATACTTCTGTTGCTCGTAAAATTGTATGTGTAGGCCTATAGTATTATCTACGTGTCTTGTAATTTTCATTACATGGGTTTTTTCATCAACTTTGCGCAAAAAACAAAACCCATAATTTTTCCAGTTGACATTGTATTACTAAACCTGTGGACTATCTAGGTAGTAGGCTCTTTGTCATTCGTCTGAGCAGTGGCTATTTTGTTTCACCATCATTAATAGGCTTTCGTAATATACTAATGAACAATTTGTATGAGTTTTCAACTCCCTGAATGTTTTTTTAACAGGTTGATTATCGCGAATGTTTCAGAGTGTTCAACAACCCAAATATCACCGTGCACTACAATACAGAGACTCTGGATGTTGTCAGCAACACGAAGGGCCAGATGTCTGGCATTTTGCTTCGGAAAGCTGATACTGGGGAAGAATCCGTGCTCGAGGCAAAGGGGTTATTTTATGGGATAGGTCATTCACCAAATAGCCACCTTTTGAAAGGCCAAGTTGAGCTGGACAGTTCTGGCTATGTCTTGGTTGAGGAGGGCACTGCAAAAACTTCTGTTGAAGGTGTATTTGCAGCAGGAGATGTACAGGTAATACTATCAACAACTTATTTTATTCCTCAGTTTCACAACTGCATAAAAGAAAAATATCCGCTACAGTTTAAGCAGAAAAATGATTAAATTGTTGCATCTTTCCAGAACCCTTTTATGATGTACATAGCCCAATTTCAGAATATCCTTTATCCCAGATAGATTATTTGTAATTTGTTTTCTCATACCCAAATAGGACCATGAATGGAGGCAAGCCGTAACTGCTGCTGGATCTGGATGTATTGCTGCTTTATCAGTTGAGAGATATCTTGTGAGCAAAGATCTACTCATTGAGTTTCACCAGGTATTTTTCTGTTTTACAAAAATCTTTAGGCCCTATTCCAATATTTTCAGACCATTTTATTTATCACCCAATTGATTTCCTATTTTTCCTTTGTATTTATGCGGAGATATACGAGATTGGAGTTTGTTGATTGTTTATGCAACTTTGTCGTTTTTTATTTTGGGTCTTGTACATGCATTTAGTTTGAACTTCTCTTCATTTTACTCCTCCATTCGCGTTCATCTCATGAACTGTACTTCTCGCAGCCCCAAACTGAGGAGGTTAAGAAGGAGCTTACAGACAGGGATGTTCAGGAAGGTTATGATATTACTCTGACCAAACATAGGGGGCAGGTTTGTATTGTTTGCCAGCGCTTCTAATTGTTAACATTCTGTTTATTCTGTCTTCGTTATCCCTCCAGTGCAAAGCTCATAATTTTTTTGTTTGTTTTTCCTTTCAGTATGCTCTACGTAAACTGTACCATGAAAGTCCAAGGCTTATATGTGTACTGTATACGTCACCGACTTGTGGTCCATGTAGGACCTTGAAACCAATTCTCAGTAAGGTATGCCATTTAAGATAGTTTTGTACGATTTTCAATCTCAATGCTGTGTAGTAAACATCTGCTAGAACTATGATCTTTTACATGAATTGGATCCCAATGAAGATCTAGGAAGATCCCTCTGGACGGTAATTTGGCTAGTGAACCCATTTGTATGGACTCGAAGCCAAACTGAAACTGAAACAGGGTATGCTGATAAGGAGTTAGGCGACCTAGACAGTTGAATGGTTTTACTTGCATTTTGTTTTTATTTTATTATATTTTGTTATTTTGTTATTTTTTATTTTCTTCAAATGAGTCTCCCCCTAGAGCTCGTACAAAATGCACTGAACATTTTCTTGACCTTTCGCTACTGGCAGGTGATCGATGAGTTTGACGAGAATGTACATTTTGTTGAAATTGATATTGAGGAAGATCCAGAAGTAGCAGAAGCAGCTGGAATTATGGGCACACCTTGCGTTCAGTTTTTCAAAAACAAAGAGATGCTCAGGTTGACTATATCTTAATCTTATCCTCTTAAAAGTTTAAACTTCATTGGTTCTCTAATTATGTATGTATTTTTTTTTAATTCACATTATCCCACATAAGATTTCTCTTTCAGGCGACTCTTTATGCAATTTTGCAGAAAAGGGTTTGAAGAATTGTTTTTTCATTTATCATCATCCATTAAATATAGCTTCACCACAAACAGTTAATTGTTCTAGGTTCCAAACTAATTGTTCTATTCTTGTTATGTAGGACTGTATCGGGAGTCAAGATGAAGAGTGAGTACAAAGAATTTATTGAATCGAACAAATAAAAAGTATTTCAAGAGTAACTTTGTTTGCCGGATCATGTTTGCATTTTGTGATTCAATTTTGTTCACTCTAAACTGGCTAGTCCAATAAGCCTTCAATTTTTAGGATGAATCAGCTGTCTTTCTTTGATCATTTTACACTGTAAATTCTACGTGCAACTTGCAGAGTTTGCCAATGCATTATTGCGGATTTTTGATTTTTCTGATGAGCTGCTATCACTTCATAGGTTCCGCAAGTTTGTTGTTGTTGTTGTTGTTGTTTTTTTTTTATTTTTTTATTTTTTTTATTTTTTTTAGTTAATTTCAAAAAGTCCCTGAGATTTATACTCATTCCACTTTAATTCCTGACTTTTCAAACATCATACAAATAGTCCTGAGATTTTATGTTGTTTCAGTTTTCGTTCTTCCATCAACTAGGCGTTAAAATTAGATAGAATCTATGTAAATTAGAGTCTAAAATTAAAAACAGTTAAAATTTTGAGTATATATGTAGAAATTAACTTTTGGTTTTATGCATTGTTTGTCTCTAAACTTTGGCTTAGTTTGGTAGTATTGTAGATTTTGAAAAAATTACTTTTAGCTGTGCTGAAAGAAGAAATAGGGGTTACAAAAAGCAGTCGAGTGTTTGGTAAAATATAATTATAGTAGTTGTGTTGATTTCAAAATTAGTGTAATAACGTTTGATAAATTATAAGGTTGAATTGCTGTGGATTAAAAATTACAACTATATTATATTGTGCTATAATATAATATATATGATTACAATATATTTATATTTATTATTATATTTATATAATACCAAAAAACTATTATTATATAATATATTATATTATATTAAATAAATATTTATAATTAGTAATATTATATAAACTATAACGTGTGTAATACACTATAATATATAATAATATTAAAATTATAAGGTTATATTAATATTTTATTAGAGGTATTATGGGTATTATAAAAATTTCATTAATTGTACTATGTTGATTTCTGTAAAATTCAAAAACTAAAATTATCTTTAGACTGCTTTTGATTTTGGTTGTATATTCTTGAAAAAATTATTTAAAAAACACTTTTGAGGAGATTTACTAAATATTAAAATCAGTTTTTGCTACAAGCAGAAGTTGAGTTTGGGAGGGAAAAAGTTTACATTTATAAATGTATCTCATTCAAATAATATTTTCCTTAAATATGTTCTATTGAATAAGCTTTTATATTTGTGTTTTTGTATAATTTGTTTTAGGTTTATTCGAAAAGTATACTCTTTGTCTTAAAGAGTTGCAAATATATACCTTATCATTATATCTTAATTATATCTTATAAGATAATTTGTACCTTTTTGCTGTCAACATCCAATTTTGACCTTTCAAATTTCTAAATTAATCTCAGTGGAGTGATCTAATGGTATGCGTTTGCAGCAACTAAAAACTAAAGATCACTACCAATAAGATTAATTTGGAAATTTTAAAGGTTAATTGTGGACTAAGAAAAAGTATAAATTTGCATATTAAATGTAATCGGATGGTATACATTTGTAGCAATAAAAAAAAGGAAATAACCCTTTCTCAAATGTGCTCCTAATGAAATATGTTCTTACTTTTCCTTAAAATATAATTTCTTTTCTTATTAAAATATAATTTCTTTTCTTATGTGGTTCTTACAGAAACTTATTTTACTCAAACTTCTTTTTCTTGCAACACTCTCAAATACTACTTCTCATATATAGTTTTTTTTTCTCTATTTTGCTTCCATCATAATCCTATTAATATATATAAAAGAGGGTTTTTTTTTTTTTTTTTTTTTTTTTTTTTTTCCCCACTTACTCTTTTTGTCTATCTCTTCCAAAGGAGACGTTTTTATTTTTATTCTTCGGTTTTTATTGGTAAAATCTTATATTTTTAAATGTTTTCATTAAATTCTTTTTTCTTTTAATTTGCCCCTATTGAAATAATTTTTTCTCAGACAAGTACCCACATAAATATTGATCATTTATTAGGGAAAGCTAGCTTCTACAAAGAGGGAAATATACTTTCTTTTAATTATTCTTAGCTAAAAAGAAGAGAGAGAGAGAGAGAGAGAGAGAGAGAGAGAGAGAAGAAAACTACTTTAGAAGCTAAAAAATGAAACCATAACTATGAATCATATGCAAACTGCAATACATATAAAAAATAAAAATAAAAAATTGTCTCAAAGGTACTAGAGAATATTGTAAAGTCAATTGTTTGCCTTTCTCACAACAAGTACTCAAATTAAATGTAGCGCCAATAAGATCATAGTATTACAAAATCCTTTAATCTATCACAAGCATTAATTGTTATGTTGTATACATATCTTATGTAGAAAGTTGCAATTTATTTCCTTGAAGAAAACCAAGAAAAAGGAGTGTAATCCATCTATCTATTGTTTGCAAATGGATCAATAAATTACTCATGAAAACCAAATAACTAATTAGATCTTACACAGGAGATGTAAGACCTAGTTGAAAGATAATGAATGGAGAGGTTGGTTTGTTTTGGACAATCAAAATCACTTTCTTATTAGTGATGAAGATATCTCCTGATCAATACTTGTGGCAAAGTAGTGTTTGAATAGTACTTGTACTTAAACCACAATGATATTTTCTCCTTGTAATTCAGTACCAAAAAGAAGAGTAATCTGTGGAATATTAATAAGCAAAACAAAGCAGCCAAATCCCACCACTTGGAATGATCCAATGGTATTCCATACATTGTTTCCAGAACCATCTCACCCTTTAGCTTCGGGTCCCCAGGCACAAGTGGATCGAACTCTAGACCAATCATATCATTCTTATAAACACCCTGTAATTAATTAATGAGAAAATTCGGTAAATGACTGTTTCTATTTTTTTGTTTTTTGGTTATCTTTTTTAATAAATGAGATAATTGATAATCAAGATTCAAGAATTAATTGGTTGCTTATATAGTTCATTTACTGGAAGGAATACTGAAAAATTATTCAGTAGTTTAACTATAAATTCACGCCTAACACTTTATTGGGGTTCAGACTTATATCTTACCGCAAGCAAAAAAAAAAAAAAAAAAAAAAGAAAAAAAAGAAAAAAAAAAGAAAAATGTAACTTTACTATTGAATCAACAATTTGGTATGGAAGCTGATTATAAATATCATAACTTTTTTTTCCGTGATTTTCATAATATATGTACACACATGATATATTACGGCCATAATTAAAGTACTAATTATGTGTAATATATAAATCGTTCAAACGTTATGATTAAATATTAGAATAAGCAACTTTTGATGAAATTCAGAGGTAGTATTTGTTTTTATTTTTCACGTTTTTTAGGAAGAAAAAATGAAAATTAGAGAGAAACGACGTTTAAAATAATTAAAGATAAAAAACAGAAATGAAAACGATTTTTTTGATTTAGTGTAAAATAGGAGAGAAATGAAAAACGACTTTTAATCGTTTTTTATTTTTTGTTTTCGTTTTCTCCTCTCTTGAGCAGAGAGGGAGAGAGAGAGACATTAATGAATTTTTTTTATACTGAAAATAATTCTTGATAAAACTATCAAGAGATTTCCAAACGCACCCATAATGGTATTCTTTCAACTTTTATTTTTTAAATTATATTTCCAAAGAAAATATCATTTCCATGGTTGTACCTGTAATGCCCACGATGCGAAGCTTATGTAAGACATGGGATAGCGCCAAAAGAACTTGGGAAGATCAGAAAGTGGTCTAAATATTTCAGATGTCATCATCATTAACACCTACATATACACACACACATATGTATGTAAGTACACAATCACTTATACATATACATAAGCAGTATATAATCATCAGTAATACTTAATTTGGAAGCAAACAAATGTATCATATATTATATATGCATATATTTGATACTAAAAAGTTAATAATTAGTAAAATATATAAGGATATATGTAGAAAAATATATACTTACAATTAGACTAATTCCAATTCCTATGCCCATCAAGACGTTGGGCACCAAATATGCAACAACCATCATACAACATTCCGTTATAGAAATGCAGCAGAAGAGATTGATGCAAAAATAGCAGTAGTGGGAAAATCCTGGACGCAATTTAACCATTTCATAGATTATGGTTCCCGAAAAAAGAGCCATTGCCACCAAGAATGGCAACGAGGAAAGGAAGTTCGATATCACTACTACGGTTGCCCCATAATGCTTATTGGATCTTTCACGATTGCAAACCTAGTTTTCACCATGCACGTAAGAATAACCAACAGGATAGTCAGTTTAAAGATTACTTAATTTGTTCTACTAATTAGAAGTTCATAATTTTTTCAGTTAATATTTGAGAGGGTTCCGCATATTGTAACAAAATTGGGACATTAAATTTACTTCTATTTAGTCTCATAGTTTTGTTCCATAAGCCTTCTTTTTTATTGGGTAAACCACAAAAAAAAAAAAAAGCAATGCCAAATAGCTCAATAGCTAATTAAATTGTAAATCTTATAGAAGTATTAATTCGACCATAGGGAACATCTATCGGCCCTAATATATGTTTATGAATATTAGATTTAGTTAAAATTACATTAAAAGAAAATAAAATCAATAGTTTTTAATACATGTGACGGTGAAAAATTAAAAAGGAAAAAAAATATTCTAGCATCAGATTATTTTTTTCCCACGCCATTATTGAATTCTCCTCACATATAGCTATCTATGTCGGTACTACATGTTTCTAAATGTTAAATATGGTTAAAATTACACTAAAATAAAAAATGTGTAAAAGTCACCTAACTTAACACAGATTTAAATTATCTAATCACGGTTTCAATAAAGTCGATCGACAGGTAATTGTTCTTATCCCATCTACCATAATATATTTATGCAATAGATAATAAGTAAAACTTTGTACGATTAGGGAAGATTTTCAAACGTTATGTTCATGCATGTTAATTAAAAATTAAGTTAAAATTTCCTTATTATATTACCTTGAGTTCCTCGATGATAGAAGGTAAGCCTCCGATGGATGCGCAAAGCATGAAGCCGTACACAAAGGCTTGGCATTTGGCTCTTGCAATGATGGCCAAATAAGACGTGCCGATTTTGAAGTAGATGCTTCCTGTAGTGACTCCTACACCAAGGTAGAATAGAATTCTTATCCAGTAATATGATACGTCTCTTATCATGTTCACAAAAGAACGATCTGTTAATGTGTAAACTTGCTTCAACCAGCTCGCATTGCTCTTTTTTGATAGGCGAATCTCTTCTTCCTAAAAATTAAGAATATGTGTCAAAATCATATTTAAGCCAATGTGACTCTTAATATATAGTATGGACTATCATTAAAAGTTTGCAATCTATATAGGGCATAGAAAACCGTATTTTACAATAATATACTAATGCAATATTTGGTGTGGTCATTGTATTAATGTATAAATTAATATGAATAGTAAATTAATACATTTTATGAATACGGCTCATTTTTGGTATATTGTATTATATTATTTTACAGTGGATCTATGATCCATGTCGGAGTTAGACATGATTAGAGTTCAGGGTCATATACCGACATAAGGGTCATGTCTGAGCTCATAATTGTTTAAAAATTGAGGAGCACATTGCAAACTTAAATTTTAAAAAATTATATTTTGACCCCAATTTTTTTTTTAAATTACATGACCCAACATTTTTGAAAAATTAAAATTTGACATTAAATTTTTTGAAATTTTAAATTTTAACAATTTACATTTTAACCATAATAAATTTTAAAATTTTACATTTTCACCCATTATATAATAGGTCATGATCATCAAACACAATATAATACACCTTATACAACACTAGACAATACAAGTTGTCAAACATGGCCACATAAAAATACGGTAATCTTTTTGGGTTGATCACAATTTTTAAATATTACTATTGAAAACTCCACCATATTTATATAATATTATTTAAAAAGCAATGTACCTTGTAATAACAAGTTTTAATTGATTAGTTATTGGGTTTGATAGAGGCAAATTGGATAGGGAATCCAAATCCGGCGACATGCATTTTGAAAAAAATTATTACCTTATGTATTTAGTGAAATTATTAACTTAGTACATTTGTTCAAATCAGAATCAGAAGATTTTATCATTTAATTAAGATTATTAATTTATTAAACATTCATTTATCGAGATTTTACTATAATACTTAGCAAATAGAACTACTGATCTAAACGGTACCGTGAATTTAATTTGCTCGATCTTGTTTCTTGCAAGTGTTGCGTACACAGAACTCTTGTACTTCTGGATGAGAATCGCTCTTATGTCTTTCATGGTCAAATTCACTGGAGAGTGTGACGTTGTAGTTCCCTACAGTTTGAAAAAATGTATATCATTAAATGAAACAAAATTAAATGGGTTATCATTACTGGTGCTTCCTGAATTAAGAGGTCATCTTCAATTTATCCCTCAAATTTTAAAAACTTTTAGTTTGCATTCTGAATTTTGAATTGTTACAAGTTCTCACTTAACTCTTTCCATAAGAATTTATGTTCAAAACAAATAAAAAAAAAACAGATAGTCATGTGATCTTTTTGTTTGAATATCTATTAATTACAAATCGATAAAAATCACATGACTACACTAGTCATTTTTTTTACTGGTCTGATTTGAACAAAAATTCTTACATGAAAAGGGCTTAAATGAGATAAAACAAAACAGGGAGCAAATGGGAACTTTCAGTTTAGAGGGCAAAGTGCAAATGAGCTCAAATTGAGAAGGCACCAATGAGATTAACTCTAATTAAATTGACTATTTAGTTCTAACTTCATATAAGAAATGATAATAACAGAGTGCAAATTACAGCCGATTGCTCCGTATATGTAGAACTTCTAGATCGGAAGAATGATGTTGGAATATTAATATTGTCAAAGTCTGAATTAACACATCGAAGGAAGTGATCCGTAGGATTTGTTCTCGTGCGACAAGGAAACCCCGCATCAGCAAAGAACTGCATTAATTGACGAGTATATATATAAATTAGTTCCATATCTACGACCTTAAAAGAAAATCTTCCCAATAAATGATCTGCCTAACAATACATTCTTAAATTCATTATAAAAGTTTACGTGATTACAAACGGCATGAATGATTGCTATAGTTGTTTTTTCTTCTATATTTCTCTTTCATTCCCTAGTATGACCTAAAAGTAAAATTATGTTAATGAAGTAATTGAAAGAGATTACAAGATAGATTAACAGACGTTCAAGAGGTCTGCTAACTCTCCTAAAGATTTTTCCAGTGTACTCTAATTCATCCCCCGCTTTTAGTCTCTTTCTATTCTTTATATACTACTACTAACTAGCTTAACAAACATAACAAACCAACCTTAATAACAAACCACAAACCACTTATTACATTGATTACTAATTACTAACATAATCCTATTATATGACCGGTTTGTGCTGGTCCCTCTCGCCCGCTCCTCTCTTTCCTTCCGTTCTCTAGCCTTCATCCCTTCCCCCTTTCTCTCATTGTTCCTTTCTTCTTTCATATTAAAATGAATCTCTAACCACATACGCTCATCTCTATCCTCTCATTCCTAATTTCTTTCTTTTCCAAACCAACGTGTCAGTTAGTGACTGAACCGATAACAAATAGTTAGTTAAAGCTGCTCATTCATTTCACTAACTCGAGTTTTCAATTCCACTTGCTATAGTCAAAAGTTCTCACAAAAAGTCACATCTAACTTTTTCTTGATACAGCTAAAAACTCTCAAATATAGTCACATCTCAACTCAAACTGAAAACTCGAATTAGTAAATTAAACAAGGTCTAAGTATAACGTACAATTCTAGCGGAAACACAGTGAATTGTGAGTTATTATCGCATTCTTTTTAGCTTCTGATATGATCTAGCTAGCTAGCATTAAATGTATGTACTGATAAGTGTTTTTTTAACATGCATTTCATATGTTAGTTAATTCGTTTTAAAAATCTTAAACTCTATGGTACTCACTTTTTTTAAACAAAAAAAAAAAAAAAAATCACTATCATACAAGTAATTAATCTAGTTTAAACATGATCTCGTACATGACCAAGACTTAAAAAAATAATAAAAAAAAATATGTTCACTTTACCTTAACGGCCAACTTTGCTTCTCCAAAGTAAACAGCTTCTCCACTAGATAGGAGGCACAGATCATCAAATAGATCAAAGAGATAGCCACTCGGCTGGTGAATAGAGCAAATGACAATCCTCCCCTCACGAGCAATATTGGTTAGAGCCCAAATCACAAAGAAAGCAGAAGCACTATCCAGTCCAGTCGTAGGTTCATCAAGAAGCATAATATGGGGTTGACTTAAAATCTCCAAACTTATGCTTAGCCTCCTCTTTTCTCCATTACTAATGCCTCTCAAATGCCAGTTTCCAATCTTGTTGTCGGCACATTGTTCAAGTCCCATCTGAGTAATTGTTTTGTCTACCATCTCTTTTATTTCTTCGTTACTCATTTTATATGAAATCCTCAAATTTGCAGAATAAGTTATGGTTTCTCTGACGGTGAGAGTCCCCAAGAAAACATCCTCTTGATTGAGATATGACTGGAGAATTTTTAAGGCACAAATTCAGTTGAAATTGTGTTTTGTACAGTTACAAGTAATATATATATAGGTAATAAGTCTATTAATTATGATTAATGTTAGAGACACCAACTTTAATTAATATCAAATTTTGTATACTATCTGATGTGACATGATAGTTGTTATGTTTATATTGGTAAATATTTAAAATATTATCACATCAATTAATGATAATAAATTACATATATACCAATAAAAAAATTATGAATAACTCACAAACAAAAAGTTAGGATTAAAATTAGTGTCCATAACCTCACTCATTAATTCATTATATAGGGATGTGTACATATATATATATATATATAAATATATATATATATTATATATATATCGAAAAGATACTTTACTTGTGCTTGCCGCAAAAAGGAATTTTTTTTTTTTTTTTTTTTTTGTGTCATAGCTAGGTCACCGAATAAATAATTTTGAAATTAAGATATTTTCCATGCTATATTTGCTTCCAAAAAAAAAAAAAAAAAAAGAAAAGAAAAGAAAGCAAAAAAACAATTTGTCTCTTTCTCTCCAAACTTTATTATGTTTTGCTAAGATGCCATTTTGTTAATCTTGGGCAAAATCAATTATTCAATGTAAATTTTTCGGTTTATATGAGAAGATGCTTCCGGACATGGGAAAATTCTATACTTACAATGCCTCCACAATTTCCAGTCCCCAACTTCTTTCCTTTAACTAGAACGTCGCCGGCCATTCTAACATTTGCAGATAGTCGTCCTGTCAGAATTGAGTGAGAAATTAGATTCCCATGGCATTTTCCTTAATTAAACGTTGCAAGTGATTTGTTTAAAATGAAAAATAAAAATAAAAATGATGTTAAATTCTGCTCCCTGGACCACCTATGGATTGGTTATCAGTAGAATTACATATACATGCGTATTATCTTTAAGAAAGGATATTGTCATTTTTTACATTTATTATTTGACACATGCACTCTATAAATATGATATATTATTTTTTAAATAAAAAATGAGATAGTAAAATTCATATGACAAGCAGTAAATATAAAGTGACAAAAAAGTGATAAAACGAGTAATGTTAATATTTTTCTTTATTTTTTAGATAGTAAAATGATAAAGCTAACAATTTAATTTGAGCTATCAGCTATCATCTCATTGCCATCTAATAAAAGCTAAAAAAGTTTTAACAAAAAAGAGTACGTTTTTCGCTCCATTAAATTTTGGTCCCTAACACGCTTAAATTTTTGAAACCCAAACTTAATTGTTGGGACTTGGGACCAGGCATTTATTTGAAATGGACTTACTTCCGTAATGTAATTGTCATTGGAAGCAGGCATTTAATGAAAATGGAAGTTCGTAGGTTTATGTAATTGTCATTAAAAAATATGCACATGTTTGCGGATGATTTTTTTTTTTTTTTAATTTTGAGTAATTTTTGTGGACCTATGATTATAATGTGAAAGATTTATGGGATCCACTTTGACTTTTGAAGAGGATACAAATTTAGTTGAACATTGTATTTCACTTAAAGTCATGAGAGAGTTTTATAATTTTCCAAAGTACATTTATGATTTAATTGCAACTTATATCGTTAGCCATGCGTACGTGCCCGAAAATCCAAATTAATTGTGTTGTAAAAGATCACTACAAATTATATGTTTAAAGTGCAAGTGTCTCCTTTAAACTTATTAAAACATCAATATGGGATGTTTAATTAGCTAATTTTTATAATTATTAGTCAGTAGCAATAAGGCAAAAATCAAAAAAAAAAAAAGAAAAAGATAAATGAATTCTCTTTTGCATGCTAATGGCTAATTATTTTGTTCATTAAGTCTAATCAGTAAATCCTTTGAAGAAAATAGGGATGCTTGACATTGGATTCTCATCACTTGGTATCTACCTGCTGGTACTCTGTCATGTTTCACATAATATTAAAATCGTACGTTGAACTTTAAAAACATCTTCTGACTATCTGACTACCAGGGCCGGCTCAAGAAAATTTAAGGCCTTAGGCTAAAAAGGGGCCTTTTCACATAACAAAAAAAGAAGATCTTAAATTTCAATTAAATCTATTTTAATTTAAATATCTTGTATTTTGAGGCGTAAAATTATTAATTAAATCTTTATGTTCTGGTTTATCTAAACAAAAAAGCTATTGTGAATCTCAAGCAGTATTAATCAATAAATTGACTAGAAAAAGGTATGAAACAGAGATATCAATTAATGTTGATGAGTAAGTAGGAACAAGCAAACGTATAAATAAGATTGATCAAGAGAGATTAGAGCTTTTTTTTTTTTTTTCAATTTCTTAGTAGTATGTAAATTAGATAAAAAGTAGTACATATTTATAAGTAGGTGAATATAGCTATTCTGTTTTGGTAGAAAAATAATTAAAACGAATATAGTCAGTTAATATATCCAGTATTATATGTATAACAGTCCGCTTAATACATCTTATACATAAAAAATTTAAAAAGAAACGTTTGAGTTCTTAAAACAAAATCGTTGGTAGTGTTTGAAATAAATGGCAGGAATTTTAACTATTGATATTCTGCAATAATAAAACTATTGGGAGGCATAAAAGCTAAGAATCTCATATTCCAAAGAGAAAGTTACCACCAAAATATTAATTATAATTTATAGAATGAGGGTTTAGTTACGTTCATGACAGAATGCAGCACAGACTCTAAATCGATGTTCAAAAAGCATAAAATTTACTGAATTATATGTATACATACATACATACATACTACATATATATTATATATATATATATATATTATATATATAAGGGAGCTACTCATAATAAGAAAGAGAGAATTTATACCAGCAAATGCATCAAGTAGGGTAGATTTTCCAGAGCCAGAAGGACCCATGAGAGCCATAATCCGATTGGGTTCAGCATAGCCACTTATCTCGTTTAGCAGCTTCCTTGATGATGATTCAGCTTTACCAATACTTTTCTTGTTTTCTGCTGCCACTACAGTTATGTTTTCCCATATCAAAGACGGTCCCCCGCCACTCTTCTCTTTTCGTTCCATTTTCAGTATTACAGAACGTATCCTCTCTCTCTCTCTCTCTCTCTCTCTCTCTCTCTCTCTCTCTCACACACACACACACACACACACACACACACACATATATTATTGGAAACCTATAATGCCCAAGCTACATGAGCCACGTTTTCTCTCTCTCTCTCTCTCTCTCTCTCTCTCTCTCACACACACACACACACACACACACATATTATTGGAAACCTATAATGCCCAAGCTACATGAGCCACGTTTTCAAAACCGTTAGATTCAAATCAATGGCGTCAGATCGTTTTCCCGCAGAATGCAAACAGACAATCATTTGCCAACACTCAACGGTCTTTTAATATCTAGGATAATTAGTTTGTTGTTAACAAGTGGGATGATAGAGTAGAATAGACATTTTAGGCCCGTTTAGTTCACTGATTTGAATTTTTAATTTGAGTTGAGATGTAATTTTATGTGAGAGCTTTTTACTATAATAAAAAAGTTAGATATGACTGTTTTTAAGAGTTTTTTATTGTAACAAAACTCAAATTAGTAAATAAACGGATTCTTTATATGCCAAAAGTCGGTCTCAAAGTATTGAAAGGATGCTTTTTTTTTTTTTAAATGTGAAGGTACCGTCTTGATATTATTGAGAAGACAAGTTATCAATGAGATATTTCACTATATAGAGGGTACCAAAATGATTTTGTCCCAAAAAAAATGAAAAATACTTTTAAAAAAAAATTCAGCCAAGCCCTCCACCTCTATTTCTCACGACCTTGGTCGCAATGAAATCGCAACCCTGACAATACGGTTTGTGACTAGGGTTGTGAAATCGCAACCTCTTGAATCACATAAAGGGTCATGAAATCACGGCCTCTCCGTCGTGATAGAATTGCAATTAGGGTCACAAGGGAGGAGACGAAGCGACTTTGTGGGTGGGTCTCGACTATCGCAACCCATCGGTTCAGTGACTTCACCTACTGAGATGAAAATTCTTTTAATGAGACACTAGTGGGTTCTAGATTAAGCCTTCATGGTAGTGGTTGGAGAGTATTTGGAATTTGCTTTGAAGATATTATTTTTAGCATGGATTTACATGGCATGGCATGGGATGGTTTAGTTTGGTTTGGTGGGCTAGTGTAAATAGGTGTATTCGGAAGTGGGGAGTTCGAAATTCAAAAGTATGTTCATTGAATCCACCAATCTGTCCAATCTATTCAATCTGGTTAAGATCATTCTAATTCGCTTGATTGGATTGGGTTGAGAAATTTTTGAATTGGTAATGAATTGTTATTTTTTTTTTTAATTTAAAGGTTATGGATTGGATTGTGGATTGAGCGTTTCTTAGTCCGCATTAATCTGCCAATCTAAAATCTATACATTATTTATTTTTCTATAAATTTTTTTTTTTAAAAAATAGGTATACTATATTTGATTTTTATTGGTGATGCATGATATGCATGTATATGTTTTAATAGATAGTTAATGTTGATGGTTGATGATGACTTTACTTTGAGTTTTATTGAATTTTATTTGTTGTGATGGATTTGAATCCTATTTTTGTGTTTATTGTCCAAGACTTGAATTTGATTATGTTGAAATGAATTGGATTTTTAACTGCTTTACTATTATGTTATGTTATGTCTGTATTTATTTTTAATTTTGTAATTAATTTTACGAGAATAGTGAAAAGAAAGGGCCTATATAAGTCTTAAAACATAGTCTCAATGCTCAAATCCGTAAAATCAGTTATTTTTAGATCAGACCGGATTGAATTTGTGGCTCACATATTGGTATCGAATTGTGATTTTTTTTTTTTTTAATACGAAGTAATGAATTGGACTGTAGATTAATTCCTGCCCCGTTTATTACAACGATTCTAGTTTTATTATAGTAAAATTTTTTCATAAACAGTCACATCTAATTTTTTTACTATAATAAAAAGTTCTTAAATAAATTTACATTTAACTTTTTTATTATAATAAAAAATTCTCATATAAAATTATATCTCAACTTAAATTAAAAATTTAAATCAACGAATTAAATGAGCTTCCGTGTAATCTGATTCTTGTACATCACTGAGGTAGAAGTTGATTGCATGGGTGCTGAGGCATGCACGTGCATGGAAGGTGACTTTTTTAATAGTGGTTGAAGTGGTGTAGGTGTGATATGAATGGTAGGTGACGTGGATACTATAAGGCCATTCGAACTCGTGCCTCCACTGAAAACAATAAAAAAAAACTATTATAAGCATAAAATACCTTCACCTATCAAGATATTTAAGAAGTTTATTTGAAATATGATTCTGTCTTCGGCTAGAGATAGACATCGACTCAGTTTGAAATCGCATCTTGGAGGTATGGACGCTACCCACCTGAAGGCGCCGACTCTTCGTCAGGCGAAAGGTTCCAAAAACAGGTTCGCTCTTGATTTCGGCTCGCCGGTGCGGCCGATGCCGGAGAGATTGCGGTGATCCTGAAAGACCGCCTCTCTCAATCCATATGCAAAATCGGTGTATGAGTATTAGATTCAAGGAGGAAGACAAGTCAGGTGAGGTCGACAAATTTATTAGAGTGACCATCTAACGAATTGAAATTGACAATTTTTTTTTTTTTCATTTTTAATAAAGAACGCCCATAAATAAAAACTTTACAAATAAAAATGTTTAGAAAGTTATTTTACAAGTAAAGGTTTTATTTATTTTAACGATTCGAGTTTAAAATTTAAATTTTATTATAGTAAATTTTTTTTAAAAATAGTCATATTTAATTTTTTTATTATAATAAAAAATTTTCACATAAAATTATATTTTAATTTAAATTAAAAACTCAAATTAACGAATTAAATGAGTCTAAAAATTTCTTAACTAAACGAGCCTAAAAATTTCCTGTTAAGTTATTTGTACAAAGAGCTCGGTGACGTGGAGGATGGGATTGGAAATGCCGCCGCCCTGCCAAACGTCCAATCGGCTTCTATGAGGATCGGGGGTCTTCAAAAGAAATTTTGTTTTGTTTTGTTTTTTTTAATGATGGTTTCTTAATATTATTATTGGTAACTTAGGCTTTTTAGCTTCTAATTTTGTGCCATGTCAGCTTCAATCTAACAAAATGTGGCGGAAAGGACATTTTTGCTAACGGTTTAAAATTTTAAAGGCATTTATACCACTTTTAAAAGTTTGAAGAGCAAAATTAACATGTCATTATCGTTTAAGGGGGTAGAAATAAAATTTGTCCTAATTTTTAAGTAACCGCTAACAAATATCATTTTTATATAATAAATAAAAATACCATTTTAAATTAATTAACAAGAGAGAAGGTATTGCATTTATGGTGATTTAGTTAAATTAAATAATATAAAATATATTAGGAGAGAGAAATATAATTATTTAGAGGTAACATGTAAAGACTTTTTAAATATTAGCTTTTTATTGAATTAGTTGTACACATGGTCTATTGTCTATTAATTTTTTTACTTTTAGGATATTTGCTTTCATGTCTTTATTTTTCTATATTTATGATATATTTTAGAACGTGCATAATATTATAACAAGATGAATGGGTAGATTAAATTTGGTTATTAAGAAATGTTAGAAATATTCACTTCATATTCATATTATGTCAATTTGAAAAATTTACTTTTATGTGTGCCTTCATTGAATTTAAAGTCTGACTCATATTGATAGTAATAGTATTGTCGGTAGATGAGGAGTGAGAAATTAAAGAAGGCGAAAGTAGAGATTGGAAAGGCTATCATCACTCTTTTGTCACTCTTTTTATAACTCTCTACATTCACAGTTTGACACACGGATTCTACTAGCTCATTTTTTGTTTGAATAATAATATATCATATTAATAGAGTAATAACAAATATAAAAAGTGATAAAGAAAGTGATAGAATGAGTAATTCTAACATTTTTCAAATGGAAATTGTGAGTGATTTGTTCAATGAGACGTACTTTGCAAAGGATGAACATGAGGTGGCGTAATCTTTGTGGACCCTATAGAGATATGAGATTGCATTGGAGGATAAAAATGGAATGGATGAGGAATGAGGGTTCGTTGTTTATACGTAGCTTTTAATATCCTATACCTATCAAAAGAGATAAAAGTAATATTAAGAAAACGGTTGTGACAAATTATGAGGTTGTTGATCTTCATTAATCCTTGTTTGAACCACCCTTTCAATCCGTTGTCCTATCACCACTTTATTTTGTCATAACTCTAGCAATTAGAGTTATTTTAGCTATTTTTAGGTTTATAGTTGGCTAATCCAAAGGTTTAGTTGTTTATTTTTCTGTTTTATATGTTCAACTTTTAGTTCTTGTGATGTACTCTGTTAAGATTTGTACGTGTGCTATTTCTGTGGTGATTCGAAAAAAGTTGAATAAAAAAAGGATGAGTTGTGTCTAAGGTGCGTTGGTGTGAACTGTAGGAATTATGAAGAAAAATGTTGCAGCAAAATTTGACAGTAGACAGCTTAGTGAATGACATCAGCACATGTCAGAGCGATGGAAAAAGATAGAGGTACACAGTGGAGAATGTTGTGCATATGTCATTTCTGTCCAAACCACTCACCAAGTGACACATCAACATCCTTTCTTTCTGCCCTAGAGAAGAATATAGCCATAAAGAGAAAGCAGTCGCAAAGAGAAAGGGGAGGGCCGCATCAAGGAAAAGAAAAAGGGGAAGCCATCTTGCTCCCTAAGCTCAGAGTACAGAGCCCGAGAAAATCAAAAGAAAAAAGGAGAAGCATTAATAAGGCTTTATGCCATATTTTGTGAGAGAAAAAAAGGAAAAAAAAAAGGAGAAAGGACCGCAAAGAGGGAGGAGAAGGAGAAAGCTAAATTGGGTACACAGAGAGAAAGGAGAGCAGTACAGGGATGAGGTGATTTCTAATCTTCTTCATCCTGTGGAAGCTTGCAAGAAGAAGGAAAAGTAGGAGAAAAAACTCCAAACCAGTTGAAACTCTCTTCTATCTCATATGTTGCATTTAATTTCTCTTTGGATTTAGAATTTTGTTGAGCAATGAATTATACTAATTATTTAGTTCTTGTAATTCAAATTATGAGCTAAGTAATTTCTTGTTAGGATTATTGATGGAACCAAGGTTGTAAGAATCAGGACTAATTTGTGAATTTGCTTGAGCTTTTATTTCTATTCATCCATGTATGTTTATTGCTTATTCTATTTTTGACTAGCCATCAACTATAAGATTCAAGACTTAGATTAATACTGGAAGGTTAATTTGAGTTGGATCTAACATGGATGATGCAAGTTCAATATTCTTGTTTAAGTTTGTTGATTTGTGAATGGTGTAGGAATATATTGTTCATCTTGTATAACCCATTGAAACCAATTCTGAAATTTACATTCTGAGAACTAGATTCACATAGGAATATGCAGGAAATGGTTTGAAGAATTTTTAGTCATAATTAATTCAGAAGAATTTTATGCAGGGAACTAAGTTTCAGTTAACAGGGGTAATAATGCTATAGCATTTCTTGCAGCATTTATTGTTAGACTTGCAAGTGAGGAGAAATTAGCAATCCTAGTTTGTTTAAATCACTGATTATAATCAGTAGTTGCACTATTGAGTTTTTGTTACGTTTTTGCTTTTTCATTAATCATGCTGTGGACGTTTTGTTTTCTTGTTAATATTTTACCTTACTTAGCTTGGTATTTTTGTGTGGTTTCTACAATATATAATCGGTGAATCAATTCTTGTGGGATTGACACTCTTATTCACACTTTATTACTTGAGGTGACTTGTGCACTTGCGAGCATAGAAATTGCATGACAAAGTTTTGGCGTCGTTGACGGGGATTGTTTGTTTAATTTGATTAATATCAAACTAATTAGCCCTAGGATTAATTTGAACATTTATTTTATTTGTTTGTCTGTTTTACTTTTATTTGGTTTGATAGTGCAGTTTGTATTCATACCAGGGACATATGTGAGCCCTTTCACGATGCTTAGAAAGACATTAGCGACATATACAAGAGGACAATTTAGAGCTGGATGCTGGTATTTGTTTTGCTTAATAATTTGTATAGTTTATACTAAAGTTAAACATAACAATGCATTTTAACGATGTGAAACTGTTTTGCAAGGACTAGTTTAACATCAACTACAACTATAAGAATGGTATTCTGAGGTCCGTAGTTGATAGGGAGGCAGCAAAGTGCTATAAGGACTGGAAAAGTTCCCTGCACCGCCACTTCAAATGCTATGGTAGAGACAGTCTCACGAGTAATATGAGGAATCCACTTCATTGGGATTGTTGTTACGATAGGTTCTCCGCCGACAAATTTCAAGTAATTATAGATTTGTTACAACTTGATGGTTTTTTATACATAATTTGCTTAATTTGACTATTGCTTATTATAGTTAATCATAAACAGAAAATATTAGAGACAAATAAAACGAATCGTAGCAACCAAAAGTATCTAAGCTTACATGATCGGATATCGTACTCTCAACATCGCAATAAGAAGGTTAGTAGTTATCGTACTTATATGTTTGTGATGATTGTTCTGGGTGGCACATAGCTATGGTGTACTCAAATCTTTTAAAGTTATTTTTTTACAGGTTTGAATTTTTGGATCATATGAAAAATAAGCCATTATGCTGCTGAAATTTAGTTAGAATTTAAGAATTTTAACAAATGTAATTTATTTGACAGGTCAGTACGAAGACCCAAGAGCCGATGTCTGCCATAGGCAATTGGGGGGACATGTATCGTCGCGGGGCCTCTTGGGTTAATCCCCAAGCGAACAGACTTTTGTAAGTATTTTTATTTTTCATATTAAATTTTTTTATACTTAAAGAGTGGTTTTATAACACGTATAAACAATTATAATGTCTTATTATTTAAAACACCCTGGAGGAGGAGAGACAAACACAGATAACACAATGTACTTCAAGCTCGACTAGACCCACCTTTAATGAGCATGAGGTTTTGGAGCAAGTTCTTGGCATGCGTAGAGGACATAAGATAGGAGTGGGACTGACACTCTCCTAAAAGCATTACTCCGGGGCTTTTCCTTCATCTGTTGGTTCAAACTCGGACGCAACATCATCGGCTCAACCTGACCCACGTATGAGTCGTTATTTAAAGAAATCATACCGAGAACAAGTTAAGATTTATGAGAATCAGGTGAAGGTGTTAGAGTTGGTGGCTAAATTGCAGCCCAACATCCAATTACCTACGATTGATCATCCAGAACCAGTTGACCTAGACGCTCCTCTGCCTCCTTCAGATGATGACGGTCCTGATGATGATTCAGATGCTGGTGATGCTGCAAACTTAGACGATTAGTTCTATCATATGTACCTTTTTATTTTTCACTTTATTTAGACTTTTATATTTTTTTGAACATTATATATGCACTTCATGTAGTATTCATAATATATTTCATAAATTTATTTATATTTACTGTTTTTAATATTAATTTATATTTCACTATTAATGTATCTTAATAAATTCTATTCAGTATATAACACAATAATATTTAATTAAAAATATTAAAAATTAATTAGTTACCATTTTTTAAAAATTATAAAAAAAATTAATTTCGGTTTTTTGTGACGACTTCTTTAGACTTGTCATCACAAAAAAGGAAGATTATTTGCGACGACAAGTTGAAATGTTGTCGCAAAAAATGGATCGTATCACGAGAAATTTGTAACGACGTATTAACGATGATTGTCGTTGCAAATACATTTGCGATGATACTATGTCGTCGCAAAAAACATTTTTGCGATGAATTATTTGTGCCGAAAAATTTGCGACGATACGTTGTCGGAAAAACTTTATTTGCGACGACATGTGGGTTTTTGCGACAACTTTTTGTCATCGTAAAAACCCCTTTTTCTTGTAGTGACAGTGGAGAATGCTACGCATATTTCATTTCTGCCCAAATCACTCACCAAGTGACACATCAACATCATTTCTTTCTGCCCTAGAGAAGAATATAGCCATAAAGAGAAAGTAGCAACAAGAGAAAGGGGAGGGCCACATCAAGGAAAAGAAAAAGGGGAAGCCATCTTGCTCCCTAAACTCAGCACACAGAGCCTGAGAAAACCAAAAGAAAGGAGTAGCATTAATAAGGCCTTATGCCATTTTTTGTGAGAGAAAAAAAGAAAGGACCGCAAAGAGAGAGGAGGAGCATAAAGCTAAATTGGGTGTACAGAGAGAAAGGAGAGCAGTACAGGGATGAGGCGATTTCCAGTCTTCTTCATCCTGTGGAAGCTTGCTTGAGGAAGGAAAACGAGGAGAAAAATGCTAAAAGCTCCTAACCAGCTGAATCTCTCTTCTCTCATCTGTTGCATTTAATTTCTCTCTGGATTTAGAATTTTGTTGAGCAATGAATTATACTAATTACTTGGTTCTTGCAATTCCAATTATGAGCTAAGTAATTTCTTGTTAGGATTATTGATGGAACCAAGGTTGTAAGAATGAGGGCTAATTTGTGAATTTGCTTGAGCTTTTATTTCTGTTCATCCATGTGTGTTTACTGCTTATTTCTATTTTTGAATGGCCATTAACTATAAGATACAAGACTTAGATTAATACTGGGAAGGTTAATTTTAGTTGGATCTAACATGGATGATGCAAGTTCAATATTCTTGTGTTAAGTTTGTTGATTTGTGAATGGTATAGGAATATATTGTTCATCTTGCATAACCCATTGAAACTAGTACTGAAATTTGCATTCTGAGAACTAGATTTACATAGGAATATGCTGGAAATGGTTTGAAGAATTTTTAGTCATAATTAATTCAAAATAATTTTATGTAGGGAACTAAGTTTCAGTTAACAGGGGTAATAATGCTATAGCATTTCCTACAGCATTTACTGTTGGACTTGCACTTGAGGAGAAATTAGCAATCCGAATTTGGTTGAATCATTGATTATAATCCATAGTTGCACTCTTGATTTTTTTTTTTTACCTTTTTGCTTTTTCATTAATCTTGCTGTGGACGTTTTGTTTACTTGTTAATTTTTTACCTTACTTATAGGTGAATCAATTCTCGTGGGATCGATACTCTTATTCACGCTTTATTACTTGAGGCAACTCGTGTACTTGCGAGCATAAAAGTCGTGCAACATTCTCCTACTTGCAAATCTCTTGAAATTTCTAATAATATTGTTCCTTCAACCGCTGAAACAAATTTCTTCAAATCTTGTGTTGATAGTTGACCTAATGAAACCCCTAAACTTTCTCTTACTTAGTTTGGATCTAATGCATATTTTCTTAACTTTCCTTTGAATGTGACAATGAGAGTTGTCGTTTACGTGTGGTGATAAAAAACCTCGAGTGTTTCCTGTGGTTCTTTTGCAGACAATTTCATCTTATTCTCTCTAAAATCTAATGATCTCATACTCCTTTATCTTTTTCTCTTTGATCTCTCTCTCTCTTTCTTTCCTTTGTATTCTGTTTTCACTCCTATTGTCTTATGTCAACCTTGCTTGGAAATATTGACATCCAGAAAATCACTTTGAAAATATCCTCTTGAAGGCTTTTTTTTTTTAGAATAAAAACTGTTATTATAATTAATAATACGAATAAGCGTCGAATACAACAACAGTTTCTATGAGTTCAGAGTTTTCTCTAACCAAATTAGCTCAGCATGGTCTTGAAGGTTGATAACGCAAAGACAAGAGGCTTTTTTGTCCTCCTCCTCCAATCTTTTCTCTTATTTATTTACTTTTTGATAAGGTTCATGCACTATGCTCGAATTAATCTTGGTAGATGTATTATTTTCTCAAATTCTTCCCCAATTTTTTGAAATAGGGAGCATTTTGAGTGCTTAATTCAAAAAGAAATTTTTTCCAAATTAAAAGCAGAAATGAAAAAGCAATTTCAACTATCAAATTTTAGTTATTTATTTATTTTTTGTAATGGTGGGTTTAGTTAGGTAGTGTTTTTTTTATTTTTTTTATTTTTTTTATTTGACGTTGGATGTAGTTAGAACTAGTTGTTATAATTAATTCGAGAATGAATTGCGTGTATGTTATGATTCGATCCAACTGAGAATTCTGCAAATGTGACCCATACTTTGATGGTCCAAAGTATGAACTACCCTCCATTTTTTAGAGCAATTTTCAAAGTGAAATAAAGATAGTTATGTTGTACATTATTATTACTCACACCATTAATCTCGAGTTTTTAAGAGAGTCTTAAATATCTTTCTTTGATTGGTGAACCTGTTTTCTCATCAAACACTTTTTGTGATAACTATAGAATGAAGAACCTCAAGTTCGGATCTTAAAGCATCCTGACTAAAACAAAAGAAAATGCGCATGTATTATGAAGGGTTGCTAAAGATAGTACTCAAACGACCAGTCGAATTTTCATGTTCAGATGCAAGCTAATCAGAGTAATTGCAGTTTTGCACCAAAACTTAAAAAAAAAAAGGATTTATAAATGTCCTCCGATAATTAAATCATTTCCAATAAAGATTTGAAAATTCTATCCTTTTATAATTGTAATTTTTATAATACCGGATTTAGCCCTCTTATACTCTTACCTAATTTTTTAATCTTAATTTATTTGTAAAATAATATAATTCCTCTTATACCCTTACCTAATTTTAACCTTAATTTAATTTGTAAAATAATATTATTCCTTTTAACGATTAATGTTAAACATATGTATAATATTTAAAATTATTGCACTTCTACATTCACTTTGTCTCCTTTACTTTTACTCTGCTCGTCCTCCTCCTGTGAATTATAAGAACAAATTAACTTCCACAGCACAAAAACAACCAGATGCGTTTTTTTTTTTTTTTTTTTTTTTTTTTTTTTTTTTTTTAAAGAAAAAACAGCCGTATACATGATGACGTTGAATGTGTGTGTGTGTGTCTCTATATATATATATGCTCAAGTACTCGCAAAACAAGACGGATGCCCGTAAAGTATATCTAATAAAATGGGTAGAAGAAACATTTAAGAGTTGGCCTGAGTATCTTTTTGTTTTTGTTTTTTTTTTTTTTTTGTCTATGAAGATATGATTTAGTATCAATTTTGTGACTCTTCAAGAAGCATGCTTCTTTTTGTTTTCATTTCAATTGGAACTTCCATTAAAATTCTAAATAATTTAATATAAGCAAGTTTAGCATTTATCTAACGAAATTAACTTCAACCAGAGATGTGTTTTTCTTTAAAAAAATACTTTCTAATTATAGTTAATGTGGGTGTAAGCTCATTTATTTATTTTTTTTAAAAAAAGACTATCATTTCTATTTATAGTATTAATGGGTTTTAATGTAATTTTAACGCACGGTAAAATTGTAATAAAAAAAATAGGAATTAATGGGAATATTTATGAATTTAATAGGTGTAAATGAAATCACTCCTAATCAAATTATTTAAAAACTTGAAATGCTTTTTAATGCTTTAATATTTAAATCTATTAAATAATTTTCTGATGTTTGACAATAAATATGAGAGCGAGGGGAGAGACGAAGATAGAGTAGTAATATATCTTAAAGAAGTAACTTTGACGGTATTTCAGCAAAAAAATAAAAAATAAATAAAAAAGCAACTTTAATAGGACAAGTAAACGGAGAGCTGAAACGTGACAAATGGAGAAGGCCATATCCGAGAGGTGTCTAAGTCTATATGGAATTTGTAGTTAGCACTCCTCTTAAATTTTTATTTAGCTAATGCAGAATGTATTTCACCCTTAGTTATTTCAATCTAGTTGCATTATGATCAAATTGTCAACCTTTATGGGGAACAAGAGTGTTGGAAATCAAATGGTCATTTTGCAGATATGGGAAGATGCTAGTTTTCTCTTGTGTGTGTAGAAAGTGAAATTCTAAAATTGAAGTTGTCAGAGACTATTGACCGAATTTAAGCAATTCAGAGAATTAGTGTCGTGGTAGCAATAAATAAATTACACAATAACATAGAGACAAAGATACAGAAAATTTATAGAAATTCACTCGTTAATGAGAATTACGTCCTCTATAGGGTCTGGGTTTTCCACTATTATTGATGAATATATTGTAATGATTCTTGCGATCAAGAAGAGGAAGGGAGAGGGAAAATCGGGTGAATGATATAGAAAATATGGATTTGGGGGGAAAATGTCTAATTCTCTATAGAATGAAACTGGAATTCCTTGAAATGCGTGAAGGTTGATCAATATATATCACAGTATGGAGGCTAGGGCTTCAACATGCATGTAGAGGAGGTGCTTTGGGCATGAATTAATCCTCTTTTATAGCCTCCTAGTGATTTGAATCCTTGTTGGATAAGGATTGTGCCTTGAATTTGAATTGCTAATCCTTTTGGGCAAGTACGTAGAGTTTCCCATTTTGATATTTCATTTCGGATGAAAGGATCCTTCTTTGATTGACCTTATCTCATAAATCAAGATATCCTGATTTGGTGGAGAAAATAATGGAGAGTATAACCAAATATATTAAATTTGTGCTCCAAGTCAACAGGCAGTCGGGTAGATCTTCAGATGAGTTGCTCATCTGTTGTGTGGTGACCCATGAGTTGTCGGAAGCTCGCGGCTCTCTCTACACGCATTTGAGTCATTCTGACAAGCTATTACCAAAATTCAGAGCTGCTGACTCGATAAGGAGTCTGCTGTATCTGTTGGAGACTCGCTAGATGATCCGTGATCGGCGAGCTATCATGGCTTGCGACTAATTCTAGATGCTGATTTTATGATTGACTCTCATTCTTTGAGGCGTGTGTTGACACGTATATGGTGAAATATGAGGTACGGATCTGACCTCAACAGTTCCTACTTTATAATAGATTGGCTTATAACGTGCAATATGTGATCTCGTTTAAACACTAATCTGTCGGACTGCACACCGATACGCTTGCACTATAAACTTTGTTTGAAATTGTTTCAGAAACTAACACTTGGATGCGGAAGAGAAGCAGACACATAATGAATGAGCTCACCAGAAACTCGTTGACAAGGCCTAAGAATGCTTTTCTTGACATGCTGTGGATGTTTTTGATGAATTTGACTGCGAAGTACTTAGGAGACAAATTGTGAAAACTTAATTAAGTTGAGAATGAGCACATTAAATTAAGTAGGAAAACTTAATTAAGTTCAAACTTTTCCTCGTGTATCGTCACATACAGGATCTGATTCGTCAGTCTAAATGTCTAACAAAAGATTGCACGAGTCATGCATTGAAGTATTGACAATTTAAATAGTATTCCACGCGTGCTTTCAATCAATTTGATGTTCATTGCAGTACTTTTGAAATTTCTTTTGTTAATAATTTGAAACTTTGATGTAATTCAATAAGTGCGTTTTCATGTTCTTCAATTTCTTTATCCGATTCAAACTTGATGTAAATTTGTGATGATGTAGCATGAATATTAGAAGGAAATGTGTGTGTGTGTGTGTGTGTGTGTGTGTGTGTGTGTGTGTGTGTGTGTGTATCATTTCAGCATCGTTAGGGATATCCTTAGCTGTAATAAATTTATCATATTTGAAACTGTGTGGCAGCACTTTTGTATCATTATTTTCAAATGGAAACTCATAGATATGAGTATTGAATATGATGGTTAAAAAGACTGGCCTGCCGGTAAGGCCAAAAAGTGTGTCCTAGCGTAAAAATCTCTTTGTTGAACTTGTGTTATTTAAGAATAAATTATAGAAATAATGTCTAATTTTTTCTATCTAAAACTAATAAATCCTGTAGCTTTAGGAGTGGCAATTCATATTAGTGGATCGTGTTCGTATTAATCCCTTTATTAATCGTGTCAGAAAATATCACCTTAAACATAACATGTTTATTAAACGTGTCAAAAATATCAACCCAAACACGATACATTTATTAATTGTGTTAATCGTGTCAACCCGTATAACCCGTTTAAATTAATATATTAAATAAATAACTTATTTAACACAGTAATGGCATGTTTAATATATTTATTGGTCAATTTATCTTTTCCTTTAAAAAAAATAAATGAATTTTACCTACAAATATTAAAATTCATATTATTTGTGTTTAATATGTCATATAAACTTTCATGTTATATCATATATCATTAGATTGCACATGACACATATAGTTAATAGTATCAATTCGTGTCACCTGTGTTAGGAGGTCAATCCTAACCCAACCCATTTATTAATCGTGATAATCGTGCCATCTCGATTATGACCCAAACTCATTTATAGTAAACCCAAACCTACTAACTTCGTGTGAGTTTCGAACTGTGTCATCGTGTCGCTACCCGGATTGTCAACCCTGGTATTACTATTACGATTTATGAAATTATTCCTTTCTTATATTTTAAGTATTTATTTTATTTTAAAAAATATTATTCCGCTATTTATATTGATTTTTTTCGAGTAATCCGAGCCCGAACCCGAGAAAGTGCTTGAACGGGCAGCCTTAGGTTCCTACCCGTTGAGCCTGAAAAATTCGGGCTTCGGGCAGATTCGCCAGCCCAAAGTTCTAGCACTAAAGTTGACGTCGATGTTAGGGTTTCTGCAACCAGGGTTGAAGATTTGAGGGAAGAAAATTTTTCCTTTTATTAACGTGGATAGAAACTTCTTTTTTTTTTTTTTCCATCAAAGTATATAGATTTAAGTAGTGTTATGAACCAAGTTTTTGTTTACTTGGGTTTTTAAATATGAAATAATAGACAAAAATATAAGAGCACTTTACAGAAATACCATAAATTTTATGCTTGTATTGACATATGTCAGGACACATAAATTATTGCAAAAAATGCTACAACTAAAGATATTTAAAAATCGTAAAATTAATAAAAATCACAAATATATACATGAAAACCACAAAATTCTCACAAAATTCTATGATACTGAATGAAATACACAAAAGTGCAAGTATAAGTTTACTAAATACACAAAACTTAAATGATGTTATTGTGGTTTATTTTGTAATAATTTTAATACTCATAATAAAAGTCAATCTAAGCATAAAAACCATGACATATTACCTAAATATCTCAAAATATAAATGTTGAAATAACAGGTACAGTTAAAAGTAAAACAAGGTGTTAGCCCATATGGCGGCCTATACTTTCGGGCACGGTGAGTAGAACCCAATTTCAACATAATAGGCCGACAAGGACGAAAAGCAAGATTACTTGAATCTATTTAGATTCAGTTCGGCACAAATTCTGCTGAAATTATCACATTAAGTAATGAAGTTCATACTTAAATATATAAATAAGTTAGGGAAAACAAAAGGATAAAGGAAATAACAAAAAAGTTACATCAACAACAAGTGTCGAGAAAAATAACAAAATTATATGTTGCAAGATTCATTAATTTAGAGGCAACGCATCCTCAGAAAGCAAAAAGAGAAAAAAAAAAAAAATGCAGTGAGTGGGAATCAAGTAACGTATATATATTTATTCCGTCAGAAGACAACAAAGATAATAATTAATAAAGAGAATAATCTTGTTCAATTTAGCACAATTGGAGGCTAGCTCAATTTGTATTTAGCGGG
Organism: Morus indica; assembly: GCA_029231665.1. Taxonomy (NCBI): domain Eukaryota; kingdom Viridiplantae; phylum Streptophyta; class Magnoliopsida; order Rosales; family Moraceae; genus Morus; species Morus indica. The sequence continues at coordinate 6,162,107 of JACAGA010000024.1, read as the reverse complement.
TGTATAAGTTATTTAAATTTATTGAGTTTTGAGTTCAAATCCTGTGACATTTATTACGAAAAAAAAAAAAAAAAAAAAACCTCACCACAATAGAATTCGGTAGAGTCATAACCAAGGCAAATTGGAGGGGAAAAAAGAAAAGAAAAGAAAGGAAAAGAAAAGAATGACTTTTTCCTCCCAACACAATCCAACATTGTGCTGCGTCAAATTATAGAAAAAGTTTATACTTTTCTTCAATGTTGTCCAAACAAGTCATGAAAAAGCAGCTTGCATATTTATTATGCCATTTTGATATTTGTTCGTCTTGATTAATGCCTTTAAACCTTTCCGCTATAACCACCAAAACCTCAATCCCCACATCATTCTCAATTCTCAAAACAATTCACTCAATTTCCCGGACCTCGCCTAAAAAATAACCATGGAAGTCGTTTATGGCACGGCCGTAGAAGTCTTGAAAAGGGTGGCAACTGCTGCGGAGCAAGAGATTTGCTTGGCATGGGGCATGAAAGAGGACCTAAAGAAGCTTGAAAACACCATGTCCACTCTCAAAGCAGTGCTCTTAGATGCCGAGAAGAAGCAAGCACAAAACGAAGAGCTACGAGTCTGGCTAAGGCGGCTTAAAGATGTCTTCCTTGACGCTCAGGACGTGTTGGGGGAATTCGAGTGCGAACTACTACGAAGAGAAGTGGTGAAGACACATGGCAGCATTGGTCGAAAGGTACGCCGATTCTTCTCGAGCTCCAATCCACTTGCGTTTCGGCTTAGCATTGGTCATCAAATTAAGGCGTTAAGGCAAGAGTTAGATGATGTCGCCAAAGATAGGATTAATTTTCATCTAATTGAGCAGCAGGATCTCATGCAAGGGAGGAGGGAGATGACATCTTCCTTCATTAGGCCCTCAGAAGTTTTAGGTAGAGATAGTGAGAAAGAAAAGATCGTTAATATGTTATTAGAGAAGGATCACAATGATCTTATCTCTATCATTCCAATAGTTGGAATGGGGGGTCTAGGAAAGACTGCACTTGCAAAGTTAGTTTACAATGATGACAAAGTCACTCAAGAGTTTGGTTTAAAAATGTGGGTCTGTGTCCAACAAGATTTTAATGTTGCTGAATTAACGAGAGAAATTCTCAAATCTGCTATTAGCGCAACTAGTACGATTCATGAAAATTTCTCTATAGATCAAGTACTGAGAAGAACAAATGATATCAGTAACTTGTCCGTAGATCAGTTGCAAATTTTCTTACGAAGCACTTTAAAGGATAAGAAAATTTTGCTAGTCTTGGATGATGTCTGGAATGAAGATCGTGGCAAGTGGAACGAGGTGAAAGATCTGTTGTTGACGGCGTGCGCTAACGGAAGCAGAATCATTGTGACAACGCGTAATTCTTCAGTTGCCGCTGTCATGGGCACAACCCCAGCACATAATTTAGAATGTCTTTCGGAGGAGAAGTCTCGGTCTTTATTTTTGAAATATGCATTTGGAGATGAGCAATTGGCTGAACAATTTCCAAAACTTAAAGATTTCGGTCGACAGATTGTTCAAAAGTGCAAAGGGGTTCCTTTAGCACTGAAGACATTGGGAAGTTTGCTTTCCTCACGTACTGACGAAGGTGAATGGAAATATGTGAGGGATAGTGAGATATGGGAGTTGAAACAAGAGAAAATGATCCTATTCTATCTGCACTGAGATTAAGTTACAATACAATGTCGCCACAGTTGAAACAATGCTTTGCTCATTTTTCAATTGTTCCAAAGAACATTTGTTGGGACAGAACAGTCATTATCTGGATGTGGATGGCACTCGGCATCATTGAGTCACCTAATGATAAGAGGGACTTGGAAGATATGGGGGAATCACATTTCAAAGCGCTCTGTGCAAGATCATTTTTTCAATATCTTGGTGATGAAGAGAGTCGTTTCAATTTGTTTCAAGAATTTGAAGTGCACGATTTAATTCATGATCTTGCAACTTCAATTATTAAACATGAGGTTTACACAGTGAATTCTGACACTAAAATGTCGTGTGATCCATCTGTGAGATATTTGACGATCTTTTTACGAGAAAGGCATGGTCGAAGCATCTCAACAATCTTTCATAAATTAAAAAAAGTGCGGAGTATTTTTCTTGGATATGAAACAGAGCCAGAGCTCCCCAGCGTCGAAGAGTGCTTCCTTTCAACATGCATCTCGAAATTTAGATACTTGCGGCTGTTTGATATACGCTTTTTATCCTTTGAGGTGTTGCCAACTACAATCGGCACGCTCAAGCATTTGAGATATCTGAACTTAGCAGAAAATAAAAAGATAAAGAAACTCCCCAACTCCGTTTGCAAATTACAAAGTTTGCAAACTCTGATACTTTTTGGATGTTCAGAGCTCGAGGAGTTACCTAAAGATATAAGAAATCTGATCAACCTCAGAACTCTGTTTGTAACGGCAAAACAAACGTACTTTCCGGAGAATGGAATTGGACGCTTGAAGTCTCTTCGAGTTTTGGCTATTTTTCAATGTAGAAATTTGAGATCCTTACCACACGATATGAGAAATTGTTCTACGTTACGTACTCTTATGATAGCTGATTGTGAACAACTTGACTTGGCGATCGGACCCAATGAAGTTATCCAGATGAGTCTTCAATCATTGATCATTGGCCGCTTACCACAAATGACTGCTCTGCCCCAATGGCTACAAGGAGCTGCCCTCAGTTTGCAGCATTTGCTTATTAGAGACTGTCCCAATTTGGTTGGGTTGCCAGAGTGGTTTCCAAGTCTAACCTCACTTCGGAAGCTTGTGATTGGCGTGTGCCCAAAGTTGTCATTTCTACCAGATGGGATGCAACAGCTGACGTCCCTAACACATTTGAAGATTGTGGGTTGCGATGCATTGGAAGAAAGATGCAAACCTGAAATTGGGGAGGATTGGCCAATGATTGCTCATGTTCCAAACCTTCATATTGGAGGATCTGAGGACGACTAGGTACGGTTTACATATAACTTTAATTTTTACGGCTTCTAATTTGCTAAATCTCTGCCTTCATTTTCTAATTAAACCATCAATAATAGACTTAGATTATGATTTTGTTTTTCCTTTTTGTGTGTCTGAGAGAGAAAGATATTTGTATGTATATAATGTGTGATTGAGACTACATATCTATTTGTGTGTGTTATTTTTTGTTGGATTTCTCTCGTATATTTATGTTGGTTGCTAGTGTGTACGTGTTCTTGAATATTGTTTTCAGAAGAAAAAATCATTATTGTGTTAATAGAATTTTATATTAAAATTGATAGCGTACAAATATACATACAAATATACATGCATACACACATATAAATATATACACACAAATACGTACATATGTATGTAATCCGGTAAGCATATCATACAACACCATTTGTGAGGGGTACTAAAGGGATCATGAGTGTGGAGAGAAAAGCTTAATCTTATGACTTCTCTCAAGAGGCTAATTATATCAAACTTGAGACTAATTAACTTGAAAGTGGCACGCTCTGTATTTTCGTTTAAAAAAAAAATTTGAAGCATATGTATTTTTAACGTGTTAATATACCACTATCCGTGTTACTTCAAAAGTTAGAAGGAAAAATACAAAACCATTTCTTTTTCATCTAAAATTTTTTCGTCCACATGTATGCAGTTCTGTTAGAAGCCTGCAGCTATTGGAAGCCTGAAGTACGGAGTTGCCAATTGTTGGTGTTTAATTTGAAGTATAAATAATTGTTTGTAATGAATTACAGTACTCTATGCTTGTGTGTATCTATGAACATATTCTTATATATGTCTATGGGTTCATAATTTGTGTAATGTGTGTGCTTGTCTCATTTGAGGGAGTTATTAAAGTGAAGTAATAAAACAGATGTACGCTTTTCAATATGGAACCGATTTGCAGATATATGGATAATTTCTCGTTTATAAATTACAAGAAGCTGATTAATTATATGAAAATTAAGTATGCTTATGACCCCGTCCCCATTTGGGGTCAGAAACTCAACAGATGCAGATGTACGTCAAGTCTTTGTCAGTATTTTACACCCAAATTGTCTTTTAATTTCTCTCATTGTCTTTTGAGGTTTTGTGTAGAAATGAGTTTGATGAAGTCAGTTAATAGAAGGCAGAAGGATGAGATTGCAATGGTAAGAATGTGGTTATATAAGATGCTTTCACATAAAATGTGAACTTAATATAAAATCTTAAATATAATTTAAGAATACTGATATTAATTTCATAAATCCTTCAGTCGCAAAACATAACATGATATTCTCTAGGAAAATTCTTGACTTAAATGTATAATTATATCATTTAATTCTGGAATTTTTTCTTTTTGTCATTACATTTTACCTCCCTTAAGAATTTTCGTCCCAAAAATTAGAGTAACTCGGGGTAGTTTTTTCTCATATTCTCCTCGTTTTCCTAAGTAGCTTCCTCAACATTATGATTTCTCCACAAGACTTTGACCAGAGGAATTGCCTTATTTTCTCCTCGTGAGCTAGGAGCTGGACTGGTTTCTCCTCGTAGGTCAGGTCTGCATACACTTCGATTGATTCCTAGTGCAACACATGTGATGGGTCTAGCACGTACTTCTTCAACATTTATACGTGAAAAACGTTGTGTACCGAAGTCAATTCGGGTGGCAAGGCTAGTCTGTACGCGACTTTATCGATCATTTCTAAGATCTCAAAAGGTTCTATGTATCTTGGACTGAGTTTCCCTTTTCTAAGATCTCATTACTCTTTTCATCGGTGCCACCTTTAGGAAAATTAAGTCTCCTACTCAAAACTCTAAAGGTCTGTTGCGTTTATCCGCGTAGCCCTATAGGCGGTTGTGAGTTGTATCTAGTTTCTCTCTGATGAGTCTCACTTCCTCTGTGGTTCTCCTAATAAAGTCTACGGTTTCTAGATGCTTCTCCATAGGTGCATACCAATGAATTGGGAACATTTATATCCTTCTGTATAAAGCTTCGAAAGGTGTCATTCCTATTGATGTGTGATAGCTGTTGTTATAGGAAAACTCCATCAAAAGTAACTTCTTATCCTAGTTCCCTTTGAAATTGATGACACATGCTCTCAGTATATCTTCTAAGATCTAGATGGTCCTCTTAGATTGATCATCTGTCTGCGGATGAAAAGCCGTACTAAAGTTTAACTTAGACTCCATTGCGTCATCCACACTTTTCTAAAATCTTGATGTGAAATGACCGTCCCAATCTAAAATGATGGATTTTGGAATTTCATTTTGCGTTACTATCTTAGACACGTATAGTTCGACCTGTCGGTCAATAGAATAACTGAGTTTGATTGGCAAAAAGTGAGCAGATTTTGTCAATTTATCTACGATTACCCAAATTACGTCGTTACCGTCGGATGTCCTAGGCAACCCCACTACAAAATCCATCATGATTTGATCCTACTTCCATTCAGGAATGTCAGTCTTCTGTAGTTCTCTTGCTAGGTGATGATGTTTAGCTTTAGCTTTTTGACAGTTAAGACACTTCAATATGAATTTAGCCACGTTCTTCTTCATTCCTGGCCACCAAAAGCTCCCTTTCAGATCCTTATACATCTTAGTTGCTCTTAGATGAACAGAGTAAGGCGTTTCATGTGCCTCTGAAAGGATCTGCTTTCTTATTTTGATTCAATCATGTAAGATGTATATATTTTACCTTGCTCACTCAAAGAAGGTCGGCTAAGCCATTTTCTCTCAATCCTAATTTTCTTCTAAATCTAAATATGGATAATTTCTCGTTTATAAATTACAAGAAGCTGATTAATTATATCCAAATTAAGCATGCTTAAGACCCGGTCCCCATTTTGCGATCGGAAACTCAACAGATGCAGATGTGCTGATAAGTTTTCAACTTTATTAATGTGGAGACTATTTTTGGAAGTAATTTGTGTAGGGAATTTTTACGGTAAGGATTGTCTTTTTCAATTAATAGTAGGAAATGTTGACTCAACTATATGTGAATTAAGATTTCGATTGTCTAATCTGTGAGTGTCTACATTAAAAACAACTACAATCGCAGATCATGCCATTGAAGAGTTGATGGCATTGAACACTTGATTTAATCGTTTACTCTTTTTGCTCCGCTAAACCATTTTAGAGTGTTTGATGACACGACTTTTTTTAGTTGGGTGGAAAAGGTCCGTGACATGATTTTTCATATAGGTGATCCAAGTCCCTTCGCAAAAGAGGTACTGTTGACGGTGAAAATTCGCCAACAAAAAATTCACGAATTATGTGATGAATTAATGCAGACTGAAACAAAATAAATGCAAACTAAAGTAAAAGAAAAACAATAACGCACGAGAATTCTCTTAATTTGAGAGCTACGTCGACCGTAGGGAGGAGGAAAAAATTCACTAATCTGGAAAGAAAATACATGAGAATGCTCTGATGAGAGAAACTTCAAGGTTTTTCTGATACACATCCCCTATTTATAATTTTCTGTGTAGTTGTTCACATCTAATTGACGGATTAAAGTTCAAGTTGCAATATTTTACTATTGATTAGATTATTGTTTTTGTATATGCTATACAATATAAGCACTGTGCGTAAAGTCTTATATCTTTTCGGACCCTTCGGTGCCTTGGAATAGGAAAGTTAAAAGAAGTAGAAATTGCGAAGAGGCAACAAAGAGAATAAGAAAGAAGTTTTTAGCACACTTGAAACTTGAAGAAAGTTCAGAGCTTTTGTATTCAACTCTTTTAAGAAGGGAAATTGCCCAAAAGGTCAAGCGTTACAAAAATAGAGGTTTGAACGAAAGCAACGAAAATGCAGATTATTGAAATTATGGGGCTCAGATTTCTTGTTTAATTTGTGTTCTAATTAGTTCTAATTAAAATTATATCAGGTCACGTCGTATAAAAAATTTAAATTATTTTTTAACTAATTCTTTTATGCTTATTATGAGATAATATAGTGTGATTTGATTGGTTGAACATCAAATGAGACAAAAATAATATACTGGGATTCTAGATCCTATGATTGGGGACCCTTTACATTCCCTTGCGTTCCCTCTCAGTTTCATTATTGCATGTGATAGATAACACGTTGTTTACTTGTTGTGTGTTGTTGCGTGATTTGTGTTTACAAGTGCACGAGTCGCCTCAAGTAATAAAGTGTGAATAAGAATATCGATATCACGAGGATTGAGTCACTGATAATGGAATATAAAAGTTGTGACGACCCTCCTATGAGGCCGCCACCGTAACTTAGTTTTCAACTTGTACTTAATGGCATTTCTTAAAATTGGCAAAACATTTTTTTTTTTTTAAACATAAGAAGGAATACTTTCATAATTCGTAACAATAATTTCAAAAGAATAAATCACTGAATTTCTTAAAGCTTTTCTTAATTTTAATTAAGATAAAACCTTTTAGAAATATTTTTCAAATGGAGCTGTGTTTGAACTCTTGTTTCAAATACTCTTTAAAAGCCTTTCTAAAACTAGCCAATTCAATTGGGCCATTTAATTTGACTTTAAAACGGATTTCGTGAGAAATCTTAAGTTCAAGTACATCTTAAAGTCCTTTTAAAATCAATCATTTAAATTGTCATGTTTAAAACTCGTTTATTTGTTGCATGCAATGTTGCAACATTCTAAAACTTAAATACTCAAAACTAGGGTTGTTAGCTACAACCTCGATTTTCTTAACATACATATGTACATATATACTTTTTAAATATACATGCTTGAAACCTTTGAATCATATAGACATATACATGATTTTTCTTAAACTTACTGCGGAAGATAACTGCGTGAACGGTATCCATTCCCATCTCCACCATTCGTCCGCCGCTCGCCATTGCCCTTCAAGAATTGCTGATAGGTTTCTTACCTACAGCATGAACATATATGATTGAGCTTTCGCTCAGCAAGTAGGAACTATCTCTCGCAAAATAACTGTAAATTCACATGAATAAATATGCATGAGCTGATTATGCTTAATTATGATATCTTATCATAGTCTTATTATCTTATCTTATCTTCCTTACTGATGAGCCCAAGTGCTCACGTACCACTTGCGCGCAATCATCGGGACGTAAGGGTTTGCAAGGTCCCCAACGACCCGTGATTTAAATTGAACTGAGTGCCTCTCTTACGAAGGACCTCATTTACCTCCCTTGCGGAGTCTAATTTTCTCCCTTGTGGAGTATGATTACCTCCCTTGCGGAGGCTGGTACGGCACTCAACTGAGTTTCTTCTTATAAGTTCCTCTTGACTTATTAAGGTGTATGCAATATGACCTAGCATAGCATACTATAACATTAAATTAATTTAAACACATATAATTCATGTGCAATGCTTATGTGTATGCAGCATAACATAGCATCGCATACAATACTTAAAGCATAAACATGCATATATAACATGTGTAACTTTTTTTCTTTAAAATCTATTCATACTGTAGGCGAGATTCCTACTTACCTGGTTTACAGAGCTGGAATCCACTTTTTGCCAAACAGTCTATTCTCTTACTTACTTATTTCTGAAAATGAACACCCATTGAGAGTGTGAGATTAACTGTCGTTTGCTATTCTATTTTAGCAACTTATGAAGGAATCTAACCCTTTTTTTTTAAGGCATGTATTCCTTTCATTTTCTGAAGGATAATTTACTATAAGGATCAATTTATTAGATCCTCAAAATTTTATTTTTCTTAATTGCCCTTAACATACTTATGTCTAGATTGAAAATCATTTACCCAATCTAGTAACTTATTCTCCATAAAATTCCTCATTGGACTCATTATGATATTAAGGCCCAATTCGGCCTAGAAACTTATTAACGGCATTCTAACTCTTAGGCCGCTGAAATTTAAACTCAGACAGAGTCTCTTAAATCAATGCGGGCGTTGAACCCACATCAAATCCTCGAAATCCTAAGGACCTATCGTGTTGGGCTCGTAGGTGCCCGTCGGGATGATTTGCTCGATAACCCACTAAGTTCTTTAAAGAAAGCATTTTTCTTGAAAACTTCCTTTATGAATACTTTCATTGAAATGAGGTTTAATTTCATTGTATTTTACTAAAATTTTATCTCGGGTTCTTTTATAACTTTTTGTCGAAACCGACACTGTTTTAGTTTTGTCTCGTTAGAAACTGTGCAGTTTCTGAAATCTACGTTTTAGTATATCTTCGAGTCGGATTTCAAAATTTTGTTCTTCATGAAAATTTCTCATCTCGTTGAGATCTAAAATTGTCATTTTTGGTGAAAGTTGAAATTCGGCCTCTAAAGGCCCCGTTTGGCTGAAAGCCGTGGCTGCTGTTTTTCTTGAAACTGTTTTAGTAAAAAACTGTGCCGTTTTCGGAATCTGTGTTTTAGTACCTCTTAAGTTCAGATTTTGAAAATATTTTAATCATCAAATTTCTTCATCTTGTCGAAATATAAAATTTTCACTTTTGTGAAAAATCGAGATTCAGCCTCTAGGGGTCCCGTTTGGCTGTAGCAGTGGCTGCCAGTTTTTTCGAAACTGTGTTGGACAGCTTGTCCGTTTTTACAAAATGGCTTCAAACTTGGTTTTAGAGTTAAAATTAGGTTTTTTCATAGTAACCGAAAATGTTCAAAACATCCAGGGCTATAAGTTCAAGCTTTGAAACATTGAAAAATCTCGCTCTATGGTCCTCATTTTCGCGGTCAAAGTCACCGAAAATTTTTTTTCCTCTAATCCGAAAATAAGCAACTTAGATCAAGCATAAACATACCACATCAAACTAACCTCATAACTCACAAAACCGACATAAAACTCACACACCCTTATTACAATTTATTTTCTTGAGAATCACAATTTACATCAATGGATTCTCAAACTTAAACCTTGCTAGAAAATAATTGAAAAGAGTTCAAGAAGTTACCCTCGAAGAACTCTTTCTTGAGAACCTTTGAGATCCTTCTCTTCTTCTCCTAGGTTTTGCTAGTGGTTTAAGGTTGGGAGAGTGGGATTAATATTTGAGAGAGAGTGGAGGGTGTGTGGCCGGATTTTTGAGTGTGGGTAAAAGCTAGGAGAAAAAAAATGAGGCCTAGCTTATGATGGCTCCTTTTATAGAAACTTGGAAATCATTTAATATTACCCTAGGTCCACTCCATTAGTCAACCAAAATTTTGGTTTAAATCCCCCAATTCATGGCCAGTTGTGGAAGGAGAAAAGAAGAAGTAACTTTGCCATTAATTCCCCTTCAACCACTCCTATCTCATCACCTTACCATGTCATCCACTTGCACACTCAACTTGCCAATTTGGCTCTATTTTCCTATGCATGGCCGGCCAAGTGGAGAAGGAGAGAGAGAAAAATCTCACCTACCCCTTGTACTCTTGTCCACTTAAATTTCCCTTGAATCAGATAAAAATTATACTGATTGTAAGGAAATACCTAGCCGACAGGAAATTCTAGTTTCTAATAGTTCATTTTCTACTGCTCATTTAAAGTTCAATATTAATTCCTGACTACTTTGACATCACATTAAATTCTTACTCGCGTAATATCTTGAACTGTTTCAAGTCTTGAAATTAATTCTAGACTGAACAAATTCTACATTTAACTTTTCTGCATTATATCCCAGGAATGACATTGTTTCTGATGGTGTCAAATCCCGAGCTCACATTGTACCCTTCTGTTATGGGTATTTATCTTGTGACTTTAATCTAGCTGTCTGGCAATTAAGGATGTTCTCTTCTTTAAAATGTCAGTGCGTACGCTGCTAACATCATGTTGTGTTTGGAGATTCTTGAAATTAAGGTTCTCAAACTATACTTGTACTGAAAATTATTCCGCCTTAAAGTACGACGAGAATTTATTGATCAAATTTACTTAATCGAAAACATGAACTTAACATGAAATTTGCTACAGAATTTAGGAATACATATATTAATTCCATAAATCCTTCAGTCACATAATATTTTCTAGGAAAATCCTTTGCTTAAATAAATAAATTATATTATTTAAGGTCTGAGATTTTCTCAGTCATTACAAAAGTAACCTCAAACACCAAAGTTGATAAAAGAATCAACTAACTACAATTCAATAAACTAATGAATCAATGATGAGTAAGAGCTAGGATTACTGATTTTTCCTCAATTGCAACTCTGACCTCAATTGCTATAGAAATGCTATAGCAAAGTTTAATATTGTTGTAGCAAAGTTCGTCAATGCTGTAGCAAAGTTCATCCGACCACTATTGCTATAGCATAGTTCAACATTGCTGTAGCAAAGTTCATCCAGTCAACTTAAAAATTCTACATATTCCTCTTCTGATAGATCTATGCTCGTAATTCCTCAAACCGAAATTAACCTATTCCTAGGCATTTCAGTTTTCAAAACCTAGAGTTAAACACCAATATTAATGGGTCATACAAGGTAGTAATATATTCCTATACTATTCCCTTATATTATCCAAGACAGATCTAACTAAAACTAACATTTTCAGAATTAATTTTAGTTTGTATTTTTCACTAAATGACGGCCTGTCACTTAACAGAAATTAGACAATAAATACACTTAAATAAGCAGGATAAAAATTACTTAAGCAATTAGAATAACAAATAAGTCTTTATTGCAATTTTAGTTCCATCAATAATCCTAACTAAAAAAATTCAGCTCATGGTTGAATTTGTAAAAACCAAATTCTCAATATAATTCATTGTTCAACAAAATTTGTAAACCCAGCAAGAAATTAAATAAAACAGAGAGATAGAAAAGAGTTCAGCTGATTTGGAGCTTCAATCTTTTTCTCCTCCTTCCCCTTCTTCAAGCGAGCTTTCACTGGATGAAGAAAGCTGGAAAAATCCTTCTTTGAGTATTGGTCCCCTCTTCTTCTTCCTCTCTGTTCTGCACTGATTTTAGCTCTTTTTTTTCTTTCTTTTCTCTCAGAAAAATGGCATAAAGCCTTATTAGTGCTTATCCTTTTTTTTTTCTTTTAGTTGTCTCTGGCTTTGTACGCTGGATTCTTAGCTCCCTGGCGGCTGCAAAAGGGTGGGATATTCATCCCCCCTGAGAACCAACGCCCAGGACAAAGCCTTAGGGCTGGTGATGAGCTCTTCCACATGGCAAGAATTGAGTGGAAAGAGAGTATGGTGGACAGGTGGCGACGTGGGATTGGTGAAATGCGTAGGTACACGGAATCAGGTGAAACACAATGCAGGTGATTGAACAAGCTAGAACCAGTTCCCAAATTTAATTCCCTTGATATTTTTGACCCATTTAAACTTTATCTTTTCAATTTGGCTCTTTTTTCTTTGTACTTTTGACGCCATGTCATTTGAACTTTTCATTTAAGCCCCACTGTTACACAAATGAGAACACTTATTATTTTAGAAGGAAAACTAAAATAGAAATTACTAAAACTAAAGTAAACAAAATAAAATAAATTAAAATAAATCTAAAATGACAAGTAAATTCATTAACATTCAAAATAAAGTAAAGTAAAATAAAATAAGTTAAAAATCACAAAAACTAGCCACTTTAAATGCACAAAAATTCAATTTCAAGAGTCAAGAGTGAGAATTAAATTACTGATTTTAAATTTTATGTTTATTTAATTTCAAGGTAATTTCTATTGTAGGACTTGTCTTCCTTAATAACTTGTATGTGCTATTATTTTAACCAGTAGATTAAATTTTTAATGGTCTGATTATATTATTGGAGCGATTTTGTATCACAATGTTACAAATTTTTAAGGAAAAATATCAATCAAGAGTGTAAAAATTTTTATTTATTCCTCTTCACTAAAAAATAAATAATTGTCACTCAATTAAAAGGAAGAAAATAAAAAGCAACAATAGCACATTGTGATACAACTTAACTGACTCAAATAGTCAGATTCTTCGACCATTGTGTAACAATAATAATAATAATAATAATAATAAAAAAAGAAGCCCTCCTAAGGCAAAAGTCTAAAGAAATATTAACATGTATTTATATCAGCGTAACGATGACAATAGTGATACTAAATCTGATTTGGTGGGCCAATGTTTTCTTTCTGTCTTCTTACGTTTTCTTTTTACTTTTTTTTTTGCTCCTTTTTAGCAAAAGTAATATATTTCAATTATATTCTCTATCTCAACTTGGACAGATATGAGTTAGTGGATATCATGGGTGAAACGATAATATTTATTTGTAAAAAATATGCATATGAATACTATGTTTTATTAATAAGGGAGAAAGAGGAAAATATGCCAAAATTTGAGATGAATTAAAATTAATAGGCCAATAGTTTACATAAGTTAATAAATAGGCCAAATTATTATTTTCGTCCATAACTTGTCTGGTTATGAACCATAACTTGACAAGTTATTATTCATAATTGTCCATAACTTGTCCGGTTATGAACCATAACTTGACAAGTTATGGCCTATTAATTTCTATAACTAAAAATTAACCTATTTTCTTTCTTAAGCTTTTCATGTTGGTCTATTTTCTACTATTTCCCTATTAATAATACTACGGATCGATGAACTTCACTCACTTTAGGTGTGGTAGTACCATTTGAAAAACGATCAACAATTGTCCAGCTTCGTGTTGCAAATGGTAATCTATCATGATACTGAAGGTAATTCTACAGTTTATCGGAAGTATCGAATTGCTGTTGTGCCACTAGCGGTATTCTATTGTACTACTGACTATAGTATACCGGGCTACCATGTATTTTTTTCCATAATATTAAAAGAAAAAAAAAATTATAAAGGAAATATCACCAGAAAACTTTCTCCACTTAGAACTTCCTAGATGTGGTCAACCAGAACAAGATTTGACCAATATCCCCTCTATATAGCAATCCACACCGAAATATTTTTTCACCCAAAATTTGTGCTCCTAAAGAAAATCATTTCAATCACCAAAAAAGAAACATTTTATAACACTATTCAGAGTAATAACATGTGTTCTTTTCCTTTTTACAAAATCATGACAGTAGTAAAGTCTCTAATTTTATAACCAATTTAATGGCTCTTGAACATGAACAAAACAAATACCCACCACTACCCATAAACCTCTCAACATATTCTATAAACAATTGAAGGGATAAGAATTAATAGATTATCAGTGGTCCCATTTTCTCTCATAAATGTCTTCTAGCCTCAACAAACTTCAAAACTAATTATAAACCCAAAAAGGGTTTCACACGTCCAAATTATTAGATGTATACATAAATAAATATGTATATATGTATATATAATAGATAAATATATAGATGAATATATTATGCATGGTACGTATAATAATACTACTAGTGAACTCCACCCACTATATATAATTAAGAGAACTTCATGATTTTTCTTTTATTTTTTTATTTTTTTGAATTGGAAGACACTTCATGATTAAGGTGTGTATGGTGCCGTTGGAACTGGGTAACGATCGACACTTGTCCAAGCTTCAAAAATTATCTTAGCATAGTGGAATTAGTTGCTAATCTCTCTCTCTCTCTCTCTCTCTCTCTCTCTCTCTCTATATATATATATATATATATTATAATTGCATGGTATATACATTATATATAATTCATCGCATTTAATAGTCCTCACATGGCACCGTTCGTTACTGACCTATAGATATAGGTGACATAGCCCAGTGTCTCAAGGACAATATATTCGTGTGCCACACTTTCTTCAGTGGCTTCAATTGGTTGCAGCAGAGAATCGCAAGCAAAATCTATATTATAATGTACTCATCTACGTATATGCCAAGATATATTCGGATAATTAATTTAGCTGTATTATTAGGGGTTTAGATAGATATAGATACCCAAAAAAAAAAAAAAAAAAACCTATCTTCAAACGACAAGATGTTCTCTGAAAAAAATATCTCATCAGACTAAGAAACCAACATCTTTCCATTTTTGTGTTATTTCATAGGTTTGTTTCAATCTCTTGCGATTTCTTATGGTTTCTTTTTTTTCCTTAATTATATGCTATAAGCCTATAACATTCTAGATCGCGCATTCCATGCGGCTGTCGGCTTGCACAGATTATCATCATGTTCTGATATTTGTTGATTTATCTCCATGCACGACCGTGTGTGTGTGTGTGTGTGTGTGTGTGTGTGTGTGTGTACATTAACTTTAATATTGTTGTTGTTGCTGCACTCTCAGTTTGGTGCTTCACCAGTTCTTGCCAACTATTGGCGAGTCGAAAGCTCTGTTCCAATGAGGTCGAATAGTGCAAATTGGTGGTACTGGTGGGTATAAACTACAAATAAGTATGCTTTGGTAACTCAAACCCGAATCTCCGGTTAAATAATTTCATTTTTTTTCTATGTTTTAAAAAATTGTTTGAAATACCTCGATTATTTTTTAGCATCCCAATTAATAAAAGATGAATTCTAATACTGTACGTCTCGTATGTATAATAAGATTCACATTTTAAAGATGGATTCCAATATTGTGCGTCTCATATATAGGATTCGTATTTTATTAATGTTTGTTGCTCAATATCACCATACCAGTGCCTATATATGTCAACTACTTATTATGTATGCTAACAAAAGAAGTTCATATTCTTGTATTCGTCTAATCCACCCCGAATGAATTTGCAACGAAACTCTCATTACGTCAAAGATGACGTGTTACGTTTTGTATGTTTCATTCAAAGAAAAGTAGGGGCAGATTTTGAAAGGATTTAGAAATTCAAGGACATTAATCTAATACAAATAAAGTAGCACAGTATTCGTGTTATTATCAAAATAAACAAGATGTTTTTATAATCATTCCGTAATAAATAAAAAGTTTGAAAAAGTTATGAAGATACTTACTAGCTATATATTTTTCGTTATCAACCAAAATAGAAGAATAGCTCAAACTTACACATGAATCGAATGTGGATAGGGATAGATGATCTTATAGATCATATTGCTCGATCATATAACAAACAATTAAGTAGAAATATTAAAATTTAAATTTACTAATTTGATGAATCTTGTACGTATGATCATGACCATGTTTGATAGCTTGTATTGGATTGTATTGTATTGTATAAGGTGTATTATATTGTGTTGTATTGTCAACACAATACAATATTTTGTGTCATAACGTATGTTGTATAAGGGGTAATGTAAAATTTTAAAAGTTTTAGGGTCAAAATATAAATTTTCAAAAAGTTTAGGTAAGACTTTAATTTTTCAAAAGATTTACGATCAAAATGTAATTTTGTAAAAATTTCTAGTGTCAAAATGTAATTTTGTAAAAAAAAGTTGAGATCGAAATGTAATTTTGAAAATTATAAAGTTGTATTGTGCCCCTCAATTTTTAAACATTATAGGCTCTGGCATGACTCTATGTCAGCCCAACCATAACCCTCGGTCGTGCCCAACACAGAAAAGAATTATAGATTTCAGACAAAATAATACAATACAATACACAAAAAATGAGTCATATACAATAATGCGATATATACCATATTAATTTACCATTTATATTAGTTTATTCAATACGATAGTCACACTAAACATTGTATTATATATTATTATGTAATACAATGCTCTAGTATGGTCAAACAATCATGTCCCATATTCATGATATTTTCACCTGTATATCAAAAATAAAAGAAAACCTATAAACATGAAGACAAAATTAATAACAAATTAAGAAAAAAAATCAATCCCCGACAGCGGCGCTAAAAATTTGATGATGTATTCAAGGGGAATATCAAATTAATAAACCTTTCTAAAATGTGATTATAGTGTAGTATAATGGTTGAGCAATGGTCGTTCCCATTGAGCAAGTTATTAATTTTGCTAACAAAAATATAAAAGAATGATTTGGAACTATTAATCAAAACTAGATGAAATTAAAGAAAACAAAACTAGTAATAAATAAAGAAGGAAACAATAATAATTAAGCAATTGTCAAAGGATCAATCTCCACCACTAGACAATGAAATCATAATGAAATGCAATATTATCTCCAATTTCCTATTAAAACTACCAACTGTATATAGCAGCAAGCTTTGTTACCCTAATCTTTCCTTTGTTTTTCGTTAAGTAAAGCAAGCTCTTCACTTAATCTCTTTCCTTCAAACAACTTGGAATAAGCTCTCTAAATTCAATCCAAAGAAAGCATTATAATGAGAAAGATAGGTTGATATCAATAATAATCACACAAGCTCAGATCATTCAACCTAATGTTCCACATGCAATCAAACAAAAGCCTCCCGCAATTATTGACCATAATTCGATACTAATAATTAGAAAACCAAGAGAATTATAGATCAACACTCCTAATATAGTAATAGAATATTCTTAAGTCCTATTTAGTTGGGCACCCAAAGAAAACAAGAACAATTATGAACATTTATATTGGAAGAACATAAGCAATTTCAATAAAAAATTAGAAAATAATATCAAAATATTAAATCACAATCCATGTCTAGGGTTTTAAAATTACCCTTAACCAAAACAAAAGCTAACCTAAAATAATTAAAAAGAATATAAAAACTAAAGAAAATAAAGAGAAAAGAGAAGAACAAGCTAGCAAAATCTTCAAGATCTCCTCTTTTTCTTCTTCTTCTTCATCTCTTGATGGCTGGAATATAATGGTAAGAGCTTGTTAATCAGCCCCTAAGTTTCCTATTTATAGATTTCTAAATTTGGATTAAATAAGACAATTTTTAAGGTCAAAACATTTTTGAGAGATCTGAGAAATAGCCGCAAACCCACACACATATCCGTCGTCCATTCCGCCCCCACCTCCACAAAATGCATGGAAACCTATAATGATCGCTCCGCAAACTCAGATGTTGATCTCTTATCGCGTCATCTCCCTCTTGTCTCTACGTCGTCATCCTTTTCTTATCCTTATGTCATCTTTACCCATCGCCTTAAGCCATTCGTGCAGGGACGGAGCTAGCTAGGGGTTGCTCTAGCCAGCTAGCTATTTTGATATTTATCTTTGAAATTATAATTCCCCCTGAAATTTTTTTTATTTCTAAGGATTATATAAATTGTTTCAAAAGTTTTCATTTATAACCTATGTAAAACTTATTACTTTGTCCTTCTAAAAAGTTATCATTCTAAATTTTATGTAAGATATTCAATATTATTTCATTTACCCTCTTATTTTTTACACATAATTATATTTTATAACATACTTAATTTAGTTTAAAATTTTAGTTTTAACTTAGATCCCTTGAAAAAATTTCCTGACTTCATCCCTGCTATCATGGGTACTCACCGCCACTGATCTGGATGACGTGACTCATGATCTATATTTTGATTGATCACGAGCGTAGGTGCAACTCACTTCTTCAATGGTTGGTGAATGTCTTAAGTCTCGTTCATTTCACTGATTCAAGTTTTCAATTCCAATTTTAATTACTACTATTAAAAGCTCTCACAAAAAATAGCATCTAACTTATATTGCAAAGTTCAAATCTCGAATCGATGAACTGAACGAATTAGAGTTTAGAGGGATGTTACAGCTACGATTGCCTTGTTGCGGTAGTTGGGTCTGGCGATTGAAAGTGAGGTGGGTATGGGGCTGTTCAATTTCTCAATTGATATTGATTGCTGGGTGAGGTAGGGTGGTCTCAGCAAAGGCTGGGAGCAGTGGGGATAGGTATAGAGTGGCGATGCTCAGAAGGGGTGGAAGGGAGGGGGATTTGAATAACCAGATCTGATTTTTTTTTAAATGAAAATTAAATGTTATTAAAATATTTTATAATTGTATTCAAATTTTTACTTTGTGGTTAATTACTTAAAGAGTAGTTTCGATATTTTATGTCGCAAAGAAACATTTTTCAAGGTAGTAAGCAGTGTCGGCGCTTCTTTAAGGCCAATTAAGCAATGGCTTAAGGCCCCTAAATAATGAAGGCCTCCAAATAATGAAGAATGCTAATTAATTATATCTATTAACTATGATCATTTATGGTAATACTAATAACAAGGCAACAAATAAGATATTTTTGTGGTAACTTTTCTCTTTGGAATATGAGATTTTTAGCTATTGTACATCCTAATAGTTTTATTTATTGCAGAATATGAAGAATTAAAATTCCTCCACTTATTTCAAATTCTGCCAACAATATTGTTTCAAGAACTCGGACGTTTCTTTTTTAATTTTTTATGCATAAGATGTATTAAGCGGACTAGTATACGTATAATACCGCGTATATTGTACATCAACTAACTATATCCGTTTTATTTATTTTTCTGTGAAAACAAAATAGCTATAATCACCTACTTATAAAAATATACTACTTTTATCTAATTTACATACTAGTAAGAAATTGAAAAAAAAAAAAAAGAAAGAAAGTTATAAAAAAAAGGAAAAAAAAAAGCTTTAATCTCTTGTTAGGTCCGTTTTTGTCGCTGGTGTCACAGAGAGTGTTATAACACTTTACTGTAACATTGTTTTTAATACAAAACCTAAAATTAAACCAACAAAACAGTAATGCAGGAAAATAATACAAAAACATAAAGGACACCAAAAAATGATATCTCAGTTTGGTGCGCACACCTACTCGCGGGGCCATGCCCAGACAATGAACAATCCACTATGTTCAAAGGATTACAAACACTAATCAAACTTATACACCCAAATACTCCCTCCTTGACGTGGTCACTGCCATGTCGAATCTCCTTAATGGCCTTGTCCAGCGAGCACCACTTGTCCTCAAAATTGCACGGCGAAATCCCTTCGGTTGGCAGTGCGATTTCTCCCAAAAGCTTATAATCCTTCTCCCAAAGGACGATCCCCAATCAACACATAAAGGCTCACTCTCACATAGACTTTTTCTGAATATTTCTTCTATAAAAACTAGGCCCCAAATGTCACCTTTAATTTCTAAAAGCACAAAGACATAAAAAATAATTTCTCTTTCTTCTGAGGCACACCCCTTCACATACACACTTGCAATATATATATAACAATAGCGCCAATCCAGATTTTTCCTTATTTTGCAGAGCACATGCAGCATATACTCCTTTGGCACCAAGATCAATACCATTGACACTCCAAATCAAATATATCTAAGATATCTCTTCAAATCTCTTCAAATCAATTATGCAACAAATCACATTTACATATGAGCACGTTTTCTCCAACAAATCTGCAAATCTTCTAATTTAAATATGCCAATCAAATCTTCCAAATCTTCTCTGAAATGTCCTTCCAAATATTGATTTCCATCAAAAAAATCATTCCAAATTCAGAACAATTAGCAACCAAACTTACCTCAAAATCTGAATCTACATCAATCATGAACTTGACCCTGTTTTTGAATTTTGTACAACCCAATTCCAAAACATGCCAACTAATAAAATCCTAACAATCTTCCCTTTTGTTATTTTTTGGCAAATCTAACACAAGTTCCTATTTTAAATAAAAAATCAAAAACTAGACAAATCATAAAAGTACAATGTTCTCCCCCTTTTTGACAAAAATATGCCAAAATAAAATTAAAAAATAATAATTGGATAACCTAGAATTTGTTGTCGTAGAAAGTGTTGTAACACCAGATGAAACAGTCGGTATAACACTTTCCTGCAAATCACATTCCAATTCATTGATTTCTACAACTTGCTCCCCGTAAGTCCATTATGAGTCTTACTCCCCCTGAATATAATATTCTTCCATGCATATTGCTTTTAACATGTATCAAAAACTTGGAGTGACCATTACCACAATACTCAGAGTTAGTTGTACATGCTTCAAAAGAAGTACAATCCCTATGACACCTTAAATCAAATTTCCTTACCCAAACACGTCTATGATATTTATTTTGCACATCAATCTTTGCTTTAGGTGTCCTTCTTGAGTTTGTGGAATTTGGTGGATTCATGAGCATACCTCTCTTTAAAGCATTCAAATACTTGTAGCATCTTGGTCTTATATGGCCAACTAAACCGCAGTAATGACATATGGGAATAAACTTTTTATGTCGTGGGGGTGAGATAATACCTTTCTTATAGAGGATAGTCCGAGATTCAGGAGCGGGTGACTCCTTCATAAACACTGTCTTGGATGTTGAGCATTCACTAGTGTAGCCAAGTCCATGACGATCACAACTAGCTTTTCTCATAGAGAGAATATGATCAAGTTTGATGGTGCTAGAATTCATCATTTTAAGTGACTTTTGAGTGCGCTCCAATTCTACCCTTGTGTCCTAAAACTTTTTCTCATTTTCAACAGCTTGAAATTCATAGTTTATGGCAACCCTCTTAAGCACATCTTTCTCTTTAACAAGCTCCTCAACTTGCTCCCGTAGAGATTTATTCATTTCACACACTTTAACCCATTTACTGAACATGGTTTTGTATGCTTCCTGTATTGCATCTTCTGTGAGTTCTTCACCATCACTGCTGTAATCAGATTCTAAGTCAAATTAATTTTTTTCTTTAACAGCAAAATTTTTCATAGTAGATGTTGTAACACCATCTGCAGCACCACTAGTGACACTGTCGGCTGAAGCACTTTGATCAGTGTAAACATTAAATGCAACATAGTTACTCACATGATCATCTTCTTCTTAGCTCCCTTCTGATTCCTCATCACTCCAGTTGCATTGAACGACTTTTTCTTCTTCTTGAGGGTATTGACGTATTCAGATTGAATATGTTCATATCCGTCGCACCCTCGGCATTGAATACGTCTATTCTTTGTCTTCAATTATGTGCTATTTGCTGCAAATTTACTCTTTTGACAATTGCTGGAGTTGCCATTTCTTGAATTCTCATTCTTCCTATTGACCTTCTTCATAACCTTGTTGAATTTCTTCGACAACCTCGTTATGGACTGGGCCAAGTCTTCTTCATCATCGGAATCAACTTTGGCTTGAAAGGCAATGCTTTTCTACTTCTTTCCTTTCTTGTTTTCATCCAGATTCATATCAAAAGTACAGAAAGAACCCGTTAGCTCATTAAGTTTCATTGTTTGAACTTCCTTGGCTTCCTCAATAGTTGTCACCTTGTAAGCAAACCTCTGTGGAAGATACCTTAAGGCCTTCCTCACAAGCTTCTCCTCTGATATCTTCTCTCCAAGGGCAAATGCCTAATTAGCAATATCACACAATTTTGAATTAAACTCAGAAATTGTTTCATCTTCTTGCATTCGAAGATTCTCAAACCTTGTAGTGAGGAGTTAAAGTTTTGAGAGCCTCACGGCAGCCGTGCCTTCATGAGCTGTTTACAGTATCTCCCATGCATCCTTGGCTATTTTACACATTGAAATGAGCTTGAATTGGCTCGCATCTACCCCGTTGAATATAGCATTCAGCGCTCTAGAATTGTTGTTCGCCAACTTGTCTTCTTCAGTTGACCAAGTAGTTTCGGGCTTCAATATCTCCTTCCCTTCAGAATCCTTTGTAAATGGATTCTCCCAACCAGTCAAGACAACTCTCCATGCCTTTTCATTGATAGCTTTGATGAATGCCTTCATACGTGCTCTCCAATAAGAGTAGTTTGAACCGTCTAGGAGTGGAGGACGAGAAACTGAACCGACTTCTTTCAACATATCCATACCGGCTGTGACAGACCAATTTCCAAAATCTCACCAAGTAAAAGGTTAGTGAATTGCTCTGATACCAATTGTTCGGTCCGTTTTTATCGTTGGTCTCACAGAAAGTGTTATAACACTTTACTATATTTTTAACAGAAAATCTGAAATTAAACCAACAAAATAGTAATGCAGGAAAATAATATAGAAATGTAAAGGACACCAAAAAATGATATTACAGTTCGGTGCACACACCTACTCTATGGGGCCATACCCAGACAATGAACAATCCACTAAGTTCAAAGGCTTACAAACACCAATCAGACTTATACACCCAAAAACTCTCTCCTTGACGTTGTCAGCAGAAGCGCACTGCTGCCGTGTCGAATCTCCTTAATGGCGTTGTCCAACGAGCACCACTTGTCTTCAAAAGTGCACGGTGAAATCCCTTTGGCTGGCAGTGCGCTTTCTCCCAAAAGCTTCTCATCATTCTCCCGAGGAACGATATTCAATCAACACATAAAGGCTCAATCTCACATAAACTTTTTATAAATATTTCTTCTATGAAAACTCGGCCCCAAATGTCACCTTTTATTTCTAAAAGCTCAAAGACATAAAAAACAATTTCTCTTTCTTCTGAGGCACACCCCTTCACGTACACACATGCAATATATATATAGCAATAGAACCAATCCAGATTTTTCCTTATTTTGCAGAGCACATGCAGCATATACTCCTTTGGCACCAAGATCAATACCATTTACACTCTAAATCAAATATATCTAAGATATCTCTTCAAATCTCGTCAAATCAATTATGCAGCAAATCACTTTTTCATATGAGCACGTTTTCTCCAACAAATCTGCAAATCTTCTAATTTGAATATGTCAACCAAATCTTTCAAATCTTCTCTAAAATGTCCTTTCAAATATTGATTTCCATCAACAAAATCATTCCAAATTCGGAACAATTGGCAACCAAAATTACCACAAAATCTAAATCTACATTAATCATGAACTTGATATTGTTTTTGAATTTTGTACAACCCAATTCAAAAACATGCCAACTAATAAAATCCTAACATCTCTCTTGACCAATCTTGTTTATACCTTTGCTTGTTCCTACTTACTCATCAACATTAATTTTAAGAGCTTTTCAAATTGATATCTTTTTTCGTTTAAATCAAATTGATATCTTTGTTTCATACTTTTTTCTTGTCAATTCATTTGATCAATATTACTTGAGATTCACAATAGCTTTTTTGTTTAGATAAACTTCAATATAAAGATTTAACTAATAATTTTACACCTCAAAATAAAAGAAAAATAAATTAAAATAGATTTAGTTGAATTTTAAGATCTTCATTTTTATTATGTGAAAAGGCCGCTTTTAAAGTTTTCACCAAACGCCTTAAATTTCTTTGAGCCGGCCCTGGTAGTAAGAAGATGTATTTAAAGTTTAATGTACCTTTTTAATAGTATGTAAAATAGGAGCCAATAATACAATAAGGATTTACTAATTAGACTTGATGAACAAAATAATTAGCCATTAGCATGAAAAAGAGAGGTCATTTATCTTTTTTATTTTTTATTTTGCTACTGACTAATTAGAAAAATTAGCTAATTAAAAATCCCATATCCCATATTGATGCTTTAATAAGTTTAAAGGAGGCATCTGCACTTTAAACATATAATTTGTTGTGATCTTTTACAACACAATTAATTTTGATTTTCAGGCACGTACGCATGGCTAAAGGTATAAGTTGCAAATAAATCACAAATGTTTGGAAAATTATAAAACTCTCCCATGACTTCAAGTGAAATACAATGTTCAACTCAATTTGTATCCTCTTCAAGAGACACAGGGGATCCCATCATTCTTTCACTTCATAATCATAATCACAGGTCCACAAACATTACTCAAACGCGTGCTTATTTTTTCATGACAATCACATAAACAGTTTTACGTCCATTTCCATTAAATGCCTACTCCCAACAAAATTAAATGCCGGTTTTAATTAGGGAAAACAGTAAAAACTAGGTCAATATGAAAAATTTAAAAAAGTAGATAGGTTAATTTTTAATTATATATAGAAATTAATAGGTCATAATTTATCAAGTTATAGTTCATAATCAAGCAAGTTATGGACGAAAATAGTAAAATTAGTTTTGAACTAGCAAAAAACAAAAAAGTTTTGAACTAGCATTCACAAACAAAAGTTGAAATGGAGATTAGGAAAAATTAGTTTAAAAAATCAATGTGGGATTGGAGAAGTATTGAGATTTGAGTCTATTGCTCGTGGTTTTGAGTTTACAGCTTCTTGAGAAACGTTCTTAAGCCATTTGTTAATATTTTGCTGATTTTATTGTTTTGGTTGACAAGCGAAGTCCCATGATATCTGGTTCCTGCTTTAACAAGTTTTGTCGAACTTAAAAAGAAAACCGGTGAGCGCCTGCAGTAGTTAAGGGCATTCTGTCCCCACATCCCATGCACATGCTGCATAAAACTAGCTGTTTTTTTAAATGTTTGTTTACTAGAGAAGTGGGAGGCAATTTATTAATGTTATTATTCCAGAATATTGTGATGGGTAGTTGCCTGTCTTATACATATAAGACAAAAAAAAAAAATGACAACCAAAAAAAAAATATATGTTTTTGCTAATCACGACCTAATGATGTCATGTAGATATATAGGACTATAGGACAAACAATCACAGTGTGTAAACGAACATGTGCTGTTTCGCTGTCCGATACAGCAAAGCTCTAATTGACTTCCAATAAACTAGAGTAAACCCGCTTATTCAATTAATAAAACGATCAAGTTGACCGAAGTGTTAAAACCGATCAAGTTGTCTTTCTTTTTCCACGCCCTCTTTCTTCCTATCATCATTTATTCCCGTATCATTCCCAAATCCTCAAAAGAACTCAACAATTTCATTGAAGATCTCCTCAAAAATCATCCTCTATTCCGATATCATTCCCAAATCCTCAATAGAACTCAACAATTTCCTTGACAATCTCCTCAAAAATAACCATGGAAGTCGTTTATGGCACGGCCGCAGAAGTCTTGAAAAGGGTGGCAACTGCTGCGGAGCAAGAGATTTGCTTGGCATGGGGCATGAAAGATGACCTAAAGAAGCTTGAAAAGACCATGTCCACCCTCAAAGCAGTCCTCTTAGATGCCGAGAAGAAGCAAGAAAAAAACGAACAGCTACGAGTCTGGCTGAGGCGGCTTAAAGATGTCTTCCTTGACGCTCAGGACGTGCTGGGGGAATTCGAGTGCGAACTACTAAGAAGAGAAGTGGTGAAGACACATGGCAGCATTGGTCGAAAGGTACGCCGATTCTTCTCGAGCTCCAATCCACTTGCGTTTCGGCTTAGCATTGGTCATCAACTTAAGGCGATAAGGCATGAGTTAGATGATGTCGCCAAAGATAGGATAAATTTTCATCTAATTGAGCAGCAGGATCTCATGCAAGGGAGGAGGGAGATGACATCTTCTTTCGTTAGGCCCTCAGAAATTATAGGTAGAGATAGTGAGAAAGAAAAGATCGTTAATATGTTATTAGAGAAGGATCACAATTGTCTTATCTCTATCATTCCAATAGTTGGAATGGGGGGTCTAGGAAAGACTGCACTTGCAAAGTTAGTTTACAATGATGACAGAGTCACTGATGAGTTTGGTTTAAAAATGTGGGTCTGTGTCCAACAAGATTTTAATGTTATTGAATTAACGAGAGAATTTCTCAAATCTGCTATTAGTGCAACTAGTACGATTAATGAAAATTTCTCTATAGATCACGCACTGAAAAGAACAAATGATATGAGTAACTTGTCAGTAGATCAGTTGCAACTTTTCTTACGAACCACTTTAAAGGATAAAAGAATTTTGCTAGTCTTGGATGATGTCTGGAATGAAGATCGTAGTAAGTGGAACGAGGTGAAAGATCTGTTGTTGACGGCGTGTGCTAACGGAAGCAGAATCATTGTGACAACACGTAATTCTTCAGTTGCTGCTGTCATGGGTACAACCCCGGCGCATAATTTAGAATGTCTTTCAGAGGAGAAGTCTCGGTCTTTATTTTTCAAATATGCATTTGGAGATGAGCAATTGGCTGAACAATTTCCAAAACTTAAAGATTTTGGTAGGCAGATTGTTCAAAAGTGCAAAGGGGTTCCTTTAGCATTAAAGACATTGGGAAGTCTACTTTCCTCAAGTACTGATGAAGGTGAATGGAAATATGTGAGGGATAGTGAGATATGGGAGTTGAAACAAGAGGAAAATGATCCTATTCTATCTGCACTGAGATTAAGTTACAATACAATGTCGCCACAATTGAAACAATGTTTTGCCCATTGTTCAATTGTTCCGAAGAACATTCGAGCGGACAGATTAGACATTATCTTGAGGTGGATGGCACTCGGCATCATTGAGTCACCAAATGATAAGAGGGACTTGGAAGATATGGGGGAATCACATTTCAAAGCGCTCTGTGCAAGATCATTTTTTCAATATCTTGGTGATGAAGGGAGTCATTTTAATTTGTCTCAAGAATTTGAAGTGCACGATTTAATTCATGATCTTGCAACTTCAATCATTAAACATGAGGTTTACACAGTGAATTCTGACACTAAAATGTCGTGTGATCCATATGTGAGATATTTGACGATCTTTTTAAGAGAAAGTCATGGTCAAAGCATCTCAACAATCTTTCATAAATTAAAAAAAGTGCGGAGTATTTTTCTTAGATATGAAACCGAGCAAGAGCTCCCTAGCGTCGAAGAGTGCTTCCTTTCAACATGCATCTCAAAATTTAGATACTTGCGGCTGTTTGATATAAGCCTTTTATCCTTTGAGGTGTTGCCAATTACAATCGGCACGCTCAAGCATTTGAGATATCTGAACTTAGGAGGAAATAAAAAGATAAAGAAACTCCCCAACTCCATTTGCAAATTGCAAAGTTTGCAAACTCTGATACTTTCTGGATGTTCTGAGCTTGACGAGTTACCTAAAGATATAAGAAAACTGATCAACCTCAGAACTTTGTTTGTAACGACAAAACAAACCCACTTTCCGGAGAATGGAATTGGACGCTTGAAGTCTCTTCGATTTTTGGTTATTTTTCAGTGTAGAAATTTGAGATCCTTACCCCGCGATATGAGAAATCGTGCTACATTACGTACTCTTATGATAAGTGATTGTGAACAACTTGACTTGGCAATCGGACCCGATGAAGTTATCCAGATGAGTCTTCAATCATTGATCATTGACATCTTACCACAAATGACTGCTTTACCCCATTGGCTACAAGGAGCTGCTCACAGTTTGCAGCTTTTGAGTATTCGAGGTTGTCTCAACTTGGTTGCGTTGCCAGAGTGGTTTCCAAATCTCACCTCACTTCGGAGGCTTTTGATTGTCATTTGCCCAAAGTTGTCGTTTCTACCAGATGGGATGCAACGGCTCACGTCCCTAACAGATTTGGAGATTGTGCGTTGCGATGCATTGGAAGAAAGATACAAATCTGAAATTGTGAGGATTGGCCAATTATTGCTCAAGTTCCAAACTTCATAATGGTCAAAATGATCTTATTACTATGTCCAGGTATGCTTTACGTATATGTCTAATTTTATCGACTCTATTTAGTTATCTCTTCTTCATTATCCTTACCATCAATAATAGACTTGCATTATGTTTTTTTTCTGTCCTTTTTGTGCGTGTGGGAGAGAGAGAATAATTTGTATGTATAATGTATTATGTGGGAGAAAAATGCTAGCATCACTCTTTCTTTCAATTTCACTGTTTGACATATGGACTCTACTAATATGATATATTATTTTTTAAACAGAATATGATATTGTGAAATCCACGTGTCATGTAGTGAATATAGTAAAGTGACAAAAAGAGTGATGCTACAATACTTATTTTCTGTGTGTTGCTAGTATGAATATTGTCTTTAGAAGACAATAATTGAAGATGGTAACTAGATAAATGACACAAATACACGCACACAAACAAACACACAAATATTGTCCGGTAAGTGTATCAACTATCAAGAAGCTAATCTCATGATTTCTTTTTTTATCAAGAAGCTAGTTATATTAAACTAGAGATTAATTAATTTGAAAGTTGTATTTTCTTATATAATTTTTATTTCCCCTATATGTTTAAATATACCATACTTCATGTTAGTTTAAAAGTTATAAGGAAAAGCACAAATCCATTTCTTTTTCATCTTAAATTTCTTCGTCCATATGTATGCAGTTATGTTGAATGCTCCAGGATGGAAGCCTATAGCTACTGGAAGCCTCAAGTACCCAGTTGCCAATGTTGGTGTTGTGCGGTGTTTAAATAGAAGTATAAATAATTGTTTGTCATAAGTTTCAGTATATTTGTGTGTATCTATCAACATATTCTTATATTTCCCTTGGTCAATAATTTGAATAATTTGTGTGCTTTTCTGATTTGAAAGAATTAATGAAATGACTGAAAACATTTGTGCGATTTCCAACAATATTGGAAGGGATATGCAGATATGAATATATATGAAATTCTCATTGCTCAATTGCAATTTGTAACTACTGAATCTTACACACAAACTTTTAAAAAGGAGGATAAGTATACGTAAGAAAGAAATCTTATGAACAAATTTCCCTACAACAAAAGGAGGATAAGTATACGAATCGTTTTCCTAGCTCAATTGCGGTTTTGTGTCACAATGTTACAAATTTTTAAGGAAAAAAATCAAAACTATCAATCAAGAGAGTAAAAGGTTTTCTTTATTCCCCTCCACTAAAAAATAAATAATTGTCACTCAATTAAAAGGAAGAAAATAAAAAGTAACAATCACACTCAATTATTTAGAATGGTAAGAATAATAAGTTTTCATAAAATCATGAAAAACTATATACTTTTTTAATTTATATTTTTAATCTCGTACGTACTAAGATGATTCTACAATTGAAACCTTAATTAAATGATTAAATTAGCAATTTCTGAATCAATGGTTGTCTATCATGTTACCGAACACAATCTATTGTGATTCTAAAGGTAATTTGTTTGATTATAAGAAGTATCAGATGGCTACTGTATGTACTATAATTTATCGTGCTACCGATCATTCGTTTACTTAAATGCTGAAAAAGACAACCTAAAAAATTTGAAAAAACTTCGCTAGCTAGTAATTTGAACTTGCCAAATCTAGACAACCGGCACCAGATTTGACCAACATCACCTCTCAATTAAAGGAATCTCGTTCATTTCACAAAAAATTTGTCCTAAACACAAATGTAGATCATTTCCAAAATTAAAAGAATAATTGTTGACGGTGTTAATTCGTTAACTCGGAATTTAATCTCATAAAAAACACTCATGTAACAATATTACTCACGAATTAATTAGAAAATAAATGCAAAAAATAAAAGAACACCGAAGTTTATAGCGGTTCGCCAAAATATAATTGCTTACGTCTACTTGTGTATTCACTAAATCTCAAAGAGCTTACAGAATCTCTCTAATAACAAAAAGTTGTGCCAATTTAGGTAATTTAGGATTTAAATAGGATTTCATAGAGATTGTCCTTGATCATCTGTTTCAATTGGTGATTTTTGATCTCCCATTTGAATTTAAATAAGAGATTAGAGTTATGTCCTCCTGATTCTACAGGCTTAGGTTGACCTCGACCTTGTATCCGAACTACTGACGCCCCGACGTCGTTGACATTGCATATTTTGTGGGACTCCTCGACCAACTTCGGACATCCGTTTGAGTTGCTCCTCAACCTAAGAATCCTTCCATTCGAGTACTTCTCGACTAGCAGTTTTCATCTCGACTTTCGGATTCTTAACAACTTAATTGAATCATATGGTCAGATTCTTCGACAATGGTGTAACAATAATAATAACAACAACAACAACAACAATAATAATAATAATAATAATAATAATAATAATAATAATAATAAAGCCCTCCTAAAGCAAAAGTCTGAATGAATATTAACATGTATTTATATCAGCGTAGCGATTACTTTAGTGATACCAAATAATCTAATTTGGTTGACAGATGTTTTCTTTCTGTCTTCTTACGTGTTTTTTTTTTTTTTTTTTTTGTTCCTTTTCAGCAAAGGCAATATTTCAACTATATTCTCTCTCTCAGCTTAAACAGATATGAGTTAGTGGACATCATTGAAGCGATAATATTTATTTGCAAAAAATATGCATATGAATACTATGTTATATTAATAATACTACGGATCGATGAACTTCACTCCCTTTAGGTGTGGTAGTACCATTTGAAATTTTGAAACGATCAACAATTGTGCAGCTTCGTGCTGCAAATGGTATTCTATCATGATACTGAAGGTAATTCTACAGTTTATCAGAAGTATCGAATTGCCATTGTTCCACTAGCGGCATTCTATTGTACTACTGACTATAGTATACCGGGCTACCATGTATTTTTTTTCCATAATATTAAAAGAAAAAAAATTATAAAGGAAATATCATCAGAGAACTTTCTCCACTTAGAACTTGGTAGATGTGGTCAACCAGAACAAGATTTGACCAATATCCCCTCTATATAGCAATCCACACCGAAATATATTTTTTCACCCAAAATATATTTTTTGTTATCAACAAAAATAGATGAATAACTCAAACTTACACATGAATCGAATGCGGGTAGGGATAGATGATCTTATAGATCATATTGCTCGATCATATAACAAACACTTAAGTAGAAATATTAAAATTTGCTTATTTGATGAATCTTGTACATATGATCTAGCTGTTGGTTGCCAAATCGAATTCAGCGGCGGAAACGCAATGGAAAGGCGGATCGTATATAACAAAAATTTTCATAAAACCTTTGAGATACTCTATAGATTATATTAATTTATGCATGAATAAATTAATCTCATTAATTCATTTATTAAGAACTTGATTAGGAAAAATACCTGAGGGCCGACTCGGTTGATAGCTTGAGTTTTTTGACCTCGAACAATCCTTGCTCTAAAGCTTTGTGTTTAGAAAACCAATGTCTTTCACGTCGATTCCTAGAATCCACGAAGATGTGTATGTGGGCACACATGAGACAAAACGGGTTAAAATAAACACTCAAATTTCCACAAACACCAACACATGCACGATGTGAAATTTTTAGAGAAAATTTTTTTCCTTTCTCTCTACTTGAGAATTTCGGCCACCAATCCAATTAGGGCTGAAATATTGTTTCAAAAATTGTTATCACAATTTTCTATCATTCTCATATTTAAAGAGTAGAAGTTAAACTTCAAAAAGGAATCAAATCTCTAATGTTAATTATCTCCTATTTGAATTTGGAACAAAATCTCCTCTTATCCTTTCTTCTTATGGCCGGCCAACCCTAGGGGATTTTATCCCTGTGTAGGCGCCAATATCAGATAGGGAAGGAAGATAAAAATCATCATTTATCCTGTAGTCCAATTTTGACTCAAATACAAATTTCAATTTAAGTCAAACTTAAATTAATTTGAATTCTAAATTGAACAACTTATCAAATAAGTTTAAATGGATAAATCTAGATGTGTTCAAATTCAAATTTAAATAATCACATTATTTAAATAATAATTAATTCTCAATTAATTATATTTGAGTGTTTAATTTTAGAATTCTGTAATTCTAAAATTCCCATTTTGCCCTTTGTGTCTGGCAGAATTACTAGGACGAAGCGGGAACCAATGGACCTATAATCCCGAGCTCAAATAAAATTAATAATCAATTAAACACTTTAATTAATTAATTAATTCTATTAATTCTAATAGTTACTCCACTATAAACTTGGAATTGCACTCTCGAAATTATAGATATAAATTACTTCTAAACTGTGAAGTATCCATTTGATATAGTCATTGCATATAGATCAATCCT
Organism: Morus indica; assembly: GCA_029231665.1. NCBI lineage: Eukaryota > Viridiplantae > Streptophyta > Magnoliopsida > Rosales > Moraceae > Morus > Morus indica. Next base: position 6,129,771 of record JACAGA010000024.1, on the reverse strand, counting down.
CCATAAATAATTCATAATTAGAGCCAGGTAGAATCCATTAACCTCTCTAATTATATCTTTATCCTTGAGTACCATTGATTCTCTAATGGACAGTGATTCATAAAACACATTCATGAATCGAAGCTCCTACTGGTCCAAGTACCGAATCAACCCTCAAGAGAATTATTTATCTACTTCTTTCTCAAGAAGGAATGGATTCCATCTCGTATAATAACATTCCCAGCTACCTACTTCATCATGTCTCCAAAATACAAGGAATAGGATTCAAGGTCTTGGAATCCGTACCGAGTAAATCAAAAGACACAAATCTATAAATAGGAGTTTGTTAAGAACTCAGGTTTAAGATCATTCTATATATGACCATCGGTAGACTCAATTAGAATTTCTATACTTAACGGAAATTATTAGAAATTCATATTGTGTCTGTGTCCTTGTTCCACATAATCTCATTATGCGAAATACACTCATTCAATATCTCACCATATTAACAGTGTGGATAACACCGTTCCATTCTAAATGGGAATGACATGTATTAATAATGTTTTAATTAAAGATTCCGAATTTTAATTAAATTCATTATGAACATTGCTTTTTGATTATTATCCTTAAACATTATCCTCTCGTATATAACACTTATATACAATGTTTAAGGTTACATAAATAATCATGGAATTTTCATTGATATTCATAAAATATTCATAAATATGTGCACATAAAATAATGAATAAACTCTTTTATTAAATAAATAATAAATATCCTATTACATCTCATGCTTCTAGGACACCATTCCCAACACTAGCTATGTTTGCTAGCTTGTATTGTTTTGTATTGTATTGTATAGAGTGTATTATATTGTGTTGGATTGTCAACACAATACAATATTTTGTGTCATCATGTATATTGTATAAGGGGTAATGTAAAATTTTAAAAGTTTTAGGGTCAAAATATAAATTTTCAAAAGATTTGCGATCAAAATGTAATTTGTAAAAATTTCTAGAGTCAAAATGTAATTTTACACAAAAATTGAGATCGAAATGTAATTTTGAAAATTATAAAGTTGTATTGTGCCCCTCAATTTTTAAACATTATAGTCTTTGGCATGACCTTATGTCAGCCCAACACTAACCCTCGGTCGTGCCCAACACCGAAAAGAATTATAGATTTCAGATAAAATAATATAATACAATACACAAAAATGAGTCTTATTCAATAATACGATATATACCATATTAATTTATCATTCGTATTAATTTATTCAATACAATGGTCACACTAAGTATTGTATTATATATTATTACACAATATAATGCTCTAGTACGGTCAAACAATCATGTCCCATATTGATGATATTTCACGTGTATGTCAAAAATAAAAGAAAACCTATAAACATGAAGACAAAATTAATAACAAATTAAGAAACAAATCAATCCCTGACAACAGGGCCAAAATTTTGATGGTGTATTCAAGGGGAATATTAAATTTATAAACCTTTTTAAAATGTAATTATAGTGTACTATAATGGTTGAGCAAGGGTCGTTCCCATTGAGCAAATTATTAATTTTGATAACAAAAATATAAAAAAAGGATTTGGAACTATTAATCTAAACTAGATGAAATTAAAGAAAACAAAACTAGTAATAAATAAAGAAGAAAATAATAATAATTAAGCAATTGCCAAAGGATCAATCTCCACTACTAGACAATGAAATCATAATGAAATGCAATATTATCTCCAATTTCCTATTAAAACTACTAACTATATATAGCAACAAGCTTTGTTACCCCAAGCTTTTCTTAGTTTGTCGTTAAGCAAAACAAGCTCTTCACATAATCTCTTTTCTTCAAACAACCTAGAATAAGCTCTCTAAATTCAATCCAAAGAAAGCATTATGGTGAGAAAGATAGGTTGATATCGATAATAATCACACAACCTCAGATCATTCATCCTAGAGTATGTTCCACATGCAATCAAACAAAAGCCTCTTGCAATTATTGACCATAATTCGATACTAATGATTAGAAAATCAAAACAATTATAGACCAAGACTCCTAATCTAGTAATAGAATATTCTCAAGTCCTATTTGGTTGGGCACCTAAACAAAACAAGAACAATTTTGAACATTTATATTGGAAGAACATTAGCAATTTCAATAAAAAAAACTTGAAAATAATATCAAAATATTAAATCACAATCCATGTCTAGGGTTTTGAAAGTACCCTTAACCAAAAAAAAACCTAACCTAACATAAATAAAAAGAATATAAAAACTAAAGAAAATAAAGAGAGAAGGGAAGAAAGAGCTAGCAAGATCTTCAAGATCTCTTCTTTTTCTTCTCCTTCTTGTTCATCTCTTGACAGTTGGAAAATAATGGTAAGAGCTCGTTAATCAGCCCCTAAGTTGCCTATTTATAGATTTCTAAATTTTGATTAAATAAGACAATTTTCAAGATCAAAACATTTCAGAGAGATCTGAGAAACAGCCGCCAACCCACACACATTCTTGTCATCCATTCTGCCTCCACCTCCACCAAACCCATGCAAACCTATAATGCCCGCTCCGCAAACCCAGATGTTGATCTCTTATCGCGTCATCACCCTCTTGTCTCTGCGTCATCATCCTTTGCTTATCGTTACGTCATCTCTGCCCATCATGTTGAGCTGTCATTCGTGCAGGGATGGAGCTAGCTAGGGGGGTGCTCTAGGTAGCTAGCTATTTTGATATTTATCTTTGAAATTATAATTCCCCCTGAATTTTTTTTTATTTCTAAGGATTATATAAATTGTTTCAAAAGTTTTCATTTATAACCTATGTAAAACTTATTACTTTGTCCTTCTAAAAAGTTCTGATTCTAAATTTTATGTAAGATATTCAATATTATTTCATTTACCCTCTTACTTTTTACACATAATTATATTTTATAACATACTTTATTTAGTTTAAAATTTTAGTTTAACTTAAATCCCTTGAAAAAATTTCCTGGCTTCATCCCTGCTATCATGGGTACTCACCGCCACTGATTTGGATGACGTGAGTCATGATCTATATTTTGATTGATCACGAGCGTAGGTGCAACTCACTTCTTCAATGGTTGGTGAATGTCTTAGGTCTCGTTCATTTCATTGATTCGAGTTTTCAATTTTAATTTTAATTACTACTGTTAAAAGCTCTCACAAAAAATAGGATCTAACTTATATTGAAAAGTTCAAAGCTCGAATTGACGAACTGAACGAAACCTTAATTAGAGTTTAGAGGGACGTTATAGCTACGATTGCCTTGTTGCGGTGGTTGGGTCTGGCGATTGAAAGTGAGGTGGGTATGGGGCTGTTCAATTTCTCAATTGATATTGATTGCTGGGTGAGGTAGGGTGGTCTCAGAAAAGGCTGGGAGCAGTGGGGATAGGTATAGAGTGGCGATGCTCAGAAGGGGTATAGAGTGGCGATACTTAATGAAGAATGCTAATTAATTATATCTATTAACTACGATCATTTATGGTAATACTAATAACAAGGCAACAAATTGATATTTTTGTGGTAACTTTTCTCTTTGGAATATGAGATTTTTAGCTATTGTACATCCTAATAGTTTTATTTATTGCAGAATATGAATAGTTAAAATTCCTCCACTTATTTCAAATTCTGCCAACAATATTGTTTCAAGAACTTGGACGTTTCTTTTTTAATTTTTTATGCACAAGATGTATTAAGCAGACTAGTATACATATAATACCGCGTATATTGTACATCAACTAACTATATCCGTTTTACTTATTTTTCTGTGAAAACAGAATAGCTATAATCACCTACTTATAAAAATATACTACTTTTATCTTATCTACATACTAGTAAGAATTGAAAAAAAAAAAAAAAAAAAGAAAAGAAAGAAAGTTATAAAAAAAAAAAGGAAAAAAAAGCTTTAATCTCTTGTTAGGTCCGTTTTTGTCGCTGGTATCACAGAGAGTGTTATAACACTTTACTGTAACACTGTTTTTAATACAAAACCTAAAATTAAACCAGCAAAACAGCAATGCAGGAAAATAATATAAAAACATAAAGGACACCAAAAAATGATATCTCAATTCGGTGCGCACACCTACTCGCGGGGCCATGCCCACACAATGAACAATCCACTATGTTCAAAGGATTACAAATACCAATCAGACTTATACACCCAAAGACTCCCTCCTTGACGTGGTCATCGCCATGTCGAATCTCCTTAATGGCCTTGTCCAGTGAGCACCACTTGTCCTCAAAATTGCACGGCGAAATCCCTTCGGTTGGTAGTGCAATTTCTCCCAAAATCTTATAATCCTTCTCCCGAAGGACGATCTCCAATCAACACATAAAGGCTCATTCTCACATAGACTTTTTCTGAATATGTCTTCTATAAAAACTAGGCCCCAAATGTCACCTTTAATTTCTAAAGACACAAAGACATAAAAAATAATTTCTCTTTCTTCTGAGGCACACCCCTTCACATACACACATGCAATATATATATAACAATAGCGCCAATCCAGATTTTTCCTTATTTTGCAGAGCACATGCAGCATATACTCCTTTGGCACCAAGATCAATACCATTGACACTCCAAATCAAATATATCTAAGATATCTCTTCAAATCTCTTCAAATCAATTATGCAGCAAATCACCTTTACATATGAGCACGTTTTCTCCAACAAATCTGCAAATCTTCTAATTTAAATATGTCAATCAAATCTTCCAAATCTTCTCTGAAATGTCCTTCCAAATATTGATTTCCATCAACAAAATCATTCCAAATTCAGAACAATTAGCAACCAAACTTACCTCAAAATCTGAATCTACATCAATCATGAACTTGACCCTGTTTTTGAATTTTGTACAACCCAATTCCAAAACATGCCAACTAATAAAATCCTAACAATCTTCCCCTTTGTAAGTTTTTGGCAAAACTAACACAAGTTCCTATTTTAAATAAAAATTCAAAAACTAGACAAATCATAACAGTACAATGTTCTCCCCCTTTTTGACAAAAATATGCCAAAATAAAAATAAAAATTAATAATTGGATAACCTAGAATTTGGTGTCATAGAAAGTGTTGTAACACTAGATGAAACACTCGGTATAATACTTTCCTGCAAATCACATTCCAATTCATTGATTTCTACAACTTGCTCCCCGTAAGTCCATTATGAGTCTTACTCCCCCTGAATATAATATTCTTCCATGCATATTGCTTTTAACATGTATCAAAAACTTGGAGTGACCATTACCACAATACTCAGAGTTAGTTGTACATGCTTCAAAAGAAGTACAATCCCTATGACACCTTAAATCAAATTTCCTTACCCAAACACGTCTATGATATTTATTTTGCACATCAATCTTTGCTTTAGGTGTCCTTCTTGAGTTTGTGGAATTTGGTGGATTCATGAGCATACCTCTCTTTAAAGCATTCAAATACTTGTAGCATCTTGGTCTTATATGGCCAACTAAACCGCAGTAATGACATATGGGAATAAACTTTTTATATCGTGGGGGTGAGATAATACCTTTCTTATAGAGGATAGTCTGAGATTCAGGAGCGGGTGACTCCTTCATAAACACTGTCTTGGATGTTGAGCATTCACTAGTGTAGCCAAGTCCATGACGATCACAACTAGCTTTTCTCATAGAGAGAATATGATCAAGTTTGATGGTGCTAGAATTCATCATTTTAAGTGACTTTTGAGTGCGCTCCAATTCTACCCTTGTGTCCTAAAACTTTTTCTCATTTTCAACAGCTTGAAATTCATAGTTTATGGCAACCCTCTTAAGCACATCTTTCTCTTTAACAAGCTCCTCAACTTGCTCCCGTAGAGATTTATTCATTTCACACACTTTAACCCATTTACTGAACATGGTTTTGTATGCTTCCTGTATTGCATCTTCTGTGAGTTCTTCACCATCACTGCTGTAATCAGATTCTAAGTCAAATTAATTTTTTTCTTTAACAGCAAAATTTTTCATAGTAGATGTTGTAACACCATCTGCAGCACCACTAGTGACACTGTCGGCTGAAGCACTTTGATCAGTGTAAACATTAAATGCAACATAGTTACTCACATGATCATCTTCTTCTTAGCTCCCTTCTGATTCCTCATCACTCCAGTTGCATTGAACGACTTTTTCTTCTTCTTGAGGGTATTGACGTATTCAGATTGAATATGTCCATATCCGTCGCACCCTCGGCATTGAATACCTCTATTCTTTGTCTTCAATTATGTGCTATTTGCTGCAAATTTACTCTTTTGACAATTGCTGGAGTTGCCATTTCTTGAATTCTCATTCTTCCTATTGACCTTCTTCATAACCTTGTTGAATTTCTTCGACAACCTCGTTATGGACTGGGCCAAGTCTTCTTCATCATCGGAATCAACTTTGGCTTGAAAGGCAATGCTTTTCTACTTCTTTCCTTTCTTGTTTTCATCCAGATTCATATCAAAAGTGCGGAAAGAACCCGTTAGCTCATTAAGTTTCATTGTTTGAACTTCCTTGGCTTCCTCAATAGTTGTCACCTTGTAAGCAAACCTCTGTGGAAGATACCTTAAGGCCTTCATCACAAGCTTCTCCTCTGATATCTTCTCTCCAAGGGCAAATGCCTCATTAGCAATATCACACAATTTTGAATTAAACTCAGAAATTGTTTCATCTTCTTGCATTCGAAGATTCTCAAACCTTGTAGTGAGGAGTTAAAGTTTTGAGAGCCTCACGAAAGCCGTGCCTTCATGAGCTGTTTGCAGTATCTCCCATGCATCCTTGGCTGTTTTACACATTGAAATGAGCTTGAATTGGCTTGCATCTACCCCGTTGAATATAGCATTCAGCGCTCTAGAATTGTTGTTCGCCAACTTGCCCTCTTCGGTTGACCAAGTAGTTTCGGGCTTCAATATCTCCTTCCCTTCAGAATCCTTTGTAAATGGATGCTCCCAACCAGTCAAGACAACTCTCCATGCCTTTTCATTGATAGCTTTGATGAACGCCCTCATACGTGCTCTCCAATAAGAGTAGTTTGAACCGTCTAGGAGTGGAGGACGAGAAACTAAACCGACTTCTTTCAGCATATTCATACCTGCTGTGACAGACCAATTCCTAAAATCTCACCAAGTAAAAGGTTAGTGAATTGCTCTAATACCAATTGTTAGGTCCGTTTTTATCGCTGGTCTCACAGAAAGTGTTATAACACTTTACTATAACACTATTTTTAACAGAAAATCTGAAATTAAACCAACAAAATAGTAATGCAGGAAAATAATACAGAAATGTAAAGGACACCAAAAAATGATATTACAGTTCGGTGCGCACACCTACTCTATGGGGCCACACCCAGACAATGAACAATCCACTAAGTTTAAACGCTTACAAACATCAATCGGACTTATACACCTAAAAACTCTCTCCTTGACGTTGTCAGCAGAAGAGCACTGCTGCCGTGTTGAATCTCCTTAATGGCCTTGTCCAGCGAGCACAACTTGTCTTCAAAAGTGCACGGTGAAATCCCTTCGGCTGGCAGTGCGCTTTCTCCCAAAAGCTTCTCATCATTCTCCCGAAGAACGATATTCAATCAACACATAAAGGCTCAGTCTCACATAAACTTTTTATAAATATTTCTTCTATGAAAACTCGGCTCCAAATGTCACATTTTATTTCTAAAAGCTCAAAGACATAAAAAACAATTTCTCTTTCTTCCGAGGCACACCCCTTCACGTACACACATGCAATATATATATATATATATAACAATAGAACCAATCCAGATTTTTCCTTATTTTGCAGAGCACATGCAGCATATACTCCTTTGGCACCAAGATCAATACCATTTACACTCTAAATCAAATATATCTAAGATATCTGTTCAAATCTCTTCAAATCAATTATGCAGCAAATCAGTTTTTCATATGAGCACGTTTTCTCCAACAAATCTGCAAATCTTCTAATTTGAATATGTCAATCAAATCTTCCAAATCTTCTCTAAAATGTCCTTTCAAATATTGATTTCCATCAATAAAATCATTCCAAATTCGGAACAATTGGCAACCAAAATTACCACAAAATCTAAATCTACATTAATCATGAACTTGATATTGTTTTTGAATTTTGTACAACCCAATTCAAAAACATGCCAACTAATAAAATCCTAACATCTCTCTTGACCAATCTTGTTTATACCTTTGCTTGTTCCTACTTACTCATCAACATTAATTTTAAGAGCTTTTCAAATTGATATCTTTTTTCGTTTAAATCAAATTGATATCTTTGTTTCATACTTTTTTCTTGTCAATTCATTTGATCAATATTACTTGAGATTCACAATAGCTTTTTTGTTTAGATAAACTTCAATATAAAGATTTAACTAATAATTTTACACCTCAAAATAAAAGAAAAATAAATTAAAATAGATTTAGTTGAATTTTAAGATCTTCATTTTTATTATGTGAAAAGGCCGCTTTTAAAGTTTTCACCAAACGCCTTAAATTTCTTTGAGCCGGCCCTGGTAGTAAGAAGATGTATTTAAAGTTTAATGTACCTTTTTAATAGTATGTAAAATAGGAGCCAATAATACAATAAGGATTTACTAATTAGACTTGATGAACAAAATAATTAGCCATTAGCATGAAAAAGAGAGGTCATTTATCTTTTTTATTTTTTATTTTGCTACTGACTAATTAGAAAAATTAGCTAATTAAAAATCCCATATCCCATATTGATGCTTTAATAAGTTTAAAGGAGGCATCTGCACTTTAAACATATAATTTGTTGTGATCTTTTACAACACAATTAATTTTGATTTTCAGGCACGTACGCATGGCTAAAGGTATAAGTTGCAAATAAATCACAAATGTTTGGAAAATTATAAAACTCTCCCATGACTTCAAGTGAAATACAATGTTCAACTCAATTTGTATCCTCTTCAAGAGACACAGGGGATCCCATCATTCTTTCACTTCATAATCAAAGGTCGACAAACATTACTCAAACGCCTGCTTATTTTTTCATGACAATCACATAAACAGTTTTACGTCCATTTCCATTAAATGCCTGCTCCTGATTATAAGAGTTATATCCTCCTGATTATGAGGGCTTAGGTTGACCTCGACTCTGTATCCAAACTACTGACGCCTCGACGTCATTGTCATCGCATATTTTATGGGACTCCTCGACCAACTTCAAACATCCGTTTGGATTGCTCCTCAACCTAAGAATCCTTCCATTCTAGTACTTCTCGATTAGCAGGTTTCATCCCGACTTCCGGATTCTTGACAACTTAACTGACTCAGATGCTCGGATTCTTCAACTATGGTGTAACAACAACAACAACAACAACAACAACAACAACAACAACAATAATAATAATAATAATAATAATAATAATAATAAAGAAGCCCTCTTAAAGCAAAAGTCTGAAGAAATATTAACATGTATTTATATTAGCGTAGCGATGACAATAGTGATATGAAATCTGATTTGGTGGGAAGATGTTTTCTTTCTGTCTTCTTACGTTTTTTTTTTCTTTTTTTTTTCTTTTCTTTTCTTTTCTTTTTTTTTTGTTCCTTTTTAGCAAAGGCAATATTTCAATTATATTCTTTCTCTCTCAGCATGGACAGATGTGAGTTAGTGGATATCATGGAGTGAAGTGATAATATTTATTTGTAAAAAAAAAAATGCTTATGAATACTATGTTATATTAATAATACTACGGATCGATGAACTTCACTCACTTTAGGTGTGGTAAAACCATTTAAAATTTTGAAACGATCAACAATTGTCCAGCTTCGTGCTGCAAATGGTAATCTATCATGATACTGAAGGTAATTCTACAGTTTATCGAAAGTATCGAATTGCTGTTGTGCCACAAGCGGTATTCTATTGTACTACTGACTATAGTATACCGCTACTGTGTATTTTTTTCCATAATAAAAAGAAAAAAAATTATTAAGGAAAAATCACCAGAAAACTTTCTCCACCTAGAACTTGGTAGATGTGGTCAACCAGAACAAGATTTGACCAATATCCCCTCTATATAGCAATCCACACCAGAAATATTTTTTCACCCAAAATTTGAACTAAAGAAAATCATTTCAATCACCAAAAAATAAATATTTTATAACACTATTCGGAGGAATAACATGTGTTCATGTGACAGTAGTAATACAAAATCATGATAAGCTAGACAGTAGTAAAGTCTCTAATATTATAACAAATTTAATGGCTCTTGAACATGAACAAAACAAATACCCACCACTACCCATAAACCTCTCAACATATTCTATAAACAATTGAAGGGATAAGAATTAATAGATTATCAGTGGTCCCATTTTCTCTCATAAATGTCTTCTAGCCTCAACAAACTTCAAAACTAATTATAAACCCAAAAAGGGTTTCACACGTCCAAATTATTAGATGTATACATAAATAAATATGTATATATGTATATATAATAGATGAATATATAGATGAATATATTATGCATGGTACGTATAATAATACTATTAGTGAACTCCACCCACTATATACAATTAAGGGAACTTCATGATTTATTTTTTATTTTTTATTTTTTTGAATTGGAAGGAACATCATGATTAATGTATGTATGGGAAACGATCGACACTTGTCCAAGCTTCAAAAATTATCTTAGCATAGTGGAATTAGTTGCTAATCTCTCTCTATATATATTATAATTGCATGTTATATACATTATATATACTCCTTCGCATTTAATATATAGGCCTCACATGGCACCGTGCGTTACTGACCTATAGATATAGGTGACATAGCCCAGTGTCTCAAGGACAATATATTCGTGTGCCACACCTTCTTCAGTGGCGTCAAATGGTTGCTGCAGAGAATCGCAAGAAAAATCTATATTATAATCATGTACTCATCTATACGTATATGCCAACAAAATGTAGCTAAGCAATCATCTATATGATTATATTTATGATTTTTTTTAATGATAGAACATTGTTGAGCCACATCGACTTTGATAAACAAAAATATCTTGAAAATATCTTATGTGAGATATTTAGCTGGATGAGGCTTAAACAAATATCTAAAGCCATCTCATATTCGGATAATTAATTTAGCTGTATTATAAGGGATTTAGATACCAAAATGACCATATGTGTGTGTATGTATATATCGACCATACATATATGTTGTTAATATTGACTTTAAACAAATATCTAAAACTATCTTATATATGTATGTATGTATATTGACTTTAATATTGTTGTTGTTACTGCACTTTCAATTTGGTGTTTCACCAGTTCTTGCCAACTATTGGCGAATCGAATGCTCTGTTCCAATGAGGTCGAATAGTGCAAATTGGTGGTAATGGTGGGTAGAAACTACAAATAAGTATGCTTTGGTAACTCAAACCCGAATCTCCGGTTAAATAATTTCATTTTTTTCTACGTTTTAAAAAATTGTTTGAAATATCTCAACTATTTTTTAGCATCCCAATTAATAAAAGATAGATTCTAATATTGTGCGTCTCATATGTATTATAGAATTCACATTTTAAAGATGGATTCTATATATTATAAGATTCGCATTTTATTAATGTTTGTTGCTCAATTTTTTAGAATGAATTTGCAACGAAACTCTCATTACGTCATAGATGAGGTGTTACGTTTTGTATGTTTCATTCAAAGAAAAGTAGGGGTAGATTTTGAAAGGATTTAGAAATTCAACGACATTAATCTAATACAAATAAAGTAGCACAGTATTCGTATTATTATCAAAATAAACAGGATGCTTTTATATTAATTCCGTAATAAATAAAAAGTTTGAAAAAGTTATGAAGATACTTTACTATATATTTTTCGTTATCAATAAAAATAGATGAATTGCTCAAACCTACACATGAATCAAATGCGGATAGGGATAGATGATCTTATAGATCATATTGCTCGATCATATAACAAACACTTAAGTAGAAATATTAAAATTTACTTATTTGATGAATCTTGTAAATATGATCATGACCGTGTTTGATAGCTCGTATTGTATTGTATTGTATAAAGTGTATTATATTGTGTTGTATTGTTAACATAATACAATATTTTGTGTCATAACGTATATGGTATAAGGGGTAATGTAAAATTTTAAAAGTTTTAAGGTCAAAATATAAATTTTCAAAAAGTTTAGGTAAGACTTTAATTTTACAAAAGATTTGCGATCAAAATGTAATTTTGTTAAAATTTCTAGTGTCAAAATGTAATTTTGTAAAAAAATTGAGATCGAAATGTAATTTTGAAAATTATAAAGTTGTATTGCGCCCTTCAATTTTTAAACATTATAGTCTCTGGCATGACTCTATGTCAGCCCAACCCTAACCCTCGGCCGTGCCTAACACTAAAAAGAATTATAGATTTCAGACAAAATAATAGAATACAATACATAAAAAATGAGTCATATTCAATAATACGATATATACCACATTAATTTACCATTCGTATTAGTTTATTCTGTGACGACCCTCCTATGAGGCTGCTACTGTAACTTAGTTTTTAACTTGTACTTACTAGCATTTCTTAAAATTTGCGGAACATATTTTTTTTAAACATAAGAAGGAATACTTTCATAATTCATAACAATAATTTCAAAAGAATAAATCACTGAATTTCTTAAAACTTTTCTTAATTTCAATTAAGATAAAACCTTTTAGAAATATTTTTCAAATGGAGCTGTGTTTGAACTCTTGTTTCAAATACTCTTTAAAAGCCTTTCTAAAACTAGTCAATTCAATTGGGCCATTTAATTTGACTTTAAAACGGATTTCGTGAGAAATCTTAGATTCAAGTGCATCTTAAAGTCCTTTTAAAATCAATCATTTAATTTAAATCGTCATGTTTAAAATTCGTTTATTTGTTGCATGCACTGTTGCAACGTTCTAAAACTTAAATACTCAAAACTAGCGTTGTTAGCTACAACCTCGATTTTCTTAACATACATATGTACATATACTTTTTAAACATACATGCTTGAAACCTTTGAATTATATAGACATATACATGATTTTTCTTAAACTTACTGTGGAAGATAACTACGTGAGCGGTATCCATTCCCATCTCCACCATTCGTCTGCCGCTTGCCGTTACCCTTCAAGAATTGATGATAGGTTTCTTACCTACAGCATGAACATATCTGATTGAGCTTTGGCTCAGCAAGTAGGAACTATATCTCGCAAAATAACTGTAAGTACACATGAATAAATATGCATGAGCTGATTATACTTAATTAAATTTTAAGATCTTCATTTTTATTATGTGAAAAGGCCGCTTTTAAAGTTTTCACCAAACGCCTTAAATTTCTTTGAGCCGACCCTGGTAGTAAGAAGATGTATTTAAAGTTTAATGTACCTTTTTAATAGTATGTAAAATAGGAGCCAATAATACAATAAGGATTTACTAATTAGACTTGATGAACAAAATAATTAGCCATTAGCATGAAAAAGAGAGGTCATTTATCTTTTTTATTTTTTATTTTGCTACTGACTAATTAGAGAAATTAGCTAATTAAACATCCCATATCCCATATTGATGTTTTAATAAGTTTAAAGGAGACATTTGAACTTTAAACCTATAATTTGTAGTGATCTTTTACAACACAATTAATTTTGATTTTCAGGCACGTACGCATGGCTAAAGGTATAAGTTGCAAATAAATCACAAATGTTTGGAAAATTATAAAACTCTCCCATGACTTCAAGTGAAAGACAATGTTCAACTCAATTTGTATCCTCTTCAAAAGACACAGGGGATCCCATAATTCTTTCACTTCATAATCAAAGGTCGACAAACATTACTCAAACGCGTGCTTATTTTTTCATGACAATCACATAAACAGTTTTACGTCCATTTCCATTAAATGCCTGCTCCCAACAAAATTAAATGCCGGTTTTAATTAGGGAAAACAGTAAAAATTAGGTCAATATGAAAAATTTAAAAAAGTAGATAGGTTAATTTTTAATTATAGAAATTAATAAGTCATAATTTATCAAGTTATAGTTTATAATTAGAGAAATTATGGACAAAAATAATAATTTAACCTATTTATTTAACTTATTTAAATTATTAACCTATTAATATTAATTCATCTCAATATAATTCCTTCATTCTCCTTTAATTAATATATTAAAGGCCTACTCCCAACAATTATGAAATTTGATTAAAAATTAATTTAAATCATAATTCGTAATTTATTATAATATTTTTTTTTATAAAAAATACACATAAATAAAAAATAATTATAATCCGATAATTTTAATCAAACGTCTCCTGTGAACAAAATTTAATGGAGCGAAAAACGCGTCTTTCTTTCTTTCTTTCTTTTTTCGTGCTTCGAGAAAGAAATATTTATTATTATTATTATTATTAGTATTATTATTATTATTATTATTTTGGCTAGTAAAGTGAACGAGAGAGAGAATGAAAACGACAAAAAACAAAAAAGTTTTGAACTAGCATTCACAAACAAAAGTTGAAATGGAGATTAGGAAAAATTAGTTTAAAAAATTAATGTGGGATTGGAGAAGTATTCACATTTGAGTCTATTGCTCCTGGTTTTGAGTTTACAGCTTCTTGAGAGACGTTCTTAAGCCACTTGTTAATATTATACTGATTTTATTGTTTTGGTTGACAAGCGAAGTTCCTTCATATTAAATTATATCTTACTGAGCATTTCGCTCACGTTTTGTATTTTAAATGTTAAACCTCTCTTAGGAGACTCAAGGAGTGGTGCAGGGTAGCTGGAGATTGCTACCGTTGGATCGAGCGAGGATTGAGTTCATCCTCTGATACAAAGTGTAAAGAATTGAGAAATTTTGTAAACTTATTAATATTTGGATTTACTAGACTGTGGTTGATGTCTGTTGTAATGATTATTTACATGAGCATGTATGTACGATACTGTATGTCCTGTGGGGTGGAGCCCTGTGTGTTAGAGGCTCCTGGATTATGTAATTTATTTATATTTTAATGCAGCTAAGTGTGGGACCCGGGTGGGAATCTGCTTTATTAATCTCAAATCGAGTTCCACGTCACACACCCTGTTTGGGGGGCGTGACAGTCTAAGATTGAAAATGTTTTCATTTCCATTTTCATATAAAAAATAAAATTATTTTAAAACGAGTTCCAAACGCACCCAAAATATTTTCCACCGAACAAATTGCATAAAAAAAATCTCCAGTTTTTTTTTTCCCTTTTTTTGGGGGTGTCCTATTTCTGTAATTTAGCTAATTTTTGGGTGCACTTTAGCTAATTTTTGGGCCATAATTTCGTGAGATCTTGCTTTCTTTCTATTTTTCTCAAAGGACAATTCCAGGGATATATTAGCATAAAGCGACAACGGGAGAATTCTTAAGAGAGCTTTCATAACGTGTCAAAACTGTATATACAATTTATCTACACGTATATATATATTTTTAAAAAAATATTTATATATTTATGAATAAAATATACATATTTCGCTCTAATTTTGTGCCGAATTAAAGACTTTATTTATTATATACACACATAATTTATATATTTGCTGACATATAAGTAACTCCAGCTTCTTTATCTGGAAGCACGTGTACGTATAATGAGGTTCCCTAGTTTGAAAAACAAACAGCTTTCTATATGAAAATTTTCATTAAAAAAAAAAAAAAAAAAAACTGCTTTATATATATACAAGATTATGCTTACCGCGTCTCTTAAAATAATTGCTTTTAAAAGTCTACAATTTTAAAAAATGTGAGATATATATATATAATATATATATATATATATATATTATATAAAGACCCAATTATAGTGACGCTTCAACCGCTGTAATTATTTCTATTTTGTTAAATTGACATGACGTTGAGATACGTCTATTTGAATTTCTATATTATGATGTTCTAATTGACTAACTATTAAATTATATTGATATCTTTTTTCGTTTAAATCAAATTGATATCTTCCTTTCATACTTTTTTCTTGTCAATTCATTGATTAATATTGCTTGAGATTCACAATAGCATTTTTGTTTAGATAAACTTCAATATAAATATTTAACTAATAATTTTACACCTCAAAATACAAGAAAAATAAATTAAAATAGATTTAATTGAATTTTAAGATCTTCATTTTTATTATGTGAAAAGGCCGCTTTTTAAGTTTTCACCAAAGCCCTTAAATTTCTTTGAGCCGGCCCGGGTAGTAAGAAGATCTATTTAAAGTTCAACGTACCTTTTTAATAGTATGTAAAACATGTCAAAGTAGCAAGGAGATACCTCGTTTATTTTACTAATTCTAAATTAGAATTTGAGTTTTGTTACAGTAAAAAATTTTTAAAAATAGTCACATCTAATTTTTTTACTACAGTAAAAAGCTCACACATAAAGTCACATCTCAACTTGAATTACACACTCGAATCAGCGAACTAAACGGGCCCCAAGTGATGTGAATTCCATGTTAAGCATCCGTATTTTCTTCAAATAGGAGCCAATAATACAATAAGGATTTACTAATTAGACTTAATGAACAAAATAATTAGCCATTAGCAAGCAAAAGGGAGGTCATTTATCTTTGTTTTTTTTTTGTTTTTTTTGTTTTTTTTTTTTACTACTGACTAATTAGAAAAATTAGCTAATTAAACATCCCATGTTTTAATAAGTTTAAAGAAGACTTCTGCACTTTAAACATATAATTTGTAGTGATCTTTTACAACACAATTAATTTGGCTTTTCAGGCACGTACGCATGGCTAAAGGTATAACTTGCAAATAAATCAAAAATGTTTGGAAAATTATGGGTCCGTTTGGTTAGGGGATTCGTCCCCCGATTTGAATTATGATTCATGATTTGTTACAGTAATTTCTCTCATAAAAAATACACATAAATCAAAAATAATTTAAATCATATGATTCGAATCTCTGAACTAAACGGATAAAACTCTCTCATGACTTCAACTCAATTTGTATCCTCTTCAAAAGACACAGGGGATCCCATAATTCTTTCACTTCATAATCATTACTCAAACGCGTGCTTATTTTTTCATGACAATCACATAAACGGTTTTACGTCCATTTCCATTAAATGCCTGCTCCCAACAAAATTAAATGCCGGTTTTAATTAACGAAAATAGTAAAATATAGGTCAGTATGAAAAGTTTAAAAAAATATATAATTTAATTTTTAATTATAAAAATTAATTTATCATAATTTTATAGTTAGATAAATTATAAAAAAATAATAATTTAATTTATTTATTATTTATGTAAACTATTATCTTATTAATTTTAATTTATCTCAAATCTTGATATATTTTTTTCTTTTTTTTTAATTAAAACATTAAAGGCCTAGTCCCAATAATTATGAAAGTTTGATTGAAAAATTTAAGAGACATTTAAAAGTAAGACTTAATCCCTAATTTATATTATAATTCATAATTTATTATAATATTTTTTCCATAAAAAATATACATAAATAAAAAATAATTATAATCTCATAACTTTAATAATAAACTAAACGTGTCCAGTGACTAAAATTGAATGGTGCGAAAAACGCGTCTTTCTTCCTCTCTTTCTTTTTTCGTGCTTCGAGAAAGAAATATTTATTATTATTATTATTATTATTATTATTATTATTATTATTATTATTTTGGCTAGTAAAGTAAACGAGAAAGAACGAAAACGACAAAAAACAAAAAAAAAAAAAAACAAAAACAAAAGAATAAAGAATTGGATAAATAAGGAGACCAAAAGTTGACCGAAGTGTGAAAACCGATCAAGTTGTCTTCCTTTTTCCACGCCCTCTTTCTTCCTATCATCCTTTATCATTCCCAAATCCTCAAAAGAAGTCAACAATTTCCTTGACGATCTCCTCAAAAATAACCATGGAACTCGTTTATGGCACGGCCACAGAAGTCTTGAAAAGGGTGGCAACTGCTGCGGAGCAAGAGATTTTCTTGGCATGGGGCATGAAAGATGACCTAAAGAAGCTTGAAAAGACCATGTCCACCCTCAAAGCAGTCCTCTTAGATGCCGAGAAGAAGCAAGAACAAAACGAACAGCTACGAGTCTGGCTGCGGCGGCTTAAAGATGTCTTCCTTGACGCTCAGGACGTGTTGGGCGAATTCGAGTGCGAACTCCAAAGAAGAGAAGTGGTGAAGACACATGGCAGCATTGGTCGAAAGGTACGCCGATTCTTCTCGAGCTCCAATCCACTTGCATTTCGGCTTAGCATTGGTCATCAAATTAAGGCGATAAGGCATGAGTTAGATGATGTCGCCAAGGATAGGATAAATTTTCATCTAATTGAGCAGCAGGATCTCATGCAAGGGAGGAGGGAGATGACATCTTCTTTCGTTAGGCCCTCAGAAATTATAGGTAGAGAGAGTGAGAAAGAAAAGATCGTTAATATGTTATTAGAGAAGGATCACAATGATCTTATCTCTATCATTCCAATAGTTGGAATGGGGGGTCTAGGAAAGACTGCACTTGCAAAGTTAGTTTACAACGATGACAAAGTCACTCAAGAGTTTGGTTTAAAAATGTGGGTCTGTGTCCAACAAGATTTTAATGTTGTTGAATTAACGAGAGAAATTCTCAAATCTGCTATTAGTGCAACTAGCACGATTAATGAAAATTTCTCTATAGATCAAGCACTGAGAAGAACAAATGATATTAGTAACTTGTCCGTAGATCAGGTGCAAATTTTCTTAGGAACCACTTTAAAGGATAAGAAAATTTTGCTAGTCTTGGATGATGTCTGGAATGAAGATCGTGGCAAGTGGGACGAGGTGAAAGATCTGTTGTTGACGGCGTGTGCTAACGGAAGCAGAATCATAGTGACAACGCGTAATTCTTCAGTTGCCGCTGTCATGGGCACAACCCCATCACATAATTTAGAATGTCTTTCGGAGGAGAAGGCTCGGTCTTTATTTTTCAAATATGCATTTGGAGATGAGAAATTGGATGAACAATTTTCAAAACTTAAAGATTTCGGTCGGCAGATTGTTCGAAAGTGCAAAGGGCTCCCTTTAGCATTGAAGACATTGGGAAGTTTACTTTCCTCAACTACTGATGAAGGTGCATGGATATATGTGAGGGATAGTGAGATATGGGAGTTGAAACAAGAGGAAAATGATCCTATTCTATCTGCATTGAGATTAAGTTACAATACAATGTCGCCACAGTTGAAACAATGTTTTGCTCATTGTTCAATTGTTCCAAAGAACATTCGTGCGGACAGATTAGACACTATCTGGAAGTGGATGGCACTCGGCATCATTGAGTCACCTAATGATAAGAGAGACTTGAAAGATATTGGGGAATCACATTTCAAAGCGCTCTGTTCAAGGTCATTTTTTCAATATCTTGGTGATGATGAGGGTCTTTTCAATTTGTCTCAAGCATTTGAAATGCACGATTTAATTCACGATCTTGCAACTTCAATCATTAAACATGAGGCTTATACAGTAAATTCTGACACTAAAATGTCGTGTGATCAGTATGTGAGATATTTGACGATCCTTTTAAGAGAAAGTCATGGTCAAAGCATCTCAAAAATCTTGCATAAATCAAAAAAAGTGCGGAGTATTTCTCTTAGATATGAAACAGAGCAAGAGCAACCCAGCGTCGAAGAGTGCTTCCTTTCAACATGCATCTCGAAATTTAGATACTTGCGGCTGTTTGATCTAATCTTTTTATCCTTTGATGTGTTGCCAACTACAATCGGCACGCTCAAGCATTTGAGATATCTGAACTTAGCAGGAAATAAGAAAATAAGGAAACTCCCCAACTCCATTTGCAAATTGCAAAGTTTGCAAACTCTGATGCTTGCTGGATGTTCAGAGCTTGAGGAGTTACCTAAAGATATAAGGAATCTGATCAACCTCAGAACTCTGCTTGTAACGACAAAACAAACCTACTTTCCGGAGAATGGAATTGGACGCTTGAAGTCTCTTCGATTTTTGGGTATTTATGAATGTAGAAATTTGAGATCCTTACCACACGATATGAGATATTGTGCTACGTTACGTACACTTTTCATAGGTGATTGTGAACAACTTGACTTGGCGATCGGACCGAATGAAGTTATCCAGATGAGTCTTCAATCATTTCTTGTTGGCGGCTTACCACAAATGACTGCTTTGCCCCATTGGCTACAAGGAGCTGCTCACAGTTTGCAGCGTTCGGGTATTGTAGGTTGTCCCAACTTGTTAGCGTTGCCAGAGTGGTTTCCAAATCTCACCTCACTTCAGAAGCTTTTGATTGGCATGTGCCCAAAGTTGTCGTTTCTACCAGAGGGGATGCAACGGCTGACGTCCCTAACAGATTTGCAGATTGTGGATTGCGATGCATTAAAAGAAAGATGCAAACCTGAAATTGGGGAGTATTGGCCAATGATTGCTCATATTCCAAACCTTCAATTTGGATGATCTGAGGATGACTAGGTACGGTTTACATATATCTTTAATTTTTGCGGCTTCTAATTTGCTAAATCTCTGCCTTCATTTACGTGTTCTATAAATGACATGGCAGAATAATCACATGCTTATTATTTATGCCCACAACCCTTAATTATCTATAAAATATATATAAATGATATATGATATATTGAATTAATTTGATATTTTTCGTTGCATAAGCTATTCTTTTCATATGTAAAATAAAAAATTACCTTCTGTTTTCAAAACTGACCCTTTTCATATGTTATAACTTTTGATGAGCTCCTTTGAAAGGGACAATTTTAATAAGGGAGGTCAAATATTGAATGCTCGAAAGGTGGTAATTATTAAGGCGCAGATCTAAAACTTATCCCAGAGGGGAAAAAAAAAATGCACACACATATACATACAAATATACATATATACACACAATACGTACATATGTATATAATCCGGTAAGCATATCATACAACACCATTTGTGAGGGGTACTAAAGGGATCATGAGTGTGGAGACAAAAGCTTAATCTTATGACTTCTCTCAAGAGGCTAATTATATCAAACTTGAGACTAATTAACTTGAAAGTGGCACGCTCTGTATTTTCGTTTTAAAAAAAAAAAAAAAAAAATGAAGCATATGTATTTTTAACGTGTTAATATACCACTATCCGTGTTACTTCAAAAGTTAGACGGAAAAATACAAAACCATTTCTTTTTCATCTAAAATTTTTTCGTCCACATGTATGCAGTTCTGTTAGAAGCCTGCAGCTATTGGAAGCCTGAATTACGGAGTTGCCAATTGTTGGTGTTTAATTTGAAGTATAAATAATTGTTTGTAATGAATTACAGTACTCTATGCTTGTGTGTATCTATGAACATATTCTTATATATGTCTATGGGTTAATAGTTTGTGTAATGTGTGTGCTTGAACATATTCTTACATATGTCTATGGGTTAATAGTTTGTGTAATGTGTGTGCTGGTCTCATTTGAGGGAGTTATTAAAGTGAAGTAATAAAACAGATGTACGCTTTTCAATATGGAACGGATTTGCAGATATATGGTATTAAGGCAATTTCATAATCGACTGTTTACTTGCTGTATATTACCTATTCTTGCGTTGTCAATATTCTATTTGTGTATAAATCTTGTATTTTTCATTTCTTATTTTGATTCAGTCATGTAAGATGTATATATTTTACCTTGCTCACTCAATGAAGGTCGGCTAAGCCATTTTCTCTCAATCCTAGTTTTCTTTCTAAATCTAAATATGGATAATTTTTCGTTTATAAATTACAAGAAGCTGATTAATTATATCCAAATTAAGCATGCTTAAGACATGCTGATAAGTTTTCAACTTTATCAATGTGGAGTTTACTATTGACTATTTTTGGAAGTAATTTGTGTAGGGAATTTTTACGGTGAGGATTTTCTTTTTAAACTATTAGTAGGAAATGTTATTCAACTATATGTGAATTAAGATTTCGATTTCCTAATCTGTGAGTGTCTACATTAAAAATTATTACAATCGCGGATCATGCCATTGAAGAGTTAATGGCGTTGAACACTTTATTTAATCGTTTACTCTTTTTGCTCCGCTAAACCATTTTAGAGTTTTTGATGACACGACTTTTTTTTGTTGGGTGGAAAAGGTCCGAGACATGATTTTTCATATAGGTGATCCAAGTCCCTTCGCAAAAGAGGTACTGTTGACAGTGAAAATTCGCTAACAAAAGATTCACGAAAACGCGCTACAAATATCTAGGTTTGAATGAAAGGAGCGAAAGTGCAGATTATTGAAATTCTGGGGGCTCAGATTTCTTGTCTAATTTTGTGTTCTAATTGGTTCTAATCAAAATTATATTATGTCGCGTCGTATAAAAAATTTAAATTGTTTTTTAACGATCATTTTTACATTTATTATGAGATAATATAGTGTGATTTGATTGGTTGAACATCGAATGGGACAAAAAAAAAAATTAGACTGAGAATCTAGATCCTATGAGTGGGGGACACTTTACATTCCCTTACGTTCCCTCTCAGTTTCATTATTGCATGTGATACATAACACGTTGTTGACTTGTTGTGTGTACATACCATCTATGGTGTGGCTATACTAATCAGTAAATCAAAAATTCAATTTCAAGAGTCAAGAGTGAGAATTAAATTAATGATTTTAAATTTTATGATTATTTAATTTTATGGTAATTTCTATTGTAGGACTTGTCTTCCTTAAGTACTAGCAGATGCTATTATTTTAACCGGTAGAATAAATCTTTAATGGTCTGATTATATTATTGGTGAGGTTTTGTGTCACGATGTTACAAATTTTTAAGGAAAAAAATCAAAAATATCAATTCAACAGGGTAAAAAATTTTATTTATTCTCTTCCACTAAAAAATAAATAATTGCCACTCAATTAATAGGAAGAAAATACAAAGCAACAATAGCACTCAATTATTGATATGAATAATAAGTTTTCATAAAATCATGGCAAACTATTTACTTTTTTTAATTCATATTTTTAACGTCATACTAAGAGATTCTACAGTTGAAACCTTAATTAAACGATTAAATCAACAGTTTCTGAGTGGTTGTCTATCATGTTACCGAACGCAATCTGTTGTGATACTGAAGATAATTTGTTTGATTATAGGAAGTATCATATCGTTTACTTAAATGCTAAAAAAGACAACTTAAAAAATAAGAAAAAGTTTCGCTAGCTAGTAATTAGAACTTGCCAAATCTTACCAACCGGACCAAATTTGACCAACATCACCTCTCAATTAAAAGAATCTCGTTCGTTTCACCCAAAATTTGTCCTAAACACAAATGTAGATCATTTCCAAAATTAAAAGAATAATTGTTGACTGTGTTAATTCGTTAACTCAGAATTTAATCTCTTTGAGAACACTCACGTAACAATACTCATGAATTAACTAGAAAATAAATGCAAAAAATAAAAAGAACACCAAAGTTTATAGCGGTTCACCAAAATATACTTGTTTACATCCACTTATGTATGCACTAAATCTCAAAGAGCTTACAAAATCACTCCAAGAGCAAAAAATTATGCCAATTAAGTAAATTTAAGATTTAAATAGGATTTCATGGAAATTGTCCTCATCTGTTCCAGCTTGTGATTTTTGATCTTCCATTTGAATTTAAATAACATATAAGAGTTATATCCTCCTGACTATGCGGGCTTAGGTTGACCTCGACTTTGTATCCAAACTACTGACGCCTCGACGTCATTGTCATCGCATATTTTATGGGACTCCTCGACCAACTTCAGACATCCGTTTGGATTGCTCCTCAACCTAAGAATCCTTCCATACTAGTATTTCTCGGTTAGCAGGTTTCATCCCGACTTCCGGATTCTTGATAACTTAACTAACTGAGATGCTCGGATTCTTCAACTATGGTGTAATAATAATAATAATAATAATAATAATAATAATAATGAAGCCCTCCTAAAGCAAAAGTCCGAAGGAATATTAACATGTATTTATATTAGCGTAGCGATGACAATAGTGATATGAAATCTGATTTGGTGGGAAGATGTTTTCTTTCTGTCTTACGTTTTTTTTTCTTTTTTTTTTTTTTTGTTCCTTTTTAGCCAAGGCAATATTTCAATTATATTCTCTCTCTCTCTCTCAGCATGGACATATATGAGTTAGTGGATATCATGGGTGAAGCGATAATATTTATTTGTAAAAAATATGATATGAATACTATGTTATATTAATAATACTACGGATCGATGAACTTCACTCATTTTAGGTGTGGTAAAACCATTTAAAATTTTGAAACGATCAACAATTGTCCAGCTTCATGCTGCAAATGGTATTCTATCATGATACTGAAGGTAATTCTACAGTTTATCGGAAGTATGGAATCGCTGTTGTGCCAGTAGCCGTATTCTATTGTACTACTGACTATACTATACCGGGCTACCATGTATTTTTTTCCATAATATTAAAAGAACAAAATTATAAAGGAAATATCACCAGAAAACTTTCTCCACTTAGAACTTAGTAGATGTGGTCAACCAGAACAAGATTTGACCAATATCCCCTCTATATAGCAATCCACACCGAAATATTTTTTCACCCAAAATTTGTACTCCTAAAGAAAATCATTTCAATCACCAAAAAAAGAAACATTTTATAACACTATTCGGAGGAACAACATTTGTTCATGTGACAGTAGATATACAAAATCATGATAAGCTAGACAGATTTTATCTTTCCTTTTTTCTTCTCTTTTTGCTATAGTAAAGTCTCTAATATTATAACCAATTTAATGGTTTTTGAACATGAACAAAACAAATACCCACCACTACCCATAAACCTCTCAACATATTCTATAAACAATTGAAGGGATAAGAATTAATAGATTATCAGTGGTCCCATTTTCTCTCATAAATATCTTATAGCCTCAACAAACTTCAAAAATAATTATAAACCAAAAAGGGTTTCACACGTCCAAATTATTAGATGTATACATAAATAAATATGTATATGTGTATATATAATAGATAAATATATAGATGAATATATTATGCATGGTACGTATAATAATACTACTAGTGAACTCCACCCACCATATACAATTAAGGGAACTTCATGATTTATTTTTTATTTTTTATTTTTTATTTTTTATTTTTTTGAATTTGAATTTGAAGGAACTTCATGATTAAGGTGTGTATGGGAAACGATCGACACTTGTCCAAGCTTCAAAAATTATCTTAGCATAGTGGAATAATTAAGTTGCTAATCTCTCTCTATATATATTATAATTGTATGGTATATACATTATATATACTTTTTCGCATTTAATAGGCCTCACATGGCACCGTGCGTTACTGACCTATAGATATAGGTGACATAGCCCAGTGTGTCAAGGACAATATATTCGTGTGCCACACTTTCTTCAGTGGCTTCAAATGGTTGCTGCAGAGAATCGCAAGAAAAATCTATATTATAATCATGTACTCATCTATACGTATATGCCAAGATTGAATATTTAACATCCAATTACATGTAGCTGATCAAACATCTATATGATTATATTTATGATATTTTTATATATTTTTTAAATCGTAGGACATTGTTGAGCGACGTCGACTTCGATAAACAAAAATATCTTGAAATTATCTTATGTGAGATATTTAGCTGGATGAGGCTTAAACAAATATCTAAAACCATCTCATATTCGGATAATTAATTTAGTTGTATTATTAGGGGTTTAGATAGATATAGATACCAAAATGCAAAAACAAAAAACAAAAAAAAAAAAAAAAAAAAAAAAAAAAAAAAACAAAAACAAACAAACAAAAAAAAAAAAAAAAAAAAAAAAAAACAAACAAACAAAAAAAAAAAAAAAAAAAAAAAAAAAAAAAGAAAATCTATCTTCAAACGACAAGATGTTCTCTGAAAAAAATATCTCATCAGACCAAGAAACCAAGATCTTTCCATTTTTGTGCTATTTCATATGTTTGTTTCAATCTCTTGCGATTTCTTATTGTTTCTTTTTTTCCTGTAAGCCTATAACATTGTATATTGCGCTTTCCATGTGGCTGTCAGCTTGCACTGATTATCACCATGTTTTTCTTTATTAAATAATCCACAAGTCTGTGTTTTGATATTTGTTGATGTAGCGCCATGCACGACCATATATATATATATATATATATATATATATATATATGTATGTATGTATATAATATATATTAACTTTAATATTGTTGTTGTTACTGTACTCTCAATTTGGTGCTTCACCAGTTCTTGCCGACTATTGGCGAATCGAAAGCTCGGGTTCCAATGGCCATGGTGAGTAGAAACTACAAATAAGTAAGCTTGGGTAACTCAAACCCGAATCTTCGGTTAAATAATTTCTTTTTTTTTTTTCTATGTTTTAAGAAAATGTTTGAAGCACCTCTACTATTAATTAGCATCCCAATTAGTAAAAGATGGATTCTAATATTGTGCGTCTCATATATAATACGATTTGCATTTTATTAATGTTTGTTGTTCAATATCTCCGACACCGGTGCCTAACACATAAGTAGAAATATTAAAATTTACTATGATCATAGACATATTTAGTAGATTGTATTGTATGTTATTATATAAGGTGTATTATATTGTATTGTATTGTCAACACAATATGGTGTTTGGTGTCATAATGTATTATATAAGGGGTCAAAATGTAAAATATCAAAAGTTTCAGGGTCAAAATATAAATTTTCAAAAATTTTAGGTAAAATATAATTTTTCAATAGTTTTGCCATCAAAACGTAATTTTGTAAATATTTTTAGGGTCAAAATCTAATTTTACAAAAAAATTGGGATCAAAATATAATTTTAAAAAATATAAATTTGTATTGTGTCCCTCAATTTTTAAACATTATAGGCCCAACATGACTCTATGTCGGCCCTGACCGTCAGTCGTGCTCAACACCGAAATGAATCATGCATTTCATATAAAATAATACAATAAAATACACAATAAATGACTCATATTCAATAATACAATATATATTACATTAATTTACTGTTTATATTAGTTTATTCAATACGATAGTCACACTAAACATTATATTATGTATTATTATATAATATAATACTCTAGTACGGTGAGACAAACATGTCCCATAATGATGATATTTTCACGTGTATATCAAAAATAAAAGAAAACCTAAAAACAAGAAAACAAATTAATAAACCTTGTTAAAATGTCATTGTAATATAGTATAGTAGTTGAGTAAGGGTCGTTTTTGCAGAGGATTGAGATTTAATTAATATGTTATTAAGTTTACTAACAAAAATATAAAAGAATGATTTTGAACTATTAATCTAACTAGATAAAATAAAAGAAAACAAAACTAGTAATAAATAAAGAAGAAAACAATAATAATTAAATAATGGTCAAAGAATCAATCTCTACCATTAAACAATGAAATCATAATGAAATGCAATATTATCTCCAATTTCCTATTAAAATTACCAACTGTAGATAGCAACAAACTCTGGTACCTCAATCTTTCCTTAGTTCGTCGTTAAGCAAAACAAGCACTTCACTTAATCTCTTTTCCTCAAACAACCTAGAATAAGCTCTCTAGATTCAATCCAAAGAAAGCATTATAATGTGAAAGATAGGTTGATCTAGATAACAATCACACAAGCTCAGATCATTCAACCTAGAGTATGTTCCACATGCAATCAAACAAAATCCTCCCGCAATTGTTGACCACAATTTGCTACTGATGATAAGAAAATCAAGACAATTAGGGATCAAGACTCCTAATCTAGCAATAGAATATTCTCAAGTCCTATTTGGTTGGCCACACAAACAAAACAAGAACAATCATGAACATTAATATTGGAAGAACATAAACAATTTCATTAGAAATCTGGAAAATAATATCAAAATATTAAAACATAAATCCATGTCTAGGGTTTTAAAATCACCCTTAACCAAAACAAAACCTAACCTAACATAATTAAAAAGAAAATAAAGAGAGAAGGGAAGAAAGAACTAGAAAAATCTTCAAGAATCTCCTTTTTTTCTTCTTCTTTTTATCTCTTGACGCTGGAAAATAATGGTAAGAGCTCTCTAATCTGGCGCTAAGTTGCCTATTTTTTCTAAGTATGCATTTGGTTGGTGGATTTCGTGTCATAATTCGGATCATAATTCGTGGCTTGTGGCTCGTTCAGTGTTTTCTCTTACAAAAAAATACACATAAATCTAGAATAATTCTGAATCATGATTCTGAATTCATGAATTAAACGACATATAAGTTTAGGTCAAATAGGGCAATTTTCAGGGTCAAAACAAGGATTTCTTGGAGGCCAAGTCACGGCACAGCGCTGCAGCACCATGCTCCTATCGCTGCAGCATTACGTGAGTTGTTCCAGAGCGTCGCGGCACTGTCCAGAAGCGCCTAAGCGCTACGTCTTCTGCCTAGCATGCTGTTTTGCATGCACAGTAGTGCCAAGGCGCCCATAAGCTGTCCATTTAGTGTTTTCTCCAAATTGACGCCTAAATCAACTCCGGAAAGCTTCCAACCAAGCCAATGATGTGTATGTGTTCTTCATTCTTTTGGTTTAAAAACCTATAAAAGACAAAAAAACAAAAAAAACAAAAAAACAAAAAAAAAACCACAAAAACACTCAAAAACAAAACAAAGTAACATGGGAAAATTAATTAGAAAAGATATATGAAATTATGTACTTATCACATATGTATAACAGTAAATATTGAGTACTACCTTCATGCCAGATAACAAGAAACAGATTTATAATGTTATGCAAGTTCTGTTTTATATATTGAGAGCACACAACTAATATTTGGTTAAGTATGTCACTCTATTCCACACCAAACTCTTAACATTCTTTCGATACATGCTGGATCAAACTCGAACGCCTTGTTATGCCCCAGTTCCATCCCACCCAACCATATCGTTTGACTTAAAAAAAATAAAATAAAATAAAATAATAATAATAATAATAATTACAAAATAATTAATTATTATACTACTATGCAAATTAATTCAATTAGAATGTACTTAAACACAAAATTGTTCGATTCATGCCACCAACCGCCAAGAATTTAAAATCAGAAATCTATTACCCCTAGCCTGTTAATTTCTTAGAGCTTCTAGAACATGGAAAAGCTAGCATAAGAAAATAGTTGCAAATTTTTTCTTTAAAAGAAAAAGGCCATATATATTGGTGTCATGTATGAAAGTGATCGGATCTCTCCACATATATTGGAGAAATATGCATCGCTGTTAGTGTTGTGCATGACAGTGATTCCTAGAAAGATGCTCTTTTTGTCATGAACAACTATTTTGGGGCCACTATTTGGATGATAGGTTTATTCTCCACTAAGGACGAGAAAGGAGCCTAAATTAAAGTCTTAGAAATATAACGTAAGTATATATATATATATATATATATATATATATATATATAAACGAGTTTTTAATGATTATATTTTCATCAATAATTATATTAAATATAAAAATTTAATAACGTAACGTGATAAGAATTTATTTTTAATAGTAGTCATAAATTTTTTTAGCCAAATATCTCATTTATTCTGACTGTAAAATTAATGTCTTACGGCTAAGATAATGATATCTATTGATAGGTAAATATAAAAATAACCATTAAAATTAATATATATACAAATATATGTATAAAATATAGATACAAAAATATATAAATGTGAAAAATATATATTGAGAAGAAATATTCGATTTATTTTAATACCTTGTCCTAATAAAAAGAGTCAAAAAGAAAAAAGAAATCCGCAAAAGAGACTCTATTAGTGCACTTATATGATGAATTAATTAAAAAAAAAAAAAAGAATTAGTTCAACCAATCTTCTAATACACACCTTGAGTTAGGTCTCATAACTAGAGCTCAAACCTTGGTATAAAAATAAAGTTCATATCCAGCCAACTCAATATTGCTTATGAGCTGCTTATATATGTATGAATTTTATGGGTTCATCCTCTGTCTTTCTCTTCTTTGCTACATGTAAATTTAAAGCGTATATAATTTAAGAGATTTTCTTTAGTGTTCTTTCTTTTTTGAGAATATTGGTATTTTCTGCTTGTCATTCGTCGAATTTGTGTTAAATCTGATTAAAAATCAAAGCAGATTAAAAAAAGTATTATAGATCTAACAGCTAATAAACACAGAATACTGATGTTTCCAAAAAAAAAAAAATCTCATAATTTAAATCAAAAACATAAATTTTCATCTTACTTTACAACTCGTACGGGCATAGCATATACTTCATACCCCGTTTATTTCACCGATTTGAGTTTAAAATTCAAGTTTTGCTATAATAAAAAGCTCTAAAAAACAGTCACATCTAACTTTTTTGCTACAATAAAAAAACTCTCACATAACATCATATTTTAATTTAAATTAAAAACTCGAATCAGTAAACTAAACAGACTCTGTAATAACACATTTTATAATTGACCTCGGTTTTTAAAACTCCTCGATATATATATCTCTCTCTCCTCTCTCTGGGTGTCTTTGTCAGTATTTGTGTTTCCGTAGGTAGAAAAACGACAAGCGTGCCAATTAATCCGGCACAATACTTTGATAAATTAATTAATTATTATTATTATTATTATTATTTTTTTTTTTTTTTACGAGTAGTCATGACCTACGTGAAGGCACGCACGCACACAAAGCAAACAATATGGAAAAAGTCATTATCTGACACAATACACTTTTAATTAGTAATCAAAGAGTAGTAGCCTTTGTTAACAGCTCAGACAGAATTAGGATTAACTTTATCTATTAATAATTTTTTTAATCTACATATGGACATTTTTTTAAGGTTAAATTACATATTTTAAGTGTCAAAAAACATGGTACAAATTACCCACATAAGTTTACATGACCAAAGAGGAAAATTCGATCAAGAAAAAAAAAAAGGTAGATACAATACACAGAAAATGGGATCACTAATCAAACATTTTGCAATTACCTAAACCTATACCAAACCAGGCAATACTATATGGAAGTTTTATTTTTTTTCCCCCCTTTTTTCTATAAATATATATATATATATTTTTTTTTTTTTTCATAACCTAAGAAGAAAAATACTGAGCTCGGGCCCACCATTCCCATCCGGGTTCATCATGTAAAACGCCTCCGAGTCACGGCTCCCCACGACTCGCTCAAACTTAGCCCTCATGTACAGCAACTCGCCCTCCGATTCACCCTTCTTCCGCCCGTCCTCCACCACCGGAATAACCCCCGCCCCGACCGACACGCTCCGAACGACGTTCAGCACGTGCGAGTCCGACTCCCCGCACGTGCGTGATACCGCGTACCCGCACCTCCTCCCGTTGCAGTACATCGTCCACGTCGGCTCCTGAAACAGCTTTCTCCCCTGCATGGCGCCCCGCCCGTGCGCCGCTGGGGTTTTCTCCGACTCGAGCGCGATTCGGACGAGCCCCGACGCCATCTCCTTCACCAGCGACGCCGTAGACACGGCAAGCTCCAAGAGCAATACCGGCTCCGAACGGGGGTCAAGCTGGACGGCGAAGCTGACATGGCCGCGCCGGTTCCCAAATAGGGTTCCGGTGACTTTTCGCCCAAGGGAAGGCGTCACGGAGAGCTGCGAAGGGATTGTAAGCCACTTGCAGGTGGGAAGAATGGTTGGGAAGGAGAGAATATTCAGAAGAGAGCGGAAGAAAGAAGAGAGCCTGTATTGAGTACTTTTGGCTAGGTTATTGTGATTCCGGTGTCGGTTTCGGAGAAGATCGAGATTATCAGAGATTCCGTCGGTCTCCGGCGAGAGATTGATCGTGGCTGACGATGAAGAAGAGGATCTGAAATGGTTTGTGGAAGCTGCGGGGATGATTTTTCTTGAAGATCTGTTGCTGCTTGTGCTTGAGCTTCTTGGGAGAGTGAGGAATTCTTGGCGAGTAGTCATGTTTATTTGGTGAGAGAGAATAATAAGTACAAAAACTTCGACAGGAATAAAGATGTTTGGTATTGAGGAAAATCTCTGTGGGAGAGAAAATTAAGGAGCTGGAGAAACAAACTAGCCAATCCAAACTGGGATTTTTTTTTTTCGGATGGAAATAATAAGGGAGAATGAAAGCGGCCGACAAAAGTGATGATAGTGTTGGAAGGTGGACAATATAAAGGGAGACTATGGAGGCTTGTGGTGATGATGATTACAACATGGACTTTTATTTATAGTGTTTGTGGCTATTGATTTGAGAACCTTACCTTATAGGGGTCCTACAAACAAACCACCAATTTAAAAATTTATTCTTTTTTAATTTAATCAAATAACTTCTTACTTAGTTGTTTCTTAGGTTGTTTTTTTCACTTATCTTTTGTCTTCACTGTGTTACTAATTAAAAAATAATATATTTTCTTCTAGAAATATATATTAATTTTTTATCTTCTTAGTCAGTTAAAATATCATGCATGTGTTGATTTTACAATGTAATTGCCAATAGTTGCTAGCGATTATTATTATTATTATTATTATTATTATTATTATTATTATTATATATAGCATCATATGTTAATCTAACGGTTAATTTTTATTTTTCTTCCGTCAATGAGCATAAAGGCATGGGTAAATCATATACTATATTAATTAAGCGACTAAAATAATATTGAGTTACAAAAACAACTAATATTAAAAGCATAATATCGTAGAAATGCATGCTATAATATGGAAATATACGAGAATAAAGGACCCATGTCGATAGGGGGGAGAGAGAGAGAGAGAGAGAGAGAGAGAGAGAGAGGCGATAGTATGGTTTATAGGATTTTCTTAGTGGTGTGATGATCTGTATTTTGATTGCATCTGGTATATTATATATGTTTTTCATGATTTCATGTTGACTGTAAGATTAGATAATTGAATCATTAATACTAACGATAGAAGTTAATGAATGGCTGGAAAACATGATGCAACTAAATACGGCCTTTTACATGCTCCAAAACCAAGGGACTGATTTGAAAGTGGCCGACGGCCTTAACAAACTCTGAATAGACAAAGTTGGGGAGTTTTAACTATTAACTGCCAATTAGCTGATTAGTTTTGACTAATTGCGTGTACATGTTAAATATTTAAAAATATATATAAAATTACCATTATATTAATTACTGGAACATTTATATATATAATTCCTTTTTGATTCTCAGTGATTTAGGCAATTTGAACCATTGAGTTTTTATTAAAATGCTATCTAAATGCAAATTTAAGTTCTGACCCACCTAAACATAAACTCAAAAAGATTCTCAATTCAAATCATAATTCAAATGTACACATTCAAATACAAACTCAAGTTACAACTTCAACTCAAATTATAACTCAAACTCAACTCAAGATCATCACTCAAGTCACCCTAACTCAAAAATGCAACAGAACAACCCCTTGAATTGTGAGTGAAATGACATTTGGGAACACATATGAACTGTAATAGTTTGAAAATGGGGATTTGAGTTGTGAAAAAACGACACATTGTAGGTGGCATCCAGTGCATGCTTGTTAATACTATTGAGTATAGGTTCAGATTGTCAAACTTAGGGGGCTCAAATCTTGAAATCAATACCATCAATATGTTGGTGGAGCACTAAAGATGCATTTCCCTTTCTGCCTTCCAGAGTATGCGCCCATGGCTTGATATTCTATTGTCTCATTTTAGGATACCTGTCCGACCAATGCTTTGTGTGGTATTGAGTGTGTAATGTTATGAGTGGAAACGGGACTCATCCACGTTTAAGTAGAATTGTGTCATGTCCTTTTCGTATTAGGAAAAAAAAATCAAAAATAACACTCAAAGTGATAAAAAAAAAATATATATTATTTATGTCACTCTAATAAAAAATAAATAATTATCATTTAATTAATAAAAATAAAATAAAATGTCATAATAACAACTAATTATTTAAAATGACGTAGTAACCTATGTACTTTTCTCTTGGTACCTCTTTTATTCAGTAAAAATAAATCTTCATATCATAGGTTTAAACCGGCTTTTAAAATCCTAAACACACCTCTTTTTTTTCTCTCCTAAACACTAGTTGAGATTAGATTCTTAAATCAAATTGTACCAAATGAATCAAAACAAAATGTGTGGTGTTATAATATTTGAACCTTACGAATTAACTAGCTATCTGTTTCATGGTGAAAAATAGGCAAAGTGTGATGCATGCTTAGTAACTTCTTTCTTGTTTTCTGTTTTATTTTTTCAAAGCTCTATTTTGTTTTCTGGTACCTACCAAAAAATATTTAAGTAAAACTTCAATATGTGTCGCAAAAACCTTTTACCCACGCATTGTAAAAATGCCAAAATGTATCGGTAAAACTGTGTAGGTCTTTATATACACTTTTTTTTTATGTATAGGGTAAAAATGACACTTTACATACACTAAAATGTACTGAGTAATAATCTGAAAAATATGTTGGAAATTTGTTATGGAGTTTTTGATGAGGCGGATGTGGAATTTGTTAGATTAGTCTGAAATTGCTTATGTGGCAATCTTTTTACTGATTAAGATGCTTACACGTCAATCCACGTGGTGTGTGCTGACTTAGAAGACTAGGTGGATAAACACGTGAAACACGTTTCAGGCCATGAAGTCCTATATTGCTGCCATTGCAATCGTTCTAGAAAATAATATAATTACAGTTGAGGTCAAATTTCGTACATCATTTCTCATTATATATGCGGCAACTCGAGCTCCAGAAGGTCACTAAACGAGCCATCATGACTCTCTGAGCAAACAGAGTCGACAGGTCAACTAGTCAACTCCATTAGTCGATACCACTAGTCAACGAACAGCCTTGGGCATCAAGTCATAAGAGAATATCCTCAAGGCATTCCTTATATGGGATTTGGCAGCAGAACCAACCAGAAAATGAAAGAAATCAACTGCTCGAACTAGAAGAATTAATGAGGAAAAAGGTCAATGATCGACTTAGGCCGCAAGATACCCTCTCATTGGATGAAATTGATTGTCTTCCACATAAGAAAACTAGATCTCCAGCAATCAGGCAACAAAAAAGTTGAATCAACTCAAAATAGACTAGAAACCATGATTGACCGGTCGATTATGAACATAACCAGTTAAGTAAAGTCATGCAGTACCTAAGAAGAAAAGGAATATCACAGATTGAAAGTCATATCACGCAGAGAATCAGAAAACAACTCGTAGAACCTCATCAACTATAAATGCAAGGCATTTGGACACAGTTTGGCATGCTTCTACAGCACACAAAAGCTCCTACGCTCACTTACATCATATTTCTCTATTATTAATTTACTGTGTCTTCCAACATACATTTCTCTCTCTCATCCCCTTCTTCTCAGAATGATTCATTAAGTAACGCTTTTTAGCAGTCATAGTGAAATTTCCAAAGTCTTGCAGTGAACGTGCCCTGCATTATTAAGGAAACTACTATAATTTTTTGTGTCTTTTTACTATTTACTAATGTCTTTGCTCTCGCAGCAGATCAATATCACCAATCGACGACTCTTAACTCGGTTATTGGCCCTTAATTTCTCTAACAATGAACTCTAAAATAGTGAAAAATGAGGGAGAAAGTATGATCCTCACCTTTGCCATATAAAGATCAGTACACCAAAAGTGAATTGCAATTTGTGTAGCTAGGTTGCATTTCTTATGAAGGCAAATCATAAGTACAGAGGAAATTTTTTAACTTTTAACCGTTGACCATTCGTATCTTGTGGTTGTTAGTGTTTCAACACTTTTAACATGAAAAGGCAAAAGAAAAACATTTGTTTAATATTTAAAACACTTGAAAATTCACAAGAATTACATTAATTTTCCAATGTTTTCTTTTCAAAATATCTTCAATTATTGTATAGGTAATAAATTAATTGCCAATCAAAATTAATATTATATCACATATCAAAAAATAGACCAAAGATCTGTACCAATAGTGTGGTGCAAAGTAAGAACTTTGACTCCAATAAAAACCGCATGATATGGGCGTGTATATTTGTGACATTTTTTTTATGCACATAAGAGATAATATAAGAAAGTGACACGAGGGTGACGAGCATGATAATGAAAGTCAATGCAAATTATGATGTTTGATAGAGCCAAAAAAATATTTTTTACAAACCCTATGCTTAATCTATATGCATAATTCTTTTATTTTATATAATTGCCATCATTTTTCTTATATTCACTCGTTTTTTATTTTATGGACGGTTCCAAACTGTAGTTATTGTTTGTCCCTATTAACCAATCAGCTTGGTGGCCTAACAATATTGAGGTACATATGTAACTAATGATCTTCATGTGTGCCAAGTGGACAAAACCTAAACCACTATTTAATTTAAGGTTTATATATATACAACTTTTCCTTTTTATATGCCTATGTTATATACGTATGTATATTATGTTACATATGTTCATTTGCGTCACATTATTATCAATCATGAGTTTGAAAACTTCGAATTCTTTTTTGTTATTTTTACAGATAAAAAGTTAATCTCAAATCTCTTTATATCTTAATTAAATAATGTAACATGATTAAAGAAATTAAATACAGATTTTATCTTTGTGCATGCAGGAAAGAAATCAATGATATAGGACCCGCACTTGTATGGCCGTTAGCAGCTCTTTATATTATTATAGAAACTTACTCCATCGGCATTAAATTGTTTATGGGAATATTATTATTATTATTATTATTATTATTATTATTATTATTATTATTATTATTATTTACTAAGCATTGGTTTGAGATCAATTAACTGTTCATTAGATACTACTCATGATAGCTAAAATTTATAAACAATGCTTGAAGTAGTCGCTTCCAATCATGGAAAAAGACAACAAATTGTACCCGTATGTTGAGATTATCAAAATGAAAACTAATTTTAGTAAATAAATATATATTCGCAAAAAAAAAAAAAAAAAAAAAAAGGATGGGTATTCGTTTTAAAGAATTTGTGTTTTTTCCTTATCTCAATCTCTTGGGTGAGTACCGTATCTTATTTTTCCTTTCTTAGCACACATATATCTCCTTTTGATGAACCACTGTAATAAGAAACTGCATTTCTGATCATTACTGTACCATATTTTCCAGGGCGGAGCCAGGAAAATAAATAAATAAAAGCGGATATATAAAGCGCGTTTAGAACTCGTTCTAAAATAATTTATTTTTGTATGAAAATAAAAATAAAAACATTTTTAATCTTATAAATAAATTATTTGAAAAGCTTTGTTGGTAATTCTATCAAGAGATTATTTTCAGTGATAAAAACACACTATAATCTCTTCTCTCCTTCACAATGAGAAAACGAAAAAAAAAAATAAAAAACGACTAAAGCCGTTTTTATTTTTTTCCTCATTTTATACTAAACTAAAAAATCGTTTTATTTTTTTTTGTCTTTATTGCGCCAAACGCCGTTTTGAAAATGTTTTCATTTTTTTTCTCAAAAAACGTGAAAAATAAAAACATAATCAACTCTAAATACGGCCATAATTTCATATTTTGATAGATGATGGACATATGAATTTTAATTATTTTTTTAGGGTAAATTATACATTTATAAAAAAAAAAAAAAAAAAATCACGTCTTATGTCGATTCTTCTTAAAGATATCTTTGTCTTATTTTTGTCAATTCTTTTTAAAGATCTTTTGTCTTGTGTTTCCTATATATCAGGCTTTTGGATGAGTACCATGTCTTATTTTCCTATCTCAATCATTTGTATGTATCCAATCTTCTTTTACTTCTACTGAAAATAAGAAATTTTTTATGATCATTCAAATTATAATACTAATATACTAAGTGAGAATAAGCGGATATATAATTTAAATTTTGAGAGATAATGGACATATAAGGCACATTAGAACTCATTTTAAAATAATTTGTTTTCTGTATGAAAATGATTATGAAAATGTTTTTAATCTCAGACAAAATCATTTTTAAAAATGTGTTTGACAGTTTTATCATGAGATTATTTTCAATATACAAAAACCCAGTATATATATAATATATATATATATATATCTCTCTCTCTCTCTCTCTAGAGAGAGAGGAGAAATGAAAAACAAAAATGAAAAAGATAAAAAATTATTTTTTATTTCTTTCTTATTTTACACTAAATTAAAAAATTATTTTTATTTCTGTTTTTATTTTATTACACCAAACACTATTTTAAAAGTATTTTAATTTTTTTAAAAAAAAAGAGAATTAATTCCCAACACTGCCCATAAATTTCCAAACTTTAGAAGGGTAAACTACAAATTTTAACAAAATATACATGCAAAATTTCAATATATATGTTTATATATTGGAGGCCGTATACCCTTAATAAGATGCATCTGCCGTCCTTACATATCTTGTCATCTTATATGTCCACGTAATTTGTACTTTTTTTTTCATTTTTTGATTGAATATCCACAATTTGTACTTGATCAATATTAGGACAATTAATAGTCATAGAAGTACTACAGTGACGCAAAGGCATGCACCATCGCATTCATGGGTATTGATTAGATCATTCCTCATCATTCTTTCTTGTAAGGAAAGCTACAAAAGAATATTACTTGTTGCCTTGTTGGAATCTAATGCAATTTTTTTTCCCTTTATAATAATTAATTATGGCAGTATATGGTTTAATTTTCATATGATTTTAAAATTGGTGCTTCTATTTACCTTTTTTTTTTTTTTTACTCTATAGACCTCCTTTTAAATACACACTCTATATAAGTTATTAACATTTTATGCACCCCCTATCATTCTAAGATTATCTTTACTCTTGTCCACTTCAATTTTCTTTGGATTATTTTCATAAATACTCCTGAACTATGTACATTATTTCAAAATGTCCCCTAATTTTTTTAAAAATGATTCAATGTGCCCTTAATATATAGAAAACAGTTCAAAATACTCCTTCTTTATACTTTCATCTATAATACTAACGGATTTGCTAACATGGCATAAATTTGAAGGTTTTTTTTAATTTGATAAGTGGATATTAAAGATTAATAAAAGGTATTATAGAAGATTAATCATACCTATTAAATAAATTATTTTTTATGTCAAAATGCATTAGAGAACTCTTTTTTATATAAATAAAAAATCAAAGAACTCTCCGCTCAAAATAATTAAAAAAAAAAAAAGAAAGAAATATGAACCCATAACATTATGGCTAATAATTCGGGTTACGACACAATGATATGACTCGAAATGTGAACGAAATTAGCAGATTTGAGTTTACTATGAATGAGTTTGGACCATAATCGGGTTGACACGATTAATACGATTAATAAATAAATTAAGTTAGAATTGATTTCTTAATACAAAGTGACACGAAATGACTCCTACATCTGGACACCTTCTTATAGGGCCAGGAGTCCAAAACAGCGCTCAAATGTGACAGACTCTTGCCCTTTGAAACTTGCAGCAGAGGCGGCGCAAAGATGAGAAGGGGAAATGAAACTCTAGCCAGAGAGAAATAAGAGATATGCTACAGTTATTTATTGCTGAATTACGCTTGAAGGATTTGTATTTATACATTTTTTGTTAGTAAAATTAGAAGATTCTCTTATCATCAAAAAAAAAAAAGGAAGATTCAAACCTTCAATCAACATTGTAAACAAATAGAAATACCAATATTACATATATATAGTAATGAGCATGAGGTAATGATCATGACTTGAGTATCTAAATATCTCTGGTAAACTAAGGATATATTATTTTTGTTTGTTACCATATCAGTAGGAACAAGTATAATCAACTATAATTTTAAGTCTAGCTAATCACAAATTAAAACAAAACTCATAATTATTTATTTAATTCGGAAAAAATGAAAAGTAGAACAGTCATTCCCAAAGGGAATTTGGTACCTAATTATATTTTTGTTCTTCAGATTCTGTTTAGATAAATATTTCGCTTTATTTTATTAGCCCTTTTGTACTTGCTAATACTACAATTGAATAATACAATTCCATTTTTCTATTAAAAATTTCTTAATTTGACTCAAAACAACAATCATTGTTTTTCTTTTCACGCGTTTTGCCTTCATGCATAAGTTTACAATCTAATCACTTATCAGTTTTGTTGTTCTAAACAATGTGTAATCAATGTATATTATATCATGTCATTAAAATAATTAAAAATATTTTATTTATATATTAATATTTAAATTAATTAAATAACGTGATATAATATAGTTAGTTAGGGGTTAAAAATTAGACGGTAATCACTTTGAATTCTACAATTTTAAGGCCTCGTTCATTCACCGATTTAAGTTTTTAATTTTAATTTCACTATAATTAAAAACTCTAATAAAAAGTCACATTTATTTAATCATTTTTATTACAGTAAAAAGTTCTTATATAAAATCACATTTTAATTCGAATTAAAAACTCAAATATGAATGAGAATTAAGGCTTCATTTATTTCACCGATTCGAGTTTAGAATTCGAGTTTTGTTATAACAAAAAATTTTAAAAACTAATTATATCTAACTTTTTTATTAGAGTAAAAAATTTTCATATAAAATTATATTTCAATTTAAATTAAAATTTTAAATTAACAAACTAAATAAGTTTTTTAATAATATATATTATGAGTACCAAAAGCCAATCACAAACAAGTGCTGCTCTTTTCACGCGTTTTCCGCTCAACCAAAGATTCCTCAAAAGAGATATTGACGTGTAACAAAGAGGTGACTCGTGGCCTATAAAATGAAAAGTGGCCATCCAAAGTCTTCACAACTAGGCACCCTGCCAGGATTATAAGCTATTATTAGCACCCCCCCACACGTGAATGAAACCAGCTATAATGATGTTCGATTGGACCCTTTGCCTTGTGTACATGAAAATTAAAGTCAATGATAGCCAAAAATTATTTGAAACTTACTTTGAATATCTTCACTAATGACCAGTTACGTGTTTGTATTTACATTTTTAAGGAGTCTTTTGATTATTAGATTTATAATATTGTTCAAATTATGCAGTATAGAATCTCTCTTTCTTTCCTCTAGGACCCTCCTTATGAGCGAAGGGATCCCTGCTAGAGGTACTCGCGTAACTTCTTTTTGGTAATTTATTCTAATATTTTTTTTCATAAAAAATATATATAAATTAAGAATAATTTTGAATTATAATTTTAAATTTATCGATTAAATGTCTATATATTTTAATTGCCTTTTTTAATTTTACTAGTACTTCAAATAATCATATAAATAATATGCTAATTACTGTTAGATGTGTTTCTTTATTAAGTTTTCTTCACTTCTTCAGAACATCTTTTTTTTTTCATTTTATAGC
This sequence comes from Morus indica, assembly GCA_029231665.1. NCBI lineage: Eukaryota > Viridiplantae > Streptophyta > Magnoliopsida > Rosales > Moraceae > Morus > Morus indica. Next base: position 6,088,505 of record JACAGA010000024.1, on the reverse strand, counting down.
TTAATTTGTAAGTACAAAGAGAATTTATTAATTTGACAAAGTATCATAGGAGAAGAGACAGTGGATTTTTTTTTTTTTTTTTCATTCATAGGAGAAGAGATATATAGTCCTTTCTTTCAATGAAGATTCTTCACTTCCCACAAAAAAAAAAAAATTGCTTCTCAAAGTTTCTAAAACTAATTATTACGGCTAAACAAGCAAAGAAAATTACTACAACTGAGCCAAAAAAAATAATAATAATTCTAATAATTACAGGAAGCAAAGAAAACTACAAACTGTATGACAATAACTTGTAATTTCATTTAGCAATCTCAATCACTCTGAGGCCACTTGACTAGCTGATTCGGGGGAAGTGCTGGATTCAATCTTGGGCGCTTTCCTCTTTCGACCAAAATCTGATGACAACCTGAAAAAATATATATATATACATATATATATATATATATTATGTATGTGTGTGTATATATACATAAACCAAATGAATAACCATCAACAGGAAGAAGACCTCTTTTTTTCAGAATGACTTCCGAGTGTTGCAGCCTTGCTTGTTAAAACTTCAGTTTTCAGTTTTCTTTTTAAGTGAAAAAAAAAAAGTAGTAAATTCTCCTAATTAGCAACATCTGGAGAGAATCTTTATCCTTTATTTGATCATTTTTGAAGAAATGAGACAAAAAAATGAATAATATAGTGCTACGTAGTACCTGCATGGCTTGAAGTATGAATCACTAGAATAAGTTCATGACCTATTAACTAGAGAATGATGTATTTCTTAATTAACAATATTACACTCGTCAAACTATTAGGCAACTGACGTCAAGTCATGTACCTTACTATTAGGATTTAGGGTTATGCCTCAAATTCCCACCAAATTTCATTATTAGTGATGTAACAAGTGATCATTATTATATGGCATCATATTATTAGAACTGTCACATAACGATTTATACATTATATATGACACGTAATTAGTTCACATTTTCTTATCGGCCGGTTTTGTTCTATTTGCTACGCTGTGATGTATAGTTCTTAAGTTGATGACTCATTATATTGCCCTTAGTTGTATTTGTGATACGTGTGAAAAACGTAATCTATGAATTTTGTAAATAGGATATATTAAGAAAGTTTGAAATTTATATTTTCTAATTTTGTATATAAAACCCTAAGAGGACCGGCTATATAGAATTAATTCAGAGAATAAGAAATATCTTTTCTTCTCCTATTTTTCCACCATACCTTTACTATATTATCTAAGAATAATTGAAGACAAATGTAAAGTATAAAATTATTGGCACAATATACCTCAACTGCAAAGAGGTGTCTGCAAAATGCTCATTTTCCTGATCAACAGATTTAGTAGTGCTTTTGAGGGATGATGATCTCCAGTCCAGAGGATTGGAGGTAAGGATAGGCGTGAGATAGTTTTGTCTCATCTCGTTCAACTTATATAAATACAAAAGAGTGAAAATGAGTTGACTATATATTAGAAAAAAAAAAAAAAAAAAAAAAAAAAAAATATAGCTTTCTTGTAATTTTATTGCATTTGAAACGCTAGATCAAGTTATGAATTCTTACTTCTTTGCGCAGAATCTCATTTTCTGTCAAGGCTTTTTGCTCCTGAGGATATGTATATAGAAAATAAAAATCATTATATATATTTTGTGTTGAAATTCAAGAATTAGTACTTTAAAGAAAGAAGTTGGTTGATTATTTGTAGAGAAATTTAGGTATTCTTAAGAAGCTTAAATGCCTCAAAGTTTCATCAAATTGTGACTATCATGTGATTTCGATCTTTTTTTTTTTCCTACGAAATGACCATATAAAATATATGGCTGAATAAGTCTGCATTAATTAGTGAAACTCTTTTGTCGTGTTTGGAGTTGTTCTTGTTTTTATTTTTTCAAAAAGAAAAAATAAAAACGATTTCAAAATAGCGTTTGGCACAATTAAAGACAAAAAACGAAAATGAAAATGATTTTTTAGTTTAGTGTAAAACTAGAGAGAAATAAAAAACGACTTTTAGTCTTTTTTATTTTGTTTTTATTTTCTCCCCTCTCGAGCAGAGAGAGAGAAAGAGAGACATTAATGGGTTTTTTTATACTGAAAACAATCTCTTGATAAAACTACCAAACGCATTGTCAAAAATGATTTCTGTCTGACATTGAAAACGTTTTCATTTCCATTTTCATACAAAAAATAAAATCATTTTAAAACGAGTTCTAAACATACCCTTTGAATTTCCTTGTTAAGGTACCAAAGAGAAAATAAATTATATAATCTATGATAGATTTTTTAAAAAAAAAATAATGATAATAAAATTTAGATCTGTATGTAAAAACAAATGAATAATAGGAATAGCCACATCCCAAATTAATGTAGGTTTTTGCAAAGTTTTACCCTTAACGTAGACTTTTTAACCTGCTCCAAAAGTAGTTGCTCCTGCCAAAATGTGAAATATTTCTAATTAGGCCATTGAAAGGAAATCTTACATTTATTCCATGAAAATTAAGTGATGATCACAATCATGATTTTTGCATGAAAATTGTGTTATATTCAGAAAGTTTTTCAGTTAATTGGCCAAGAATTAGAAAGTTTTTTTTTTATTCAAACGATGAATAATTTTCAAATTGTAGTAAATAAATAAACGAATTTGAACCTTCTTGCTCTTGATTGCCAATATGCCTTCAGCCAGTTTGTCTTCCATTTGCTGCAAGTCCTTAAAGCTCAAGCCATCCAAATCCTTGCCCATCATCCGCCTGCAAAAGAATAAGGAAAAAGAAAAAATAAAATAAATGAGGAAAAGAGAGATAATTAGTATTGGGACGTTTGGTTCATGGATTCAAAACTATGATTTATGATTTTAATTTTTAAAATTTAAATTTTTTGTGATAGAAAAATACTATAAAAGATCATGAATCATAATTCAGAATCATGGACGAACTTTGAAATAAACACCCATATATTGTTTAACATAGTGTAAGCATTTGCATATGGACGCTAAAATTTCAAGAGGAACTATATTGTTCATACAAAAATATATAAATGCGTGAGAAAATTATTGAATTTATTTTTAAAATATATGAATCTTGACCCAATGGGATCTCTTCAATTTTTACACTGACATATTTTTTTTCTTGCTTTCCACAAATTGTGTCCAGGCATTACATAGGATGTTTCTAAAGCTTCAATTATATCTGAAGTTTTAAATTCTAAATGTAATTACTATTTCAAGTTAAAACAACAAAGAAACCAACTATCAACTAGACTACCATTCAGCTTTATAGTTTTATGGAGTTTAATATGTGGATTACATTAGATTACAAAATTCATGGGAAAAAAAATATAATATTGTTAGATAAAAAGAAGTGTAAGAGATAGACAAATAGTTGTAAAATAGAAGTCGCATAGTTTTATGTTTAAACTTTTGGTTAATTTACATTCTTTAGAGGGGGAAAAAAAGAGAGAGAGAAGCTCTGGCTCCGTCGCCGCATACATATATATGTGTGTATATATATATATATATATATATATTTAAGTGCGCAAAATGAGGACTTACATCAATGTCAACCTTATCATTTCGGTTTCATCCATAACTTCATTTGCATCTTGCTCCGGCTGAGATTTCTTCAAAAGGAAAATGTAACAGTTCAAGATTAAAAAATAAAGCAAAGTTATATTCATATATGTTCTAGTCTTTCATAAACTTCCACAATTAAAGTTAAAAATATATTTTGATTGTGATGCTGTGTTTTGTTATGAATTTATCACGTTTGAAGAATTAATGCCTTTGGCATGTTGTTAATATAGCAGAGAATCAGTAACAACTGGTGCAGCTTATATTGTAACAAAAGATGTGAAGAAAAATTCAATATATATATATATACACACACACACACATATATATATATATACACACATACACAGGAAGAGAAAAAGTTATAAAAAAATGGTATACCTCTGTATCTGTATCTGTTTCTTCCAAATCTTCAGAAGGTTCTGGGGCACTCGATTCCGTTCCCTTATTGTTGTACTTTGTGAGAATGTCTTCCATTCTTCATGATATAAAGAACAAGATGGCTAACCATTAAAAACGTATGATTTATTCTTCAAAATTAACCGAAAAGACAAATTGCCCGTTTAGAAAATGGGTTAAAAGTAGTGGTTTGAATTAGATTACTTCAAATTTTATGAGAAAAACATTATAACAAAAATTTTAAATTTAAATTTTTTTATAAAAGAAAATATTATTTGAACTAAAATCAGGTGGGTTTGAACCTATGTCGGCAAGTAACGAGAATTTTTTGAATAAGAAAACTAACATCTTTATTAGGTAAACAACATTTGATTTATACAAAGGGTAAAAATATTTTATTTTATGACAGTAATTTATTCATAATTTATTCTTACAAGGCCGGCTAAAACCCATAACCCACTTATATAGTCCAGCCCTACCCAAACCTTGATGTCATTAGGCCAAAAAGTCTAATATTACTAGTTAGAAAAGAGACTTTAACAAAAATTGACATCTTTGTTTAACTAAAATAAGACGTCATTCATTTCATCAATTTTAATTTTCAGTTTTAGATTTTTACAGTTAAAAGCTTTTAAAAAATGTCACATCTAACTTTTTCTGTTACAATTTAAAACTCTTAAAAAATATCACATCTCAACTCGACTTATAAACTTGAATTCGCAAAGCAAACGAGGTGCTTTGATTTTAAGAGGAGAGATTTACTTTGCCTCACAAAACTTCATCCTCATCCTAAGGAATCTCTTCTTTTCATCTCACCTTTTCTTTCCAAATGATCAAATATTGAAAAGGAAAAAAAAAAATAATTTCTAGACTTTCTAGTTTTACTAACAATTTCTCAATTATCTTCGCCGTTCTCCTCATATCTACATTGAAATAGTTGAGTTTCGATTAACTTTCTCGTCTTATAAATTAATTTTCTTTTTTTTTTTTGTTTTCCCCCCTTCTCTTTTGCTTTGTTAAAATTTATTTATTTATTTTGAAAATCTCTTTTGTTTTTGTTCACTTGATCTTCAGCTTACATAAGAATTTCAAAAATTATAAGTTGTCACATATATAATACATACATATTGTACTGAAATCTAAACAACCAAGAAAATTAATATTGCTAATCAAACTAAAGACCCAAAAGAGAAAACAAAATGAATAAACAGAATAATCAAATATATGTATGTATATATATATATATATATATATATATATATATATATATATATGTGCACATACTTTGTGTTGGCAAATTCATAAAGCCTTCCGGTGCTAGAGAAGATTATTACTCCAACTTGTGCATCACATAAAACCGAGAGTTCCTGAGCTTTCTTGAACAACCCATTACGTCGCTTGCAAAACGTGACTTGCCTACTACTCAGATTTTCTATCTTCTTTATCACAATTTTCCCTCTACCCATCTCTATTTTCTTTTCTATTTCTTCTTTTTTTCTCATCCTCCAAACACAAGATCCTATATATAACCATATTGTTACTTAAACGGATTAGAATTCTAATGGGTCTAAACAAGGAAGGAATGACCAAAATTAGGATAGTAGATTAAGAGGTGACAGGTGGATTACTATATATGTGGTGTCCATCCAAAAATGGCATTGCCAAATCCAATCTTTGTTTCTTTCCTTTTTTCTTAAAAAAAAAAAAAAAAAAAAAAAAGATTTCTTCTAGTTAAAAATGTTAACGTCTGAAGAGGTAAGTTTTTTTTTCTTTTTTTCCACTATTGTTTGTTTTTTTTTTATATATATATTTTTGGAAATGGGTTTGTTCATAATTTTTGGAATGAATTCTCTAGGAAAGTTTTTCAGGCCACAAAGGAATCTTTTTGCATTTGACCAGAATTCTATACTGTATCCATATATGCGTAGACATATATCACAACTCATTTAGTAAGGTGATGAGATTGCTATTTCTCTTTTCGACAAGATCTTGAATTCAAATCAGTCTACTACTTAAAAAAACAGATAACTCTTTCTCTTTAAAAAAAATAGAAAAAGAAAAGTAATATATAGACATTTGAGAGTTGTTCCGGAAAGTCGAAATTTATTTTATGGTGTAAAATATATTAAAAAACCATGTTTGTGATGTTTGGTAGAAAGATTCGTTTCCTAATCATTTGACGTAATTCGTTACAGTATTTTCTCTCACAAAAAATACACGTAAATCGAAAATAATTCTAATCATGTGGCTTTAATCTATGAACCAAACGTCCATTTTGTGGTGTAAAATATATTTAAACAAAAACATGGTTAAAACAGCATTCCTTCGTTCAAAGAATCAATCCCGTTAACAATTTTTCATATTTTGGAAAGAAGATTGATGTCATTCACGTGCATGACACAAATCAAATATGACAAGATTTCCAAATAGATAAAAATCATTACGGGTTGGTTTGGTATGTAGATTTAAATTAGGGTGATTTTAATTATAATTTTAGAATCAGAATTATGATTCATGATTTTGAGTTTAAATTATGATTCTAAAATTATGATTTAGAATCATGGATTTGAATCATCTTAAATTAAGAGGGAGTGATTTTAGAATCATTAGTGATTTTAATTTAAAACACCACATCAGATTCTGAATCATGATTCAGAATCATCTAAACCAAACACTGATTCTGAATCATGATTCAGAATCACAATAAACAAATATTAATTTTAAATCAAAATCTAAAATCATAATTCTGAATCCACCTACCAAACAAAC
>JACAGA010000024.1:6068546-6081266 GCA_029231665.1 Morus indica | reverse complement strand
GCAAGATATATCATATTTGAGTTCCCTAGTTCAATTAATCAATGTTTATTCCTACGTCCACATTGAATTTCTCTAAATTAATCATTAATCTCAAACATTAATAATTTATTATATGATAATTTCTAAAACTCTACACTTATCAAAGTTCGTTAGGAGCAAGAAATCCATAAACATTGCACAATTTTCTAGATATCTTTATCCAATGATAATCTCATGCTATTTCAATTATGAAAATTAGGGGTATAAGAATTAAGCCCGAACCCAACTAACCCGTCCGACTCGACTCGACCCGACCCGACCCGACCCGAAAATATAGGGTTATATTTTTTTATTTAAAAAATTGGATTTAAATAGGCCCAACCCGCAATGTGTAGGTTGGACCGCGGGGCGGGCAACATTTCACCCCGAGTTGCCCCGACCCGCTCGAGTTTGTAAGTGTAACCCTAAGTTCCTTCCTCGCAAGTCGCACGTAGCCTCCCATCCAGTTTCACTTCAAGCCTCCCTCGCCTCCCAAGCCTCCCAAATCCTTCCTCGCCTGAGTGGCCTCGATCTAGCCTTCGTCTGAGTCCCAAATCCTTCCTCACTTCAAGCCTCCTTCGCCTACCAAGCCTCAATCTCGCCTCCCTCACTCTCAGTCGCACATTCTGTCCATTTTACTTATGTTTTCACCGTAAGTGTTTTTTTTTCTTTATTCGATTCTATCAACATGTGGGTTAATGTTTGTTTCAGCTTTATTCTGTGTGCTATCACCAGTATTCTCTTGATTGATGGATTTTAGGAAAAAAGAATTCATTTCTTTGCTATGCTCTGTATTTCCTGATCTTGGGGGTTTCCATATCTTGCGCGGGATTGGTGGGGGGGAGATTGAAGGAAAAAAAAAAGGGAAGGAAGTGGTCGGGGGGGGTCTCCTGTTTGTGTTTGTAGGTTTATATGTTTGTGTATGGATATTACAAATTAAATAAGGCTTCGGTTTTCTAATCACACGCACTATATCTTAATGTAATGTTTTTATCTTGATTTTTAGTTTTATTTGAAAAGCCACAAAATTTATCCTCGTGCAAGTTATATTTGTTTTCTTGTTTTATCTTGATTTTTAGTTTTATTTGAAAAGCTGGTAACAAAGCTTAGTTTGACAAACGTCAAAGATGAATTTTTGAAATATACATTATGCAGTACTTGATAGACTACAAGAATTGTGAAGATAAATAATACGTTTTCCTTCTTTTTTTTGTCCCGCCAAGAAAATACAACAATACATTTCCTACTTGGACTAGAATTATATGTCATCATTATCATAAATCGCATAAAAATAATTTAAAGTTCGATTCTTACTCAACTTCTAACATAGATAAAAACTTGGTACTCTTCCTTCTTTTATTTAAAGGCCTTAATCAGCCCATTCACATCACACAATTCATATCTCGTTTTCAGGAAAAAAAAAAAAAAAAACAAAAAAAAAACAAAAAACAAATTAGCCCTTCAAGTCTTTATAGCTTTCTTTCGCTTTCATTAATACTTCCGATGTTGAAACAACGTGAAATATTTCAGTAACCTATTGGTTTCGGTTTTTGTTTACAATAATATTGGTACTCGTTATTATTTCCAGGCCAACCGAGGAAGAAGAGTGAAGAGAAGACTGAAATCTTCATTGAAGGCAAGGTTGAAACATAAAAGTTAGTTTTTTTGTTTTCTGTTTTTTGTTTTCTGAGAAATATTATGTTTTTCATGAGAACTGAGATGAATTAATTTTAAGTTAATCTCTACGCTTAGTCTCAATCATATGTCATCTGTTTTTAGGTTAATTTGTGTGCTAGATGGAAAAATTTATCATCCACCCGACATGAACTCCTGAAAGCACTTGCAAGTCCTCTGCTGAAACAGAAAGTGACCAATGCCAGACCAAAAATTCAACCTCTGTCTCTGTGCCTAAAGAGCCCATTACCTTGCCCACTCCCACACCCAGCCCTTTCCATGTGCCTAAAGAGGAGGGAGACAGTAAAAAGATGAAGAAGTCACAAAAAAAGTCTCCTGTTTGGGATCATTTCAAAATCATAGAGGGTGATGATCGAAATGAGCCTAGGTATAAGTGTATCTATTGTGGGGCAACATAGTAGGAGACATGGTACCAGTATTATGAAGGTTCACATAGAAAAGCAATGCAAGAAATACCCATATAGGATCCAAGACAAAAGGCAAAAAAATTGAGTTTCCAAACAAATACTGAAACTGGCAGTAATCTTGTTGCTTTAGGCTTTAACAAGGAGCATTGTAGAAAAGCATTAGCAAAAATGGTGATTGTAGATGAGCTTTCATTTAGGTTTGTTGAAGGTGAAGGATTTATGAATTTTTGTCAAGTGACGCAGCCTAGGTTCTCTATACCTTCACGTGTTACGATTGCCAATGACATTTACCAACTTTTTTGGGAAGAGAGGAAGAAATTGAGGGCTGAATTTAGTAAGGGCAGTCAAAGGATTTGCCTAACAACTGAATGTTGAACATCCTTGCAAAATATTAATTATTTGTGTCTAACTGCACACTACGTTGATAGTGAGTGGACTTGGCAAAAAAGGATTATAAACTTTTGTCAAATTTCAAGCCACAAGGGAGAGAGTGTTGGTAAAGTCATTGAGTCATGTTTGCATGCTTAGGGTATTGAGAGAGTCTTCACTATGACTGTTGATAATGCCTCCTCAAATGACTCCATGATTACCAACTTGAGAAGGAAGATTAAGGGGTGGAAAAGGGTTGTTTTAGGTGGGGAATTTATGCATGTTAGGTATTGTGCCCATATAGTCAACTTGATTTTCAATGAAGGTTTAAAAGACCTACATAATTCCATAGCTGCCATTTGTAACGCTGTGAGGTATGTGAGGTCTTCTCCGGCTAGGTTGGTGAAATTCAAGTCATGTGTGGAGCGAAAGAAAATTGAATACAAAGGTCTCGTATGCCTAGACGTCCCCACTAGATGGAACTCCACCTATATGATGTTAGACGCCGCCATTAAGTCTCAAAAAGCTTTTGAAAGATATGAAGACGAAGATGACAAGTTCGTGTCTTATTTTCGGGAAAATGAGGGGGGGAAACAGAAGATTGGCCCGCCACTTGATGATGATTGGGAGAATGTTAAGGTGTTTGTGAAATTTCTGAACTTTTTATGATATAACTTTGAAGTTTAGTGCCACTTTGAATGTCACTTCAAATTCTTACTTTCATGAGTTTTGTGAGATGCAAAACCAGCTATCTGAATTAAGCAAACAAGAGGATTCAATGCTTTCATCCATGGATGTGAGTATGAAAAAGAAGTATGACAAGTATTGGGGGAATGTTGAGAATATAAATTTTGTTCTCTTTGTGGCTGTTGTACTTGATCCTAGGTACAAAATTGATTATTTGACATATTGTTTCTCTATAGTGTATGATTCTTGTACTCCTGAAACATTATCAAAGAATGTGAAGGATACTATGTACCAGCTGCATGAGGTTTATAGTGGGAAGAATGGTGAATTTGTGGCTAATAAGAGTAGTGGGGAGGTAGCAACAACAAGTAAAACGGAGGCAAAAACGGAGGCAGAAGGAAAATGGTGTTTGTGGAGCTCTTTTGTTAGAAAAATGAAGGAGATGAATGTGAATGAGTATAAAAATGATGTGGACAGATACTTGACAGACCCTATGGAGGATCCAAATCGGTCAAATTTTGATGTTTTAGATTGGTGGAAGAATAATGCAACTAATTACAAGGTTCTCTCACTGGTTGCAAGAGACATTCTTGTCATTCTTGTTTCAACGGTAGCCTCAGAATCTGCTTTTAGTACCGGAGGCCGCATCCTCGATCCCTTTAGGAGTTCATTAAGCCCCAAGATGGTGGAGGCATTGATTTGTACACAAAATTAGCTGCGTAGTCGTGAGCACATCAACTTTATTGACATGAAAAAGTTTAATGAATATAAAGATATTGAGTCGGGTAATATTTTTACGTTTTTCTTTTTCTTTTTTTAACTTTATTTCGTCTCCTTGTTGTTTATTTTGTTGTCCTAAACTTGATTTTGATGATTTTTTTTTTTTTGTTATGTTTTCTTCTCAAGATTTGTCAAATTTTGTTACAACACATGAGGAGCAAGTTGGGAATGAAGGTGCTATTATTCTGGATTAAACTGTTTGGAATGGACTAAATTTCTTATTTTTCTGGACTATCTCTATATAGACTATTTATTTGACGTATTTTTAATTTTATTTCTAGACTTTATTGACTGTTAAGAAGTATGTTTGATGTTATGTTAATGCTTATAGACTGTTTATGGATTTTATGCTTTTGGACTGTTAAAAGAGGTATGAAGTCATAGATTAAAATTAGTTTCCACCAACCCAAGTAACCCGAGCCTACTCGAGGTCACTCGAAAGGTTGCGGGTTTGTGGGCTTAAGAGAATGTTGCGGCCCAAAGTTTTCTCAACCCGCACTGATCGGGTCAGCTCAATTTTTTGACTTAACCCGACCTTACCCGGCCCTAATGAGAATATTTAATTGTCACTTTTCAGTCTCAAATTAAATACTAAAAATCATGCAAAAGTTGGCCACATAATCACAATCATTAAGCATTAAATGAAATACTCATGATAATTGGGAATAACACATCAATTAATCAAAACTAGAAGAATTAACACAATCATAAATCGATTACACCTAGCCCTAGAAAAAGGAATTAGTTCATGACAAGATTAAAAAAAAAAACAAAACAAAACAAAACAAACTCTAAACATAGTCTTAAACATGAAGAAAGAGAAGAACAAGAACTAGGATCAAGATTTGAATTGAGGCTTTTCCGTCTTTGAATCATGCCGTCTTTTTGTCTCTACAACAAGTTTTCTCTCTTTCTTTTTATCTTCTTTTTAATCTGTCAAAAGTCCCCTTAATTAACCCTAAAAGATCATTTATAAGTACTGGACAATAACGGTAATTTCTTAAAAAATTTTGGATCTTGAAAATTTCAAAAATCATGTCCTAGTGCCTGACTCCAGCTTCTCAAAGCTGCAATGCCAAGCTTCCAATGCAATTCCTAAGCAACATTTACCCGTTCACTTCGCTGATTCGAGTTTTTAATTCGAGTTGAGATTTGATTTTATGTGAGAGTTTTTTACTGTAGCAAAAAAGTTAGATGTGATTGTTTGTGAGAGCTTTTTACTGTAGCAAAACTCGAATTCTAAACTCGAATAAGTGAAATGAACGGAGCCCGGGTCGCGACACCAACTCCATACCAGGATCAACCATAAAGCTCCATTCGCACCTAATCTACAAAATTAAGATAGAACAAATATAAACAACCTAAAACTAACAAAATATTAAATTAAAAGGATTCAATTTATCCGCGTTGAAGACTTATGAAAACTTTATAAAATAGAGTTATTTTAACTCTAATCGCATTTAAATTGAGTTTGTTCTCTAGATTTTTGTGTTAATTTTTGTGTTTGTTTTAGTTATTTTATTTTATTTGTTTTATTTTACGTTATTTTATTTTACTTTAATATAATAAGTTTCTCGTTCTAATTGATTTTAGTTTTCTTAATTTTGTAGGTAAAATAGGTGAAAAGAGAAAATATATATATATATATATGGCAAGTGGGCACTTTTTTTATTGGGTGAATCAGCAAGTGGGTGCTTAATTGAAATTAAGTGTGAGTTTAAAAAGAATGTTAATGTCATATTTTAAATTATAATTCATAATTTATTATAATATTTTTTTTATAAAATATATACATAAAATAAGAATAATTTAAATCATAATATAAGGTTCATAAGAACGAAAAGTTTTAAGAAAATCAAAAATAAATCCGGACCAAACATTTTCCCCCGCGCATCTCTTCTACAGTGGGTCCATTCGCGATCCGTTGAGCTCCAAATCTCATCATCGCGCGCGTGCGCGTCAACCACATATATACCGAAACGCGCCCAAGGGCACCTGTATGCCCAGTGAGTTGTGCCGGATCCAGTGCTTCTTGGCCCAGGTTATTCCCGTACGATCACGCGTCTGGCCTTCCCAGGGAAGCCCACGTCGCCTCAACTGATTTGGTCGTCCACTTGTATCCAACAAAATTCCGCCACGTGGACTTGTGTCCGCTGCCCTATTAGCTGGGTTCCTTTTGTTTTTGCCGCCCTTGGAATCAGAAAATAGAAAGGCTGTTCCAGCGATTATTGAAGACTTGTTATTTTGCCGCCCTTTAGAACTACCAGTTTGTGTCAGACAAAACCGCCGGCCCAAGGCTTGTTATTATTAGTTTGGGTCTGCTAACTATCCTAAATTTTTTAAATTTAAAGTTAAGTTTAGCTTACCCAATAGGATTGTCTCAATCTAAATATCTTTTTTTAAAGATTTTTTTTTAAATATCTTATAAAATTTTAAATTGGACTTTACCGGCTCTAAATATTTCAAGTTTAGGACTAGATTAGATTGATATTCTCTCTTTTATAGCTAAATTAGATTGGCTTAAAAAATTTTTTAAAGAAAAAGAAAAAAATAGATTAAAATTTGAGATGAATTAAAATTAATAAGTTAATAGTTTACCTAAGTTAATAAATAAGTTAAATTACTGTTTTTGTCTATAACTCGTCTTGTTATGAACCATAACTTGACACGTTATTGTCTATAATTCATAATTTTTGTCCATAACTTGTTTAACTATGAACCATAACTTGACAAGTTTATCCATAATTTATTTAGTTATAAACCATAACTTAAAAAATTATGACCTATTAATTTCTATAACCAAAAATTAATCTATTTACTTTCTTAAACTTTTCATATTTATCTATTTCTACTATTTTTATTTTTTTTAAGCGTCGTCCAACTTAAGTCGGACTAGGCGGCCCAAACTCATATTTCTACAAAATTCCTTTCGGCTCTGAATCTGGGTTTAAAAATTAGGATAGTAAAAGAAGAAGGCTTCTTCAAGCCAAAGTTTGGGGTAGTCTGTTTTAGGATTTTTTTTTTTTTTTTTTTTTTTTTTTTTTTTTTTTTAAGATTTTGGGATTTTGTTTCAAAGGAGAAAATATTTTGAAAATCAAGAATAGGAGACTAAAGATTAGAGAGTCAAGCTTAGAGAATTGTGACACTTCTACATGATTTTTTTTTTTCTTTTTAATTTTTATGTCTTCATATTTTTGTGAATTGAGATGTTGGATTCCTTAGTTTATTTTATTTTATTATGTTTTAATTGTTTTTGTTAAGCTATGAGATTACTTATTCTATTTTAGCTTAATTTTATTTTTTTTATTTCAAATATTTAGCGCTAAGAGTTTATTGATTGCGTTATGTGGAGTGTTTGTTATTGTTCTTAATGCTTTTAATAGTAATTAAATTGATTAGGAGACCTAGAATGAGACCGTGAAGTAACTTATATAGGATTAGCTTCTTGTAATAGGCATCGTAGGTTTCATTGGGCATAGGTATATGGCAACGTGACTTGTGTGGACTTTTAGAGAACCAATGATCTTAATGAACTCTGATATATGGGACCCGTTTAGTTCGTTGATTCGAGTTTTTAATTCGAGTTGAGATGTGATTTTATTTGAGAGTTTTTTACTGTAGCAAAAAAGTTAGATGTGACTGTTTTTGAGAACTTTTTACTGTAGTAAAACTCGAATTCTAAACTCAAATCAGTGAAATGAACGGGGCCTTATTTGCATCAAGATATGCAGTTTATTATATTGGGGTATTTTTTATGTATCTCGGGAGAGTATTAAATAGGGTTACGTACTCATCTTTCAAATATTGCCATAGGGTAAGAATAACGAATTAAATTAGGTGAAATTAAATCAGTTACCCTAGTCTTTTCTTTATATGAACGTTTTATTTATTCGAGTTTTTATTTATATTTTCTATTTTCTTTACGTTGTTTAAATAATTCTAGAGTTAATCAATTTATGTATTTAATTGAAATTAATGCAATTGTGTCGTGAGAACATACTCTATATTCACTACTTTATTATTTGTCTACGATTCCGTTCACTTGCGTATATATTTCGCAACAACGTACGAGATGATGCGTTTGATTTTAAGAAATGTTTCCTATTACCTTGATCTTCTCTCCTCAATTTATTAGGAAGAAGTTAGGTTGGAAACTAGCACTAGAGAATATCTTTTGTCAAGCCCTCGCTTTAAATTTATGAAAAAAAAAAAAATGAAAAAAATTGCAAAACTAGTAGGAAGATTAAAACTAGTACTGAAGATTACCATTTGAATGTGAAATTTAGTCTTAAGTAGGTAACATCCCCAATATGATATGCATATATTCCTTATTAGTATCCAGATGTGGTATGCATGGAGATCTGATCCCAGCGAGTTCATCTATCCGGTGATATGAGCAACAAAAGATTCAAACTCCTTGTGAGAGTCTCCACCTTCCGCCAAAGAATCCCGCAACGCAGCACCGAGCTCCGCCGCCTTCTTCCTCATCGCATTGCCTTCCTTCGATGCCATCAACTTCCTCACACCATCAGCAATCGTAGACGCCGTTGCCAGCTCAAAACGGCGGCTCCAGTCCCTCACAACAGTTCCAACTTTGAGAACTTGAGTTATTAAACATGTGCTCCTCGGCTGGTCTGAGTGCATGGGCCAAGCTCCGATCGGCACTCCCATGGCGATGCTCTCGATGCAAGAGTTCCATCCACAGTGGCTCAAGAATCCACCTGTTGATGGGTGCCCCAAAATCTCCAATTGGGGCGCCAAGTCTCTCATCACAATCCCCACATCTTTCGCTCTCTCCTCGAACCCTTTCGGAAGCTCAACCTTTCTCGTCGCTTTTTCTGCATCCCTTAGTACCCAAATGAACTTTTGCCCGCTTTGTTCCAACCCCAAAGCCAATTCTCCGATTTGTTCGTCGGTGAATGTCGTCGTCGTCCCAAACGACACGTAAATCACCGACCGCGGCGCCTGCTTGTCGAGCCACTCCAGGCACATGTGTCGGCCGTTCGACACTTTCTTCTCCGATAGCGTCACCATATTGAGTGGCCCAATTGCCCAATGCTTCTTGTTTGGAAGAATCCTAGCCATTAGATTCACATAAGGCCTTTCAATCGCCATGCTGGTGTTGTAGAGGTTCCCGGTGCTCAATTTAACGAATGTAGATTCACGAAAGCTCAACTCCATGATTTCTGGTGGCACACATCCTTCCATGGAGGGGACATCTTCAGGGATTATTAGATCTGCAATATCTAGCTGATCTAGCTCTAATTTTTCCTTTCTGTCGCGAGAATGAAGTAGGGAGATTGCAAAGGCCGAGACGCCTTGCAAAGCGTAGGACTCCACGTTTGGTATCGGACCAATACCGTGGACTAGCGACGACGTTAGGAAGTCATGGACGACAACAACTCTCCTGAATTCGGACGAAAGTTGTCGGAGAAGGGCTGCCACTGGCTCGCCGAGATGACGAGTAGCGTGAAAGGTGGGAATCAGATGAATGGGAAAGTTATGGGCAGAAGTGGAGCTTGGGGGTGAGGTGATGCAAGGCGGGACGACAAAGTCATGGAAATGTATCATTTTTTCATTGGTGGTGTTGATACCGCTGTGGATTCGGAGCTTGCCTTGGTTGTTTTCGGTTGCGGCGCCGACGAAGTGGACCGGAATTGCACGGGCGGTGATGAGGTGGGAGAGGCTGATGAACTGGTGTAGATGACCTTGCCACGGCAGGGGCACCATGACCACCACCACTTTTGATGGATTTATGACACCATTTGGGGCAATTTGGTTTTGAATGTGGCTTGGCATTGTGAAGCTAGGGAAATTCGTTGGTATGTTAAGGCTAGAATGGTTTCTCTTGGACAGATGATGTATTGCATGACCGTTGCCTTTATGTAAGGAAAGAATTAGGCCATAGATTCTTCCTCATTTCTTTCTCTTTATTGTTATTATTATTATTATTATTATTATTATTATTATGCTTTCTCTTTTATTTTGTATTATCATTATTTTTGGTTTTCGGAAGACTACACGCATTTCTATCTGCCATTAACATTTAATTTAGCCCGTGCTGCTAACTAGTATATATAATCTGTCTGTTTTTTATCGTATCTTCCTAATTTTGAGGGTCTGTTCATCAATTTGAGTTTTTAATTCGAGTTAAGATGTAATTTTATATGAGAATTTTTTATTTTAATAAAAAAATTAAATGTGACTATTTATAAATTTTTTTTAATAAAATAAAACTCGAATCGGTAAAATGAACATATGTGAATCTTTATATAAAATCTTATAATTTTAGCATCGATCCTGTAATGCGCTCCACATGCGGCCACAACTGAGACACGATTCTCGATCCCATTTCACTTCCCTCCTTTATTCTCCATTTTCAAAGCCTTAATAGCATATTCACGTATCTTTCTTATGCATAAGTTTACTGATCATAGAGAGGAAGTATAATAAACAATAACTATCATAAATAGAATATTTTTAAATGGTTTTCATGTAAATTGAATATTTTTAAATAGGAGTGTTAAGTACAGACTCTATTTTAAATTCTTATTCAGATATCACATTCTTTTTTGGCACATTCATCTCCACCTTTTTTCAAACAAGCACACCTTATAATAAACCAATTTTTACATACATATTTATAAAAGTGCCACTCTTTTTCTCTCTCTTAGGCCTCGTTTGGCACACCGCCGTTGTTTATGGACTAGGATAAGGATAAATAATCTTAATCCCATGTTTGGTGACAATTTTGGACAGGATAACTTATCTAAAGATTCCAAAATAGTCCAACTTATGTCGGATAAATAAATCCCCAAAATTTGGTGGGATTATAACATATCAACTAACACGCAATAGCCTTACCTCCGATGACTAAGTTGTCGTCGCCGCCCAATACCGGAAGCTGCAACCTACCAGATCTTCGGTGCGAAGATCTCCATTAGCCATCCCTAAAGATCGTTGTTTCTGGCCTCCCACAGCGAGATCTCTGTCAACCACGACAACTTCCCACCCTCGCTCTTCATCCCCCTAGACTCTATCACGCACGACCACCCAGCCCCAAGGAGCCTAATCTTAAGGTACAAAGGTCATCAATTTTCAAACAATGCCTCGTACAAACCTCATATCTCGAACTGCTAATTTCATAATGTGATCAACTATTGGACTTTAATTACAGTTCAAGATGCATTTTGTTAAAATTAATAGCTTGTAGTATGCAGGAAACGAATAGTTTGGGGGGAGAGGGGTAATAATGCAATTTACTCTCTTTGAAATGATTAAAGTAAAACAACACATTTATTGATAAATATTTTTGTTTACTAGGATAAAATATTTAACTGATAAATACTCAGGTTAAATATTGTATTTATAAGTAAAAATTATATTTACTTAGCTGGCTAAATAAATATTTGCTAATAAATATAATGTTTACTTAAAAATTATTTTTAAAATATACTATTCTCCTCTTTATCAAATTAATAAAGAATGTTAATTAAAGGATTTTTATCATTTTAGATCCCTACATTTTTAAGTTCTTGGTACTTATCTCCAACAATTGTTCTTTTTATAATTTTTTAAACTATTTCTTATATAGTTTCTTCTATTAGTTTTTTATACTTCTTGACAACTTTTATGAAAAAACATGTACTATAAGATCATACTTTTTATGAGTAAATAGAGGGAGGAAAAAGAAGCTACAACATGAAAACTTATGGGCCTGTTTGTTAGCCTTTTCATTTTCATTTTTCACATTTTTTGAAGTAAAAAATTAAAAACGGAGTCTAAAAACGTGTTTGGCAAAATTTGTGTCAGAAAACAAAAACAAAAATGTTTTTATCGTTTTGCGGAATTTTGAAAACGGAAAAAATCCGTTTTCATTTTCTTGTTTTCGTTTTTGGTTTCCTTCTTTCTTCCTCGATTGTCCTCCCCCGTCTCATTTTCTCATTTTCGTTTTTATTTCCTTCTTCTCCTATTTGCATCTTTCGAAGCATTTCTCTCCTCACTCTCTCTCTCTCTCCCCACCGTCGCGTCTGGGCCCGGCGGCGGCGGCGGGAGACCCCGAGTCGGAGCCGTACAACATAATGAAAACGTTTGCGCAATGGCTCGAGCTGCGGCGGCGGCGCTGCGAGCCGTCGGGAACCTCCGTCGGCCGCCGTTCAAGCAATGGCTTGTTGGTAGCCGAATCGAATTCGGATGCGGAAGCGCAGCGGAAAGGCGGATCGTGTATAACAAAAATTTTCATAAAACTTTTGAGATACTCTATAGATTATATTAATTTATGCACCAATAAATTAATCTCATTAATTTATAAGAATCAAGGATCAACCGAAAAAAATACCTTGTAGCCGACTCGGATGATATCTTGATATTCTTTGACCACGAACAGTCCTAGCTCCAAGCTTTTGTGTTTAGAACACCAAAGTCTTCCACGTCAATTCCTTGATTCCACGTAGACGTGTGTGTGGGCACACGTGAGACAAAACGGTTTCAAAAACACTCGAATTTCCACAAACACCAACGCATGCACGATGTGGAATTTTTGGAGAGAAAAATTTTCACTCTCTTTTTTTGCTATATGAGAATTCCGGCCACACTAGGAAACTAGGGCTGAAAAGTGTTTCAAGATTGTCTCACAATTTTTCATTTATCTCATATTTAAAGAGAAGAAGTCAATCTTCAAAATAGGATCAAATCCTTATCTCCAATTTTGAATTTGGAACAAAAAAATCCCTTCCCCTTATCCCTTAGTTGGCCGGCCACCCTA
>JACAGA010000024.1:6014188-6068046 GCA_029231665.1 Morus indica | reverse complement strand
CTTCTTGCGAAGCACATCACTCATACTAGCCAGCATAAAGCACTTTGCTTTATTGTTGGCCTTGATCCAGCGATCAAAAGGCTCCCTTGCGGTTTTGGATGCATTAGCCGCGGGTTCAGGAGGACATTCCTCCACTAGGACAAACTTATAGTCTTCGCAGACCAATAGTATGTTCATGTTACTTTTCCACTTAGCATAATTATCACGTCTAATTTTTCAGTCGCTAGTAGTGTGATAATGGGATTCGACATATTGCTGGAAATAAATAGAATATTCATCTAATCAATTTATGTGCATGAATATCAAGGCATGTTAATTTAGGCACAATTAAATATGATGCATGATGCACATGAAAAATACATAAATCATGTTTTAATTTTTGGTGCCAACGATAATTCAATTTACCACGAATATAGTGCCGCCGTAGGGTAGGTCAAAATATCGCAAATTGAACCGAGACCTTCTCAATTAATAAATATAATCAAAATATCTCATATTTTCATATTTACTAACTACCGCTAATTTTGGTCAAAAATATAATCAACCATTTGATTATATCTCCATGAGTGTAACCCATCATTTCAGATTCTACAGACTTAACTCCGGAGTGCCGCCGTAGGGTAGGTCAAACCGGAAATACATCCTTGAATCCTATCTCTAGGAAGTCAACCTTGTTATTGATCCGAAAGAACACTTTCCGTAGGGAGTGCGGAATCGGTGCCGCCGCGAAGCCCCTTTCGAATCTCACGGTGTTGAACTAATGATGGAGACCAGTGGGTCGTATTGTCATACAACCCTCTCCCCCTCATTATTTTGCAAATATGTATTTTGTTTGAAAAACATCTCATGATTTTCAAATTGAAAAATAAACAATTTATTTTTCGGATATGTGAAATTCCAAAATTTAACTCTTAAATTTAATTTCACATGTAACATTATTTTGCAAATCAATTTTGCAACTTAAATCAATTTAATCATATTAAATCAATTTTCAGCGCATGGTTATCATGTCGAGCAAAGTCCGATTTCTCCTTTCGGCCACACCATTCTGCTGTGGTGTACCGGGTGCAGTCAATTGGAATACCACACCTTCTTCAATCAAGAAATCCCGGAACTCTTGGTCCAGGTATTCACCCCCTCGATCTGATCGAAGTGTCTTGATTGGTTTAACTAATTGTTTTTCAACTTCTGCTCAGAATTCTCTAAACTTTCCAAAAGTTTCAGATTTCCGTTGCATCAGGTAAACATAACCATATCTCGAATAGTCGTCAATAAAAGTGACGTAATATTCGTAACCTCCTCTAGCTTGGACGTTTAACAGTCCACATACATCTTAATGTATCAGCTGTAGGGGATCTGTAGCTCTTACTCCTTTTGCTGTAAAAGGTCTCTTGGTCATCTTACCTTCCAAACAAGATTCACAGACTGGAAGCTCGCCAACTTTTAGCTCACGCAAAGGACCATCCTTTACCAGTCTTTCAATCCTATTTAGGTTAATGTGACCAAGTCTAAGGTGCCACAGATATGTGTTATTTCGTGAGAAATCTTTTGCTTTTTATTCTTAGGTTCGGCAACTCTGAACATTTCAGTGTTAAGCAGTGAATTAGGGATTGGTTTTATGCAATATAAACCATCATCCAGACGTCCAGAACAAATATTTAAACCATTTCGAGAAATATGAACAAATTCATTATCAAAATAAACTTTAAATAATTGTTCAAATAATTGAGCCACAGAAATCAAATTTCTACGAATGTCTGGAATAAAATAAACATTGTTCAAAACTAAAAATTTATTTTCCCTAAAACGAAGTCTAACTTCTCCCACTGCTTTTGCCGAAACTCTTGCGCCATTGCCTACTTTCATCGTGTAGTCCCCATCGGCTAGCTCGGTGTAAGAACTAAGACTCTGCAAAGAGAAACAAACATGATTAGTCGCTCCTGAATCAATTATCCAGGCTGAGGTATCACCTCTACTAAACATGTTTCAAGGACTAGTAAATCTGATTTACCTTGTTCCTTTTTCTTTTTCAGCTCCTCGATATACTTGTGACAGTTTCTCTTCCAGTGCCCTTCGCCATTGCAGTGGAAACACTTTCCTTTGGGTTTCTGGATGGGGCCCTTTGCTTTCTTGGGTCTCTTGTTCTTTCCCTTCTTTCCTCTTCCTTGGTTTTGGTTTTTCCTTTTGTTTTTACCAGAACTTCCTGCAACTACAACATTTGCTTCTCTTCCCCTTCTTTTGTTGGTGGATTCGAAGTTTTGCAGGTCATTCATGAGTTCAGTGAGATTGCACTTTTTCTTGTTCATAACAAAGTTGTTTACGAACTCATGAAAGTCAGGGGACAGGCTTTCCAAGATGATGCCAACTTGGGTGGCTTCATCGATTTTGGCACCATTGAGCTCCGCATCGTGGAGGAGATCAATCATGTTCAGAACATGTGCCTTGACTGAAGAACCTTTCTTCATCTTGTCGTTCATGAAAGCCCTTACGACATCCAAACGAGCCTTTTCAGAAGAAGCGCCGAACATGGCTTCTAGAGACTCCATTATCTCATAAGCAGTCTCCATCTCCTCATGCTTCTTGCGAAGCACATCGCTCATGCTGGCCAGCATAAAGCACTTTGCTTTATTGTTGGCCTTGATCCAGCGATCAAAAAGCTCCCTCGCGGTTTTGGATGCAGTTGCCGCGGGTTCAGGAGGACATTCCTCCGCTAGGACAAACTTATAGTCTTCGCAGACCAATAGTATGTTCATGTTACTTTTTCACTTAGCATAATTATCACCGTCTAATTTTTCAGTCGCTAGTAGTGTGATAATGGGATTCGACATATTGCTGGAAATAAATAGAATATTCATCTATTCAATTTATGTGCATGAATATCAAGGCATGTTAATTTTGGCACATTTAAATATGATGCATGATGCACATGAAAATACATAAATCATGTTTTAATTTTGGGTGCCAATGATAGTTCAATTTACCACGAATATAGTGCCGCCGTAGGGTAGGTCAAAATATCGCAAATTGAACCGAGACCTTCTCAATTAATAAATATAATCAAAATATCTCATATTTTCATATTTATCAACTACCGTTAATTTTGGTCAAAAATATAATCAACAATTTGATTATATCTCCATGAGTGTAACCCATTATTTCAGATTCTACAGACTTAACTCCGGAGTGCCGCCGTAGGGTAGGTCAAACCGGAAATACATCCTCGAATCCTATCGCTAGGAAGTCAACCTTGTTATTGATCCGAAAGAACACTTTCCGTAGGGAGTGCGGAATCGGTGCCGCCGCGAAGCCCCCTTCGAATCTCACGGTGTTGAACTAATGATGGAGACCAGTGGGTCGTATTGTCATACAACCCTCTCCCACTCATTATTTTGCAAATATGTATTTTGTTTGAAAAACATCTCATGATTTTCAAATTCGAAAAATAAACAATTTAATTTTCGGATATGTGAAATTCCAAAATTTAACTCTTAAATTCAATTTCACATGTAACATTATTTTGCAAATCAATTTTGCAACTAAATCAATTTAATCATATTAAATGATTTTCAGCGCATGGTTCTTATTTTATTTTATTTTTCTAAAACACTTTTATAATAAATAAAATAAACAATAACAATTGCGCGTGTATGCATGGTATGTTATAAAAACATATGAGTAGGCACATTATATCTACATGGCATGTTATATGCATGGACATATATAATATATAATTATCATCATAAAATATAAATATATGCAATCAACTATTGAGATGGATTTGACCGGGTCCCATGGAAAAATAAATTACAACTCAATCGAATCGAATAAATAAATAATTACAATAATTATATTCTTCCGTTACATCAACGGTTCTTCGATTCTTGAATTCTTTATTCTTCGGCTTCATTCTTTGTCTCCGGGTTGGATTTCACCTTCCTTGGGATCCGGAACTTTTCCGGGCTCATCGGCACGCTTTACGAGGGTTTCGGAAACCTTCGGGCCCGTTCGGGATCAAATCCCGAACTTGGGCCGCCAGGCGCGCTGGGCCGCAGCCTGGGCCGCGGCCTGGCCACGCGCTGGGGCGCGGCCTGGACACGCCTGGGGCGCGGCCTGGACGCGCCTGGGCCGCGTCCTGGCCGCGCCTGGGCCGCGTCCGGGACGCGCCTGGGCCGCGTCCTGGCCGCGTCCTGGCCGCGCCTGGGCCGCGTCCGGGACGCGCCTGGGCCGCGTCCTGGCCGCGCCTGGGCCGCGTCCGGGACACTCCTGGGCCGCGTTTTTGGAACTTTCCGGGCACTTTTCCTGGGCTTCTTTGAAGGCTTCAAACATGATCTTCAAGGCCTCCTTCTTGATTCAAACTCAAAAACCCTAATTCTACCCAAATCCTAGAATTACAATAATTCTAATCCCGAATTAAATTACAAATAATTTATTAACGAATGAATATAACCGATCCATGGAACCATATAATTAACGACCAAATCCATCATCCATACATTCATCATCATGAATAAAAAATAAACATCCATAAATGCAAGTGCCTACTCATCACATACATACATAATTAAATATCACATATTTAATATTGATTATGATTATCGAATAATCGAAGCATAAATTAATATCGTCTATAGACCGCTCTGATACCAATTGTTGGTAGCCGAATCGAATTCGGATGCGGAAGCGCAGCGGAAAGGCGGATCGTGTATCACAAAAATTTCATAAAACTTTTGAGATACTCTATAGATTATATTAATTTATGCACCAATAAATAAATCTCATTAATTTATAAGATTCAAGGATCAACCGAAAAAATACCTTGTAGCCGACTCGGATGATATCTTGATTTTCTTTGACCACGAACAGTCCTAGCTCCAAGCTTTTGTGTTTAGAACACCAAAGTCTTCCACGTTAATTCCTTGATTCCACGTAGACGTGTGTGTGGGCACACGTGAGACAAAACGGTTTCTAAAACACTCGAATTTCCACAAACACCAACGCATGCACGATGTGAAATTTTTGGAGAAAAAATATTTCACTCTCTTTTTGCTATATGAGAATTCCGGCCACACTAGGAAACTAGGGCTGAAAAGTGTTTCGATTCTGAACTTTAATTAAATTCATTATGAACAGTTACTTTTGATTATTATCCTTAAACATTATCCTCTTGTATATAACACTTATATACCATGTTTAAGGTTACATAAATAATCAAGGAATTTTATTTGATATTCATAAAATATTCTTAAATATATGCACATAAAATGATGAATAAACTATTTTATTAAATAAATAATAAATATCCTTTTACATCTCATGCTTTCAGGACACTATTCCCAACATGGCTCCCTCACATGGACCTCCTCGATTGGCTCGCCCTATTCTTCGACTTCCAAAATGATAGAGTTCGGAACCAGAGGGAGCACCTCGTCCTCCACCTCGCCAACACCCAGATGCACCTCACACCGCCGCCGGACAACATCGATACACTCGACACCGGCGTCCTGCGTCGCTTGCACAAGAAGTCCAACATTTGGATCTCCAACTGGGTTGAAATGGCCTGTTGATGTTGGGAGCAATTTCTTTGTGACTTCTAGTAGGAGTAGGCATGTGGGTGAGGTCGTTTTGGAACTTATTTAGAAGCTTTGATAGGCTTTGGATCATGCTCATTTTGTTCCTTCAGGCGGCCATTATTGTAAAGATCACTTGGAAGTTGAAAGATGGTAATGGTTCTGCGTTTTTAAAGTACAATAAACGACATTAAAATTTAATGCTATTCTCAGGTTTTTTAGCGTTCATCATGTTTTATATATTCTTTTTACTTTTTAGACGTATTTTTGAAGATTATTAGGAAGTATGTTTTATATATTATTATTTAAAATATTATTATATATTTTTAAAAATTAAACCACTAAACGCAATTTTAAATTTTTTTTTTTAAACTGAAAACAATCTTAAAATAAAACTATTAAAAGTATTTTTAAAAATAATTTTAAAATAAAAATGAAAACGTTTTTATTTTTATTTTATATAAAAATAAAAACATTTTGAAATTAATTTCAAACACACCCTATATGTTTTCACTATATATATTTTTCTCAATATTGATGGAATTTTTTTCCGGAAACTATTTACATCCAAAAAGACATCTGATTGTTGCTGTTTTTTTTGTTTTTTTGTTTTTTTGTTTTTTTTACTTTAACATTTGATTTAACATAGTCGATCATATAATAACAACAAACTCTTCAAAATAATAATAATAAATTATCAAATGAGCATCAACTGTCCTTTATTAAATACAAAATAGTAAACAAAAATATTAAATACAAAATGGGTTCACAATACTAAAGACGTGACTAAAGTTTGTCAGAGCTCTTAAGTTTGTCCTTGGGGAATCTTTCAGAAATCAAGACCCCAAAAGACGTGACTAAAGTAGTGACCAATACAGTAATGATTTAGAGGACGAGAGACTTGAATGGCGTGAGGCTAACATAACCCCGTTCATTTCGCTAATTCGAGTTTAGAATTTGAATTTTATTATAATAAAAAAATTTTAAAAACAGTCATATTTAATTTTTTTACTACAGTAAAAAATTCTCACATAACATCATATTTTAACTCAAATTAAAAATTCAAATCAACGAACTAAATGAGTCTATAAAAACCTGACCTTCCCAGCATGATTTACTGGCTCCATTAACTGCACAACTACTAAAGTACTGAGAGCTCTTAAGTTTGTCACCTACTCAAAAGTATTTTCTACTCAAGTAAGCGAGTAACTTTTTTATTTTATTTTTACGTGATAGAATTGAAAACAATGAATGTAAATATATTTTTTTTTTATTTTTAACGGTCATACATTAAAAATTATATATTTTATATATTTTTTTAATTTAATGTAATTTTAATTAATTTTAACGGTAAAAATTTGACCCTATTAATAAATCAGTCTACCGAAAAAGGTCACTATCAATAATAACTCCATGTGTATATTTATTTTTTACTTATGTCTTTTAAAAATCGCCAAATGTGTATATTTTGGGTCCGTTTAATTCATGAATTTAAATTATGTGATTTGAATCATTTTTAATTTACATATATTTTTTGTGAGAGAAAATACTATAGCGATCATGAATCATGATTCGAATCAAAAATTCAAATTTAAGAATCAAACGAACCCTTCATTTTATCAAGAATTTTAACTGGTTGGAAAAACACCGTTTATGAACCCTGTTAAGTGGACATTTTGAAGTTAAATTTTGAGTGGGCTCCATACTTGTCTTTGTAAAAGATCGAAGTGTCGTGTCGAGAGTGCACGTAAAAAGTTGAAAGTTTAATTGATTTTCCAACTCAAGTGTAATTGTTTAGTTGTCGTTACCGTTGGGTGGTAATGCCTCAAACAAATGTTAGAATTTTTCTATACAGTGAGGACAACAGAAAATTGTGTGAAGACAATAATTAGATAACATAATTTTTACTTTCTATTTCCAATAGGTGGCCGAATTTTTCGGAGAGAAAAAAAAAGAAGAAAAGTTCTTTAAATTCCTAGTTTCATCACAATATATGTGTTGATAGTGATGAAATAGCAAATAATGAGAGATTATAATTTGATAGTTCTATATTAGAACTCACACTCTATGTCTTACAGATTTTAAAGACTAGAGGAGGAAAATTCGAGTTTCTTGTGAAAACTTAGAGCTTGGATTGTTCGTGATCAAATATCTTAAATTATCTACCTAATCATTTGTTAAGTATCTATCTTTATAAATTAATATGATTAATTTATTATTGCATAAATTAATATATTCTATATAGTATTTAAAAGTTTTATGAAAATTTTTATTATATACGATCTGCACATAATGATTCCGCATCCAAAATTGTTTCATCCAACATCATGTTTTGCCAACTTTTTGACATCTCTACCAGGATATAAACCGCTTTCGCTGCCAGCATCCATGGAGCCAAGTCATAACACGCCTTAAGCCATATGCAGCAGGGTCATTGAGAGGCATAATTGCAGCCTCTGCCGATGAGCGGAATTGATCCCTAGATGAAAGGAGCACCATTTTAGGGCTAGAGGTCTGAAGGCCAACCATGCGGCTACATCAGACTTCGGCCTAAGAAGAGTAGGGAATTAAGGAAAGGGGCAAAACCCCTAATACACTCGAAAGAGAGAGAAAGAAGAGAGAGACTAGAAATTTTCATCTCCAAAATTAATTTCAAATTCCATTATATCATAAAAAATTATTTAGTAAACCAAATGTATCATGTTATTTTGCTCATGTGGTGCACGTCCAATGAAAATTTAACATTTGTCTATATTTATCTATATCACCTTTTTATACTTGTGTTTTCCTTTTCTAATATGTACTGTTTTAGTTGTGTCATAATCACCGCAAGTACTCTACCTAATCCCCTCCATTAATCAATTAACTTTAGATAATTATTTTATTTACAAAATGTTATCATTTAATTTGCTCTTTAAAACGTTGCTTGCAAAGTGTAGACCCGTAGAGGCATATATTTGCCAAAACTATTATATTTACAATAATAATATGCAATTTGATTGCTTGCATTTCCGTTGTAACTACAAGTCTAACGTCTTTTTATATATACTTAAGATATGTATTGAAGGTTTCTCAAGAAGGTTTTAATTTTTCTCATGATTTTTCTTTTAAAAACTTTGAGGAACTTCGATCTTGTGTGAACTTCATATATATATATATATATATATATATATAAATTACATTGCTGTTTATTATAATCTTTACATTTTTTATGAAAAATATTCAGCTCGTAAAATATTGAGCTCAAAAATTTTCTTTTAAGACGTCGCTTGCAATTTCAAGAATGTATATGTATGACGTACCAATGAAATTGCAAGCTACATTTTAAAAGAAAATTAAATAATGAATTTTAGAAATGAAAATAGCCATTTGAATTTAATTGATGAATTTTAGGGAATCGGCTAGAGGAGAAATTTTTCATATATCAGGTATACCACATCATTTAAGATACACTTGTCTAATAAAAAATTGGCATTTGGATCAATTTGTACACGTCAACTCTATTGTGCAGTTGTTTCAACAATCCGAACTAAAAAAGGTTCAAATTGATGTTTAGTAGAGAGCTAAATGAGGACAATTTAAACTATTAATAATGGTTTAAACCTTTAATTTTAAAATTGACCCTCTCCTCCCTAAATTGTAACAAATATTTGAATTGTTAATAATTCAAATTCTACTTTTTCTTTCTCTTTAACTTCAAGCTTAAAAATGTCATAACTTTTTTGTTTCAATTCTGATTAAGATAATTTTTTTTAATGTATTCATAATGAGGAGAGGAACAATCCCCATCCATGTTGCATATCTTTCAATGTCAATTACAATGAGGTTTTATAAGATTTGTTATAGAACTCTAATGACAATTTTTCACACCTTATCTAAACATAGGTCGAATATTATTCCAATTCAAATTACAATTTATTTACGTATTTAAATATCAGTTCAAACCACAATTCAAGTCAAATCTTATAATTCAAACGGCGAATCAAACAAGACCTATATAATTGCAATGCTATCTCTTAGTGTATTCATTTAATTATTTAGTCAAAATCATCGTAAATATCTCTTACAAAATACCACCAATTTTTTACCTAAATCTTTAGTATGAGTTAATTTTTAATATTCAGACACCATTACTCTGTACTGATTAAAAAGTACAGGCTACTTTACCATCAAATTCAATATCCGACGAGTATCATAGTTATATATGTAAACTATAGAAGCAATTGGTCTGCAAAAAAACAAAACTCTAGCAAAAAGAAAAAATCACCATAAGCTCCTTTATATATATATATATATATATATATATATTCACACACATATATTATATAATATATATGCACGAAATATCCATTCTTTCTGATTTTTACTCAGTTAATAAATTTGCCCTTTTTACTATTTTGAGTGACAAAAATAACACGTGTCACTCGTTTAATTATTGTTAATGAGATAATGAATATGCAGTTACTCTTTTATCCCTATAATCAGATGAATTTGTGGTTTCTATTTTCATTTTAATTCCATTAGGTCCCTATTTCATTTTTGCATTATTTTGAAGGTTTCCACTTTCCATTCATGGATACTGGTTGTGTTGGCTATTAGAATGTGTAGCGTCAGTGGTGGGTAACTCAAAAAATTAACCTCAAAATAACTCACAAACTCCAAGCTTTTTCACTACTAGACATAGAGCTACTTGTGGAGAACAAGAATCTTTTATCATTTTTCAACCAAAGTTGAGATGGGGTGAGAGACTTAGACTACAAATCAGATTTGTTCTCCAATTATACTTAATTTTGTTGGATTTTCTTCTTGTAATTTCTGAAATTGTAATGAATATTTTAAGAAAACATGTTGTATTTTTATAAATTCCATAGCTTATATAATCTTGCTCAGTTGTGAAATACTGGTGGAATTAAATTGGGGTTTTTGTTTCTATGCATGTTGGAAAATTTTGTGAGAGACATAATTTTGAAGATTTTTTGGGAATTTTCGTTGAAATATTTTAATTTGGGACCAAAATTTGAGGTTGAACCTCTATTTTAAGCTTTTATGCTGAAAATCTTTCTTTAGTGACCTTGATGATGATGTTGATGGGGTTAAAAAGGTGGTTTTTATGCTGCATTTCTTGATGAGGTTTAGTTCTTGATAAACCTTGAAAAACACTCTGAAGAGTCACCTGAGAATTTGGGTATTTAAACTCGCTTTGTCAATTTTTTTCAATTTTTTAAGATTTTTTAACCCTAGAAAACCTTAATGGCTTTATTTATTTTCTTTTACATTTATCATTCATTTATGATGGTAATCTAAACGAAAATAAGACATTTCACCGTAACACCTTTCGTTTTTGTGTCACATCACTACAACAAAATACACATTTGCGACGACTTTTTTGCGACGACATTTGTCGTCGCAAATATTTCAATATTTGCGACGACATGTCGTCGCAAATACCTCCCGTTGACAAAAATTGGAAAGTCGTCGCAAATTTTTAAAACAGGACAATAACCAACGAATTATTTGCGACGACGGTCGTCGCAAAAATAAATGTCGTCGCAAATACATTTGCGACGACACTATGTCGTCGCAAATAAATTATTTGCGACTATTTTTTTGCGGCGACACATTTGCGACGACATGTCGTCGCAAATGCTATTATTTGCGACGACATGTGAGTTTTTGCGACGACAAAATGTCGTCGCAAAAACTACTTTTTCTTGTAGTGCATGCCACTCATATGGTTATTTCCGTTACTCAAAGTAAGAGAATAGGTAAATTTGTTAACAGAATAAAAATCAGGGAGAACATATGTTATGAATGAAAAATAAAGTATTACAAAGGTCATGATTCAGGGGAAACTTTTGTAATTATGCCTTAAAATATACTTTTTATGGAAAACAAATGAAAACCTAAAAAAAAAATATGCTTATAAGCATAATATACTTCTCCTATCTAGTTGTTGAGGGTGAAAATTTGTCAACTCAAATCAAATCCCTCACAGATTTTTCACATGCAGAACAATCCAAAATAAAGACACATTAATTTATAGAGGTTCAATTGATATAATATTTGCGTCCTTTTTAGAACTGTGAGATTTTCACTATGTGTTCTCAATGAACACAAGAATGCACAATAACTTTTAAAAATTGTGCGTGAAAAAATAAATGAAGAAGTTTGGCCTTTATTTATAAGCTTTTCTCGATACAAGATTGGTGATAAGATTCTCTATCTTTATCTCTTGATATTTAAGATTACTTGTTTCCTATAATAGATTCGTGGGATTTCTCTCTAAATATTCTTTATTTATATTTGAAAGATTAATAACCCGTTCTCTTCGCTGATTTGAGTTTGTAATTCGAGTTGAGATGTGATTTTATGTGAGAGCTTTTTACTATAATAAAAAAGTTAGATGTGATTTGTTTCTGAGAATTTTTTACTGTAATAAAACTTAAATTCTAAACTCAAATTGGTAAAGTGAACAAATTTAATAATCTATTTCACGATTTTCAAGATCTTCTTAAAGGTTTTTAGCTTTATCTTGAAATACAGACTCCTCGTCGTGGACAGATTTCTTGGAATTGTCTGTAGCTTCGACTTCCATTCTTGCAGTCATGGCAAGATGTGACAATTGGCCCCTAGCTTGGAGGGCCTTGTAGAGACTTTCCAAGCTTCTTTTAAGTTGGAGTGATCATTTGGAATTCCTTCCTTATTAAGCTTAGCGGTTACGTTTTTGAAACAATGCAAATGATGGCAATTTTTCAGGAAGAGGTGTCTCAAAGTGTACAATAGTCAAGTTAGTCATGTCAACAGTCACGTTCTCCCAGTTGACGTCACTCGTGATAGTGGAGGTTTTAATTTTAGTCATTAGATTTTGATATAATTCTCTGTTACCGTTTTCGACCATCAGATTATATTGTTGGTTTCTTAAATCAGATTTTTAAAACAAATTATCTGGAAATGTAGTATCGATCAAATTACATAAATTAAAATTTAATGTAATTATTATTTCATATTAATTTAATTACAAAGAAATTAAAGAGAAGAAAAAGAATTTTATCATCGTTTAATTAGGACGTAAATCTTAAACTCCTTTAACACTGTCTTGAGCTCTAAAATTATAAAAACACTACGATTTTTTCTCAACGTATCTCTGAATTAATATGAACACGAACATATAAGCGTTTTAATAAGTTTTTCAATACATAAAATTGATAAATATGAATGCCATCTATAATTATTACTCACTTTTCTTAAAAGTATGTAATAGCAAGATTTTCTTTGGTTTTACTTTTTGTCCTCCTGTTTCTGTCTTTTCCTTTTTTTTCTCTAGAAATCTCCATGTTGTTTCTCTAAGGAAAAAAACCAAAACTGATTCCTCTACACGTAAATGTGCAGTTTCTCATGCTGAGAAAATGTGCAACAGCACGTTTCTTCCCACTCCCTTTTCTTTTTTCTTTTTTTTTTTAAAAAAAATTTTTGAGTGAGGAAACGTGCATATATATATATATATATATATATATATATATAATATATATTAACAGGGAGGGAAGAAAAAAAACGTGTAGAGTAAAAAGAATTCTCTCTTTTTATAAAAGTGACTAAATTCATTCATATTAATTTAAAGCAATTTTAAATTAATTTTAATATTAATTAATCGAATTAATTAATATATGTGTATTTAGAATTATTAATTCTAAATTAATGATCATAACCCAATATGATATATATGCAGTTCATAATAATCTTAGGGAGCCGTTGATAAGAATTATAGACATTATAATTTTAAGCTCCAATAATTTTGATAATTAATTAACACCTTAATTAATATATCAAAATTATTAATTCTAAATTACTCCACTATAAATTTAGAATTGCACTCTTAAAATTATAAAATAATTATGTCACGGAATTTGTATTGTCCATTGATATAGTCACTACATACGAATTAATCCTTCATAAACAATTCATAATTAAAACTAGGTATTTTTCGTTGACCTCTTTAATTATATATTTCTCTATAAGTACCATTAATCCTCTAATGAATAATATATTTTATAATCCAATCATAAAATTAGGCGCTCTTATTATTCAAGCCCCGAATCAACACTTATGGAAACTGTCCATCTACTTCATTATGAAAGAATGAATTTCATCTTGTAAATTAATATTCTCGGCTATTTATTTTGCTATGCTCCCAATATACCAAGACTTTGACACTATTCACATATGTCATTACTCAATATGTCAAAGAATATAATATCATAAATAGGAGTCTATTAATTACTCAGAAGTAAGATTAATTCATATATGACCATCATTGATTAATATTGAATATTCTATTTAATAACGGAATTTATAGAGATTCATAATTAATCATGTTCCGATCCTATGTAATCATATTACATAAAATGCTTTCATTCCAATAATCTCATTTTTAACAATCTAGGATAAGATTATTTCATTCAGAATGTAATGAACCGCATTAGTAATTTTAAATTAAAGATCCCAACTTTAATTTATAATTACGGATAAGTTTAGATTATTTTACTTTAAATATTATCCTCTACATATAAAACTTATATACAATGTTTAAAGTTACATATAAAATAATCTAGAGATATTAATATTTATAAAACATCACGTGCATATAAAATAATATTGAAAAAATTTTCTCATTTTATTAATAATCAACAAAATATTTAGATCATATTTAATTTTTGAGTATATATCCCAACATATATCTCTTTATTTCTACCTCTAGATTGGCAGTTATCCAATGAAGAGATTTGATAGATAATTGACAACTAAGAATGGTTTACCTTTTTGTACCCTATATTCTAGATTTATTGAGAAACTATACTTTCTTCTTTTAATCTCATTAAATATATACATTATATTTAATACATAAATTCATACATTCAATTTTGATGTTAAAAATACTCAAAATAACCTTTCAAATACCTAAATAAATTCTAAATTAAAAAAAAAACTTAGAAAAAAAAAAAAAAAAACCTAAAACCTGACCTAACACATCCCTCTCATTATTTGCCACACAAGGCTGAGCCACCCCCTCCCTCCCAATTTCATTCCTGAGCTTAATTTAACCTCTATTTCCTTAGGTTTTCAGGCGCCATGGTCAAGGGGGAATACAAATCGAGGAAGCGATCGGCGAGATTTCTCTATAAGGCATCCAACGCCTGCCCTGGTGGGACAATCTTTATGAGCGGCCATGGAACGACTTGTGCGTGAAAACTCAATAGCAGAACAGTTTGTCATTTGGGCATTATCTCTCACATCGACCTATTTTTACTACAAATTAGCCAAGAACAGTACAATAATTCCAAACGAAAGAAGCTTGGAAGTGGAATTTGGGTATTATGAGCTAGAAATTCCACAACAATAAGGGGGTAATTCAGAGAGGTTTTAATGGGTGAGAACAACACTGCGTTTTACTTTACACTGTATAATATGCATATGGCAATAGGTGAAACGCTAACATCTCTTTCTATCGGTCTTTTTGTCGCTCCCGTGTATTAATTATTTAACACGTAAATTCTATTAATAAAATATATTATTATTTAAATAAAAAAATGAGATAATAACGTTTAAATATTAAACAGTAAATAAGAAAGTGATGAAAATATGAGAAAGAGTGCAGGTTGTGTTGTGTTTCGTTATACTTTCTGGCATATGTTGGGAAATCGTAAACTCTACAAACTTATTCCAATGCATTGAGATTATCCAGATGCTTGGTTACGAGAATGGATTTGCAGTATTTTCTTATTCTCTAGGAATAGAGAAGCCGAAGGTGGCTTTTTTTTTTTTTATAGGGTATTTTCCCTTTTTTATTTAAGGGTATTTTGTGCATTTTCAGGTCAAATATAAATGTTGACTGAGAGAAGGTTTGTGTATTAATGAGATTAAAAATTAAGGAAATAATTTCTAAGGCCTAAAACATAGGGTATAGAAAAAGTAAAGAATAAGTGCACCATATAGGCATGATGAAGTTGGTATCTACTTGAGATCCTATCTTTATCTTAACCACTCTAACAATATTTATTAAGAAAAAAAGAAAAAAAATATATATATTAATCAATGTGCTAAAGAAAGTTACAATTTGATTTAAAATTTGTTGAAGCAATAAGTTTAACAATTTGATTAAAAGCTTAAATAATAAAATTGGAAATTTATTCTGAAGTAGGTAACTTCGGCCATTAACAAGTGTTTGTTTCTTCGAGTCACAAAATTATAAGGGTGTGTTTAGTAGATAGATCTAGAATTATAATTCTGAATCCTAATTCAGAATCAGTGTTTGTTTACAGTAATTCTAAATTATAATTCAGAATCAGTGTTTAATTTGGATGATTCTGAATCATGATTCATAATCTGATGTGATGTTTTAAACTTGCTCAAATTATGATTCTAAAACAACTCCTCTCTTAATTTAAGGTGATTCAAACCCCTAATTCTAAATCATAGTTTTAAAATTATGATTTGAACCGAAAATCATAATCATACTTCTAATTCTAAAATCATAATTAAAATCATCTTAATTTAAATTCTCATATCAAACCAACCCTAATTTTATCCCAAGATGATATGCATGGCCATTTGATCTGCAAGGGCTTCATCTCTAGTGGAGGCACTGTGCATCTAGTGGAGGCACTGTGTGCATATAGTGGAGGTACTATTACTAGATCAGTAACATTGTCGGCAGGAATGCTTAATTTTTTAAAAAATAAAAATAAAAAATTTTCTGCAGGAACAGTAGAGAAAGGGAGAGGGGAGAGAGATTCCAAAGGAATATTATTGGACTAAGGAAGTTGATTGCATGGTTGGCTAGAGTTATGTAATTGTTACGTATTATATTGCAAATTTAATATTATTTCCCCAATGAGAGCACTAGCAGCCGAAGAAATTAAAGGAAAAAAAAAAAGAAGTGTAATAAATAGTAGATTTATAAAATTAAATTAAGTAAATAATATATTTTAAAATTATTTTAAGATTTTTATTTTTTATTTTATATTAATATTTTTTTGATTGATATAGTGTTTAATTAAAATGCATTAATTAAGTGTAAAGTGTAAATATCTAAGATTCATGACTTTTGAGAGGTATTTGTCTCTTTTTTCTTTAAGTAAATAGCAGTTTACGTGTAAACACGACAAAAAAAAAAAAAAATCACGTAAATTTTCTTTCTATGATGGGTAAAAAGATTAGTTTCCACGTAAGTTTATTTTACCACATAAATTATTTTTTATCAGTAGTAAATTAAACATTTACATGGTAAACTGTCATTTATTTTAAATAATTTTAAAATATGTTATTTACATAATTTAATTTTATAAATATGCTATATACTATAATTTTTGAAAAAAAAAAATAAAAATATAGCAGACAAACTAGTTTATTTGATGGTGTTTTTAAAATAGTTTTGCTTTTAAATATAGAAATGAAAACGGGAATCTTTTAAGAGTGATGTTGTGACACTTTTAAAATTGCATTTGATTATTTTTCTTAAAAATGGTTTTAGATAAAAAAAAATGAATTTTTATTTAGGTATGTTTTTAAAAATGTGTATTAAATTATACTTTTAAAAAATAACAACAGAAGTATGAAAATAAGTTTTAATCATTTTCGAATCATTCTCACTATTTTTTGTTTTCGGTTTTGATGCCAAATTCATAACATGTTTAAAAATAAATAAAAATGTTACTAAACATATTTGTTTTTCAAAATAAAAGAACAAAATACAATAAAAATTGTAATTAGAAGATATAATTATCTAATCTAAGCTAATATTTTATATCTATACTCCTAAACACAATTTGATTTAAAGCTTCTAACAGTGGAACTTTAAATTTATAGTAAAAAAGTGGTAGACATCGTGCCAAAAGAAAGTCATAGGTGTGTTAATTTACGCAATTCAAATCATGACTCAAGTTATATTATTACAGTATTTTCTCACATAAATTTAAATTTATTTTATTATTACAGTATTTTTTTTATTATTACAATATTTTTTCTCACATAAATTCAAATTTTTTTTTATTACAATATTTTCTATATTATTACAATATTTTTTCTTCCATAAATTTAAACTTATTTTTATATTACAGTGATTTTTTTTTTTTTTTTTTTTGTCACATTCACAACTCATGAAACACCCTTACGTTTTTTGTCACCCCACATAATTATTACTTTCATCAAAAGGAGTTCACCTATCTGGTGATATGAGCAACAAAAGAAGCGAACTCCAGGCGAGAAACTCCACCTTCCGCCAAAGAATCCCGCAACGCAGCACCGAGCTCCCCCGCCTTCTTCCTCATCGCATTGCCTTCCTTCGATGCCATCAACTTCCTCACACCATCAGCAATCGTAGACGCCGTTGCCAGCTCAAAACGGCGGCTCCAGTCCCTCACAACAGTCCCAACTTTGAGAACTCGAGTTATTAAACATGTGTTCCTCGGCTGGTCTGAGTGCATGGGCCAAGCTCCGATCGGCACTCCCATGGTGATGCTCTCGATGCAAGAGTTCCATCCGCAGTGGCTCAAGAACCCACCTGTTGATGGGTGCCCCAAAATCTCCAATTGGGGCGCCAAGTCTCTCATCACAATCCCCACATCTTTCGTTCTCTCCTCAAACCCTTTCGGAAGCTCAACCTTTCTCGTCGCTTTTTCTGCATCCCTCAGTACCCAAATGAACTTTTGCCCGCTTTGTTCCAACCCCAAAGCCAATTCTCCGATTTGTTCGTCGGTGAATGTCGTCGTCGTCCCAAACGACACGTAAATCACCGACCGTGGCCCCTGCTTGTCGAGCCACTCCAGGCACATGTGTCGGCCATTCGACACGACTTTCTTCTCCGACAACGTCTCCACATTAATATTTAGTGGCCCAATTGCCCAATGCTTCTTGTTTGGGTGAATCCTAGCCATTAGATTCACGTAAGGCCTTTCAATCGCCATGCTGGTGTTGTACAGATTCCCTGAGCTAAAGTCATTGAATACGGATTCCCGTACTGTTAACTCCAAGATCTCCTGAGGCGCACATCCTTCAAACGACGGAACATCTTCAGGGATTATTAGATTTTCAATATCTAGCTGATCTACTGCTACTTTTTCCTTTCCGTCGCGAGAATGAAGCATGGCGGTCGCAAAAGCCGAGACGCCTTCCAAACTGTACGACTCCACGTTTGGTGCTGCAGGACCAACGCCGCCGTGGACTACCGACGACACTAGGAAGTCATGGACGACGACGACTCTTCGGAATTCGGATGAGAGTTCACGCAGGAACGCCGCCACGGGCTGACGAAGATGGCTAGTTGCGTGGAAGGTGGGAAGGAGATGAGTAGGGAAGTCTTTGGCGGCGTTGGGGCTCGGAGGAGGGGAGATGAAAGGCGGGATGACAAAGTCATGGAAACGGATCATTTCTTCATTGGTGGAGTTTATCCCACCGTGGATTTGCAGCTTTCGCGGGATGTTTTCGGCGGCTGCGCCGACGATATATACGGGGATGGCGTGGGCGGCGACCAGTTGGGAGAGGCAGATGAACTGGTGTAGATGGCCTTGCCACGGCAGGGGCACCATGACCACCACCACTTGTGATGGACTAAGGCCATTAGCCGGCGCAGTTTGGTTTTGGGGATGGTTGGACATTGTGAAACTAAGGAAATTTGTTGTTGCGTTAATTATTACGGTTTTAACTCTTATATATAGGTAGAAAATATTTGTTTTTCTACGGTTGGTGCATATTCGGTGAAAGTTTCGTAAGGAAATTTGTTGTTGCGTTAATTATTATGGTTTTAACTCTTATATATAGGTAGAAAATATTTGTTTTTCTACGGTGGGTGCATATTCTGTGAAAGGTTCGTTGTTCATATATATATATATCTTTTATTTCACAAATTTAAATTTTCAAGTATCGTTTATTTTATTAATTTAAATTTTTAATTTTAAATTTTTATAATAAAAAACTTTAAAAAATACCACATTTAATTATTTTTAATATAATAAAAAATTTTAAAAAAATATTACATCCTAATTTAAATTAAAAACTTAAATTCTTAAAATAAACGACGTGATAATAATATAATAATTAAAGTGCCTAACTCTTTATTTGCTCATAATTATTTATACGGAAAGCACAAACATATATGCATAAATTTGAATAAAACCATAATGCATGCGTTTATTTTTCCAGCCACTCATTCACTTTAGGATTATAATATAAAAAGCAGGAACATCCCATCAAAATAAGCATTATTATCAGAGGGAAGGATATGAACTGAATTATTAATTTTTGACTTCATAACTCTCACTCTTTTGTCGTAAATGGCGATTCTCTCTCCATTGGTTGCTACTGCTTTGTCCTGAACGGGATTCCCTCTCCATTGGTCACTCTTTTCATGTTGTTGATGGTGACTTTCGTTTCGTCTAGAAGGATCATAGTGTTTGGTTTCGGATGCAACCACTCAATTAAAAAAAAGGGCAAAAGATGAATAAGTTAAGAAACAGCCGAGAGTTTTGAATAATTTGCACTGGCGATTGTGATTCATTTGTCTTTTTTTTTTTTATAATTTCTTTTTTTGTTGGAAGTTTCATTTTCTATTCTTGAGTTGATAAATGATGGTATTGGAATTAGAACAGTGAAAGAAACGATAGAGACATATTAAAGGGAAAGATGAATAAATTGTCTCGTTTATTTTACCGATTCGAGTTTAGAATTTAAATTTTATTATAATAAAAAGTTTTTAAAAACAGTCATATTTAACTTTTTTACTACAGTAAAAAGTTTTCACATAAAATAACATCTCAACTTAAATTACATATTCGAATCAGCGAAATAAACGTGTAAGTTTTTTTTCTTCCTAAGAAAAAATTAAGAAGAAAGTTGAGTCAGAAAGAAAAGGGATGGAGAAAAGAGGAGGGAGAAAAGAGTGGGGTTATATCTTAATCATGCTCATGAACAAACTAACACGCTAATTGAAATTCTTTTTTCTTAATCACGTATCAAAATATTATTTGCCAGACAATAAAGTTGGCCAGAAAAAACGGCGAACCGAGAATTCTAGTACGAAAGATATAGACGATGAATAAATTCAATGAGCCAAATGCAAATAACATTGATTTTTTCGTTAATGGAAAACTAAATAACATTAATTTTGTTGTAAATTAATTGTGGGTGGATGCCACCTTTTAATATTTTATAATTAACCTATACATAACTTTTTATTTAGACCTTTATTATGCCCCATAATTGCCTTATTAATAGTGTGTAACATGTGTCATCTTACCTCTACTTAGCTTGGATTGTGACTACTCAAAGTGAAGAAATAATATAATTTTGTCTCTCATATTTTCTTATCTCTCTTTTTTTATTTATCTTTTATAGTTAATCTTTTGTGCTATTTTCATTCGTTTATAACACGTTTATCAACATGAGATCACATCATTACTTCTTTTCAAGTGCAGCGTGAAGGAAGGTTTAACAACAAGTGAAAATGATAGCCTGGTGGGCGTATATACTGGTCTTATTTATTTCGCCTATTCGAGTTTAGAATTTAAATTTTATTACAGTAAAAAACTCTTAAAAACAGCCACATTTAACTTTTTTATTACAGTAAAAAGTTCTCATATAACGTCATATCTTAACTCGAATTAAAAACTCGAATCAGCAAACTAAACAAGCTCTTAAAACTCTATGAAGTGTACACGAATTGTTTCTGTTATAGTTCCTACTTCCGTTAAATGTCTTTGTACATGTTTGCGACTTCATATTTTTATTAGTGTTTAGCGCAGGTACCGCGTAGAGGTGTCAAAAGGGCCGGGCCGTCCATGGAACGGCCCGGCCCAGCCCGCAATAGTGCATGATTCGGCACGGCACGGTTCGTTACTGTTATGGGCCGTGCCGGCACGGCACGTGTAATGGACTAGGGCTGGGCCTCAACTTCTCAGCCCGCGGCCCAAGCACGCGGAGGCCCGCGGCACGGCCCTTATTCGGCCCTTATTCGGCACGCCCACGAAAAAGCCCGTTTGATTTGGTCCAGTGGGCCTTTTCGCGGGCTTTGAAGTTCGGCCCGTGATGGGCCTCCCGTTTGCCCGTCACGGGCCTCCCGTTGGGCCCGTGATGGGCCAAACGGGAGGCCCGTCACGTGCCGCACGTTGGGCCCGCGAAGGGCCCAACGGAAAAATAAAAAAAATAACCCTAAAATTCCCTATAAATACCCCTTAATTCCACCATAAATCTCACACAACAATTCACTCTCATCTTCTCATCTCACTCTCATTCTATCTCTCATCTTCTCTCTTTCATCTTCTCAATTCACTCTCATTCATTTTCTAACTCTTTCATTTACAAAGTTCAATCAAATTCTATCAATTCCAGAAAATGGCCTCACCAAACTTTCCTTATTTCCACTATTCCTGA
This sequence comes from Morus indica, assembly GCA_029231665.1. Classification (NCBI taxonomy): domain Eukaryota; kingdom Viridiplantae; phylum Streptophyta; class Magnoliopsida; order Rosales; family Moraceae; genus Morus; species Morus indica. The sequence continues at coordinate 6,046,060 of JACAGA010000024.1, read as the reverse complement.
ACTTGGTGATGAAGCATTTTTTGAGGAAGAAGAAGAAATGATGCCTTCCAACCCCACCCCACTGAACCAGAAAATGCTCCGGTGGATAATGCTTCAGTACACAACGAGGAAGCTGGAGATCGCAGTAGAGGAAAAAGACCGCGAACTTCTCCGGCATGGCAACATTTCACCGAGGAGCCCCGACCAAATCCAAAAACAGGTGAGATGGAAAATCGTGCGGTATGTAAATATTGTAAAAAGCATTTTTCTAATAAAAAGGGTGGGGGTACTGGTCATCTGGATAGACATTGGAAAGCATGTCTACCGTTGCACCAAGGTGGGAGTGTAGACTCCCGCCAACAAACACTATCACTCACATCACATGGGTTACAAAATTTTACATACGATGCACAACGTGCTCGTGAGGCACTAGCTAAATTTCTAGCTAGTGCCGAATTGCCTCTTTCTTTTGCAGATGATGCCTCCTTCGAAGAATTCATTCAGATAGCCTTTTGCCCACAATTTAAACGTGTAAGTAGAAACACAACCCGTTCTGATTGCATGAAAGTTTTTTATGCAATGAGACAATCTCTTGTTGATAATTTTAGGACTTTTAATGCTACTGTGTCTTGCACTTCTGATCTGTGGGAGGGGTGTAATAAAACTGGATATTTATGTGTCACCGCGCACTATGTTGATGACGATTGGGTTTTACAAAAAAGAATAATTGGTTTTCGTTTATGTCCATATCCTCATAACGCAACAGCTATTTTTAATACAATAATGGAAATTTTTGGGTTTTATGGGATAGAGGATAAGTTTTAACAATTACTTTTGATAATGCGTCAGCTAATACAGCTGCAATTAATCTATTTAAACGTAGTTTGAAACCGGCATTTGGAGGGGAAATTTTTCATCAACGGTGTGCATGTCACATAATTAATTTAGTAGTTCAAGCAGGAATTGAACATATCTCAATTAATCTTACAAATATTAGAGAAGCATTATCCTTCATATCTAGTTCTGGAGCTCAGCTCCAAGAATTCAAACAATATTGCAGGAACAGTCAGATGCGCCCAAGAAAGTTTCCAACTGACGTGAGACATAGGTGGAATTCAACATATTTAATGTTGAAGGCGGCACTTCCATATTCACAGCTTATCACGACATATGTAAACAGTAAGAACGATCAAATTTTAATTTTCGATTCTGATTGGCAAATTGCTGAGTATTTTTTTAAATTTTTAGAAGTTTTTTACAATGCTACTGAATTACTTTCTGGTGTTTATTATCCAACTGCACATTTAGCTTTACATCAACTATTTAATATTTCAGAAACATTTTCTTATTATAGGGATACAGAACTTTTTAAAAATATAGTTAACTTAATGGAAAATAAATTTAAAAATTATTGGTCAGGTTGTCCTATGTTATATGCATTGGCAACAATTTTAGATCCTAGGTGCGGAGTAGATGGAACTGAATCATTAATGACTGCTACCGCAGAGAATTTAAATATAGATATGCAACTAAGTATTACTGACGCTAAGAAAATGTTAGAAAAAGTTTTTAGTTTGTATGAAGTAAAATATAGCACAGTCAAAAAGAACAGGGAACTTCGTCATCAACTACCAGTTCGGGGCCTAAAGGATCGTCGTGGAGTTTCTTGAAGAAGAAAGAGAAAACGGCAGGATCGTCCTCAACACAAGCGTCTACGGAACTAGTCAAATATTTTGAAGCAAATTTTGTAATCGATGACGACAAACTAGACATTACAATGGTGGAAGAGCAAGACAGATCGTTTTCCAACACTGTCCATAATAGCTCGTGACATTCTGACAACTCCAGTATCAACAGTAGCATCAGAGCAAGCTTTTAGCGCAAGCAACCGAATTCTTGACGAGAAGAGAAGCAGAATGCATCCAGACATCTTGGAGGGACTAATGTGCGTTAAAGACTGGGAAGATGCCAGAAGACGAAAACAACAATACACAGATGATTCGATGCAAGAATATTTTTCTAACTTAGAAATAACAGAATCTTCTGGAAGCACTTAGATTTGTAATTTACTATTCCTAGCTACTGCACTCTTTTTTCCTTCGCTGAGGTTTTGTCCCGATCTCCCCACGGGTTTTACTTAGCAAGGTTTTTAACGAGGCAGTCATTTATGTGTACTCCTATTACGTCAATTCAATAAATCACATCTTTTGGGGCATATGATATATTTTTTTTTGAATAACTTTTTTTTAAAAAAAAAATACAAGGGCCGGCCCTTCAAGGGCCAGGGCCCAGGCCCTTGAGGCCCTTCAAGGGCCTGGGCCCAGGCACGGCCCTTGAAGGGGCCCAGGTCCTTGAGCCCGGCCCTTCAAGGGCCAGGGCCGGCCCTTCAAGGGCCTGGGCCCAGGCACGGCCTTGAAGGACCTGGGCCCAAGCACGGCCCTGGCCTCATGGACCAGGGCCAGGGCCAGGGCTGGGCCTGAGTTTTTCTTCTCAGGCCCGGCCCAGGCACGACCCTGCACTGTGCAGGGCCGTGCCAGGCACGGCCCAGGCCCGTGACGGGCCTGGGGTCAAGCGTGCCGTGCCGGCCCGGCACGGCACGTTTGACATCACTAAGTACCGCGGGCTTGATTTATTTAAAATAACGACTATATAAATTGTTTCAAAAAAATAGAAGCAAGAAAAAAAAAGACAAAAATGAAATAAAGACAAAAGCGGGAAAAGAATTGAAGCAAAAGACAAGAAAAAAAATTATAATTTATTTGTTGTGTTTTAAATTAATTATGTTTTATTTTGTTCGTTGTGTTTTTTATTTAATTCAATGTAGTTTTATTTTATTTTACCGTATTTTTGTTTAATTATTTATAATATTTTTAATCTAAACAGTCTAAAAAATTTAGAGTAATACGGTATTAAAACAGACAAAATCAGATCACAATTCAACACCCTTCTTTTCTTTTTTTTTTTTTTTTTTTTTTTATCTTTGTTTAGCTTTAACGTTAAACACACGTGTGGTTAATTTAAAACAGCTATACAATTTGTTTTTAGAAAAAGTGAAAGAAAAAACGAATAAAAAGAAATAGAAATAAAAAGAGACAAATCTTAAGCAGGGAAAAATTTATAACTTATTTATTGTGTTTTAAATTAATTCTATTTTGTTTGTTTAATTTTTTTAATTTAATTTAGTGTGATTTTATTTTATTTTGTTGTATTTTTGTTTAATTTCATTTTATTATTTAAAGTATTTATATCTGAATACTACCAAAAATTTAGTATAAAACTGTGACCACAAATTAATTTAAAATTAATAATAAATATAATAAATAAGAAATAAACTCAAAATATTTTTTAAGAGATTAAGGCCTCGTTCACTTTATCGATTCGAGTTTTAGTTTTAAGTTTTTACAGTAAAAAGCTCTCAAAAAATGCCACATTAAGGCCTCGTTCACTTCGCTTATTCGAGTTTAGAATTCGAGTTTTGCTGCAGTAAAAAGCTCTTACAAACAATCACATCTAACTTTTTTGCTACAGTAAAAAGCTCTCACATAAAATCAAATCGCAACTCGAATTTAAAACTTGAATCAGCGAAATGAACGGACAGTAAAATTTTTTGCTACAGTAAAAAGCTCTCAAAAAATATCATATCTCAATTCGAATCAAAAACTTAAATCTGTGAAGTGAATGAGGCATAAATATTCTAATAATTCAAAATAAAAAATTTATATTATAATTTAAATTATAGTTTATAATTTATTAAAATATATTTTTTATAAAAAATATATATAAATTAAAAATAATTTTAATTTATGAATCACATGTCTTAGATTCACGCGTAATGTGGCGTGTCCAGTGGGGGGGAAGGGTACAGTCATGTCAGCTAGCACCGCAAGCGGGCCCGCCACTTTCTTATTTCAGCAATCACAACGGACACGTGGTAGATACCGTCCGCCACTATCTAAGGCTATGCGAGATTCTGTGTTTCGTTCCTACGTCAGCGCTTGTAAATCTCCTCGTTTGCATGTTCATCAATAATGGGCCCTTGACTTTTGTGTTCACCACCACCGTCACCGCTTTTAATTTCTTTATCCACATTTTTTATTGTCCTTGCTTTCGTCGGAGACAATTGTTTCACATCTCTGGGGGCTCATCATCATCATCATCATGAGAATCCGTTTGATTTACATGGCTCAAGTTATTCCGAATCCGTTTAGTTCGTTAATTTAAATTTTTAATTTAAATAAAATATAATTTTATATAAAATATTTTTATAATAAAAAAATTATATATAATTATTTTTAAAATTTTTTATTATAATAAAATAAATTAATAAATAAATGAGATTTTAAATTCTGTTTATTTTATTAATTTGAGTTTAAAATTTAAATTTTATTAAAGTAAAATTTTTAAAAAACAGTAATATTTAATTTTTATTATTACAGTAAAAAGCTTACATAAAGATATTTCAACCCGAATTAGTAAATTAAACAAGTTCTTGGTGGAATATCTTATTTTTTATTTTCCATTTTCACATACGGTTGTTATTACACTTATTTACTTGTCTATTTTAAAAGGAATAATAGATATATTATCCATGAGTACATTAACAGTGCAGCTATTTCAAATTTGATTAACTTTGATGATGTTATACGGATAACTTTGGATCAAGTAGACCAAATATTTTGTTCTCCACATTTTTGCTTACCTCCAATGTCGAAATGTTAGAAATTTAAAAACTTATGAAGTATACATATTTGTTGTTTTTTTTACGGTGCGTACCATACACACACACATATGTGTGTATGTATATATGTATGTATATATATATATATATATTTATATATTTGTCATGCAAACATGATGATTCAACATTATCTTTACCTAGTGGTATATCGAATATGATGATTGTTCGCCAAAAACCTATGCATAAAATGATTCCACGCAAGCGCATGCAATCGAACAAGTAATATAGTAATAAGTAAAATATCGTCTCTACAGGGACTGAGTTAATGAGGAATTCTATTACAAAAACCAGCTTTCGTCAATGTGATTAATAATGGTTTGAATGCCGAATGGATATTAATTAAGTGAAAAGAACGTATAAAACCAATGACTGTAATTTAAATGCGGACAAGAGGTAAAAGTCAACAGGATCTAAGCTCAAAGTTGTGATTTAATAATGGATGAAGGCTAGGATTACTGATTTCCCCTCGGTTGCAACTCTGACCACGTTTTGCTATACGATTGCTGTAGCAGGGCTCATCTAGTCAACCTAAAATTCTACATAATCATCTTCCGACAGATTTATGCTTGTAGTTCCTTAAACCAAACCAACATATTCCTATGTGTTTTAGTTTACAAACCTGACGTTAGACATCAATTTTAATGGGTTGTATAAGATAATAATATATTCCTATACTATCTCTTATATTATCCAAGCTAGATCTAACTAAACTAACCTTTCCTGAATTAGCTTAAGTTTTTATTTTTTTACTAAATGATGGCCTGTCACTTAATAGAAAGTAAGCAATAAATACACTTGAATAAACCAGATGAAAATTACACAATCAATCAAAATAGCAAATAGATCTTCATTGCAACTTTGGTTCCATCAATAATCCTAGCTAAGGAATCTAGCTCATGTTTAGTTCAATAAAATCAGAATTAATAACAATAACAAATCCATAAGGTCTCGGAAAGTAAATACAGAGAGAAGGAGAAAACAGCTAAGCTAAAATCTAAGGTCAAAAACCACTGTTTATCCATGTTGTACTCTCTTCTTCCAGCTCCAGCGTCCAAAATTCCCCTGTACTCTCTTCTGTCTCCGTTTTCAGCTTGTACAGGAAATCTGTGCGCCTCCACTGATTTCTTCCCTCCTTTCTGGCTCTCTGTACTATGCTCTTCTTTTCCTTTATATACTAGGGCAGGTTGAGGTGCCCTAGTGACAAGTGTTTGCATGAGAGTCATGATTGATGGTCCCCCCTTCTGGTGCTCTTACAGCTGTCCTGACTTGATAGCCTCATTCCTTGGACCACTACCAGCGCTAAAGGACAAACTGCGCTAGCTTGCTCATTTTGTCTGCTCTTGCTTTTGCTACGACTTTGCTGCAGCAGTGTTATGGCAATGGGGGCATTTCAGCCTTTGTGTTTTCCACTGCGCTTTTCTCACCAAAAGCCTACGTCAGCATTTCCTTTGAACAACTTGCACTAAATTCCCAGGGTCAACGCACTGATTTAAATTGAGGAATAACTTCAAAATATAGCAAGATTTCCCCATAAATAACAACTTTCTGCCACACAGACAAAGACTAATAAATGCTATTCAAAATACTAACACAAAGGCATTTTACCCTGAGAATATAAACAAAATATTAAGTCTAAAAGTATACTAAATAACTCTATTTCTGTGAGTTATCAATGATTCATGTACAATATGTTCTTTGGTGATAAAAATCTTGTGGGGTGTCAATATTTTTATTTTTATCCATACTCATTTCACCGATTTGAATTTAAAATTTGAGTTTTACTATAATAAAAAGCTCTCGGAAATAAGCACGTCTAACTTTTTTGTTAGAGTAAAAAACTTTCACATAAAATTACATCTAAATTCGAATTAAAAACTCGAATTAGCGAACTAAACGAACCCAAAGCTATATTGCAACAACTTTGGTATGATGGCCGTTGGCGTTCTTTCAAAAGAATGTATTGAATCTATAGACTATATGGCTTTGCATATTTCATAATTTAGAGCAATACGCTATTTCATATCACAATTCAACACCCTTCTTTTTTTCTTTTTTTCTTCTTTTATCTTTGTTTAGCTTTAGTGTTAAACACGCATGTGGTTAATTTAAAACAACAGCTATACAATTTGTTTTAAAAAAAGTGAAAGAAAAATGAAATAAAGAAATGAAAATAGAAAGGAGAAAAATCTTAAGTAGGGAAAAATTTATAACTTATTTCATTGTGTTTAAAATTGTTCTATTTTGTTTGTTTAATTTTTGGATTTAATTTGGTGTGATTTATTTATTTTGTTGTATTTTTGTTTAATTTTATTTTATTATTTAAAGTATTTATATCTAATAGTACAAAATTAGTACAAAATGTATTAAAACCAATAAAATCAGATCACAAATTAATTTAAAATTAATAATAAATATAATAATAAGAAATAATCCAAAAAATTTCAAGACGTCAAATCAAACATTTTAATAATTTAAAAGATGCGTTTAATAAAAAAATCATATCATAATTATTATAATATTTTTTTTTATAAAAAATATAAAAATAATTTTAATTTATAAACTTTATACGGCGTGCCCAGTGAGGAAGGGTCCAGGCATGTCAGCTGGCACAACAAGCGGGCCCGCCACTTTCTTATTTCAGACAATCACAACCGCGAAACGTGGCAGATACCGTCAGCCACTAAGCTATGCGAGATTCTATGTTTTTTCTTTATCTACAGTTTTTTTATTATAATAAAAAAATTATATATAACTGTTTTTTAAAATTTTTTATTGTAATAAAATTTAAATTCTAAACTCAAATCGATAAAATAAATGAGATCTTAAATTCTGTTTATTTTATTAATTTGAGTTTAAAATTTAAATTTTATTACAATAAAATTTTTTTAAAAACAATAACATTTAACTTTTTCTCACACAAAAAGTTAATTTTTGTATTAATTTTTAGAATTTAAAATTAATTTTATATGAATATTGCATATTTGATGGTCATGAAACTTTTAGGTCTTATTCATTTCACCGATTTGAGTTTTCAGTTTTAAATTTTTACAGTAAATTTTTTTTTTTTAAAAAAATATCTCATTAATTTTTTCTATTACAGTAAAAAACTCTTAAAAAATATCATATCTCAACTCAAATTAAAAATTTAAATTTAAAAGTAAAAATGTCACGTCTAAAACCAGAAAGTATTATCGAAAGTGCGGAAACGTATTAATTAGGGGAAAGTTTGCAAACTCACATGAATTATAAATTATGAAAGTTTGAAATTCTTTTTTCTTTTTTTTTTTTTTAGGTAGATCACGTGTCAAAATATTTTCTTGTGTCTCTATTATCTCTGTCTTTCATATTTTCTTGTAGTTAATCTTTTGTACTATTTTCATTTATGCCTTGTAGTTAATCTTTTGTGCTATTTTCATTTGTTTTTTTAACAGATTTATTGAAACTTGCTCTGTTTTACATGGGGATGAAAATCTCCGTCCGGAACTCGTTGTATAGAGCATATAAGTCCGTTTATTTCGTTAATTTTAATGTATAATTTAAATTAAGATGTGATTTTATATGAATATTTTTTACTGAAATAAAAAAATTAGATATAACTGTTTTTTAAAACTTTTTACTGTAATAAAATTTAAAATTTAAATTTAAATCAATAAAGTGAACGAGTATATTTCCATTAAAGAAAGATAGTTGGATACTAATTAGAACTAGTACTATTCCATCTAGTGATATGACAAATATAAATAAAAAAGAAAAAAAAAAGAAAGAACGAAAGAAAAAACTATTGGATACCGCCTCTGAGATTCAAAATCTGAAGGATAAAAATTCTTTATGTTATTTTCCTAATTTTTTTAGGTACCTAATTTCTTAGTAGGTCCCGTTGATTTAGTAAGTTCGAATTATAACTTAAAATTTTTACTCTCACACAAAAATTTAAATTTAACTTTTTCTATTATAATTTTTTTCTCTCACATAAATTTACTTTTTAACTCAAGTTCTTAACTTAAAACGAGTAAAATGAACGAGGTCAAAGTGTGTTCCTTAACATGGGTGGTAATTCGTATTAATGAGTCATGTTCATGTTCAACTTGTTTATTATTCGTGTCAGAGAACGTCAAACCAAACGCGGCTCATTTATTAATCGTGTCAGCTCGCGCACGTAACCCATTTAAATTAATATATTGAATAAATAATTGATATAATTAGGATCTATTTAACATAATTATGGCACGTTTAACAGTTTATTAATCAATTTATCTTTTCTTTTAAAAATAAGTATAACTTATGTAATAATTTTGAAATTCATGGTATTTGTATTCACTACACCATATAAAATTTTAGGCTAAATCATATATAATTAATTTATAAATGACGTATATGGTTAATCATGTTAATTCGGGTTACTTCGAGTTAGAAGGACAATCCTAACTCAACTCATTTATTAATTGTCTTAATTGTATCAACTACAATATGATTCAAAACACATTTATAGTAAACTGAAAACCCACTAACTCTGTCCGGGTTTCAAGTCGTGTTATCATGTAATGACTCAAATTGCCACCATATTCCTTTATTATCTATGATGTCAAATGCGTTTTTTCTTTTCTAATTTTTTTAATTGGAGAAAAAGGATCCTCAAGCCCGCGGCCTAGTGGTTACATGACAATCTATTAGGACTATAAATGGATCGGAAAGGAATCTAAACTATGCTTTCAGTAATATCTAAAGAGTAAAAAGTGACATCAATCTAAGTCATATTTAGCAGGTCGGTGAGAGACATTATTTTAATCTCATAACAGACAATGGTAATCGAGCCTTTAAGTCTCAGATGATAGAATCCTCATAGGCAGTCCTTCACTGCTATATTTGAGGCGGGGAATTTGAATTTTGCATCTTCAAATGAGATAATATATGAAATCACATAGAAGTTATACCTACAATCACTATATAATACCTAATTTTGATTGAAGAAGATGTGCATTCTTTGAATTTAGACATCTTTGTGATATTCATTAAATTGAGAACAATTTTTATCCTTGAATAGATTCATAGTAATTTCGAAAGATAGTAGCCTTGTCTATATATTGCTTACAGTGCCTCCACAATTTCCAGTCACCGGCCATTCCAACATTTTGCAGATAGTCGTCCCGTCAGTTGAGTGAAAAATATGGCTCCGTTCACTTCGCTTATTCGAGTTTAGAATTCGAGTTTTGCTACAGTAAAAAGCTCTCACAAACAATCACATCTAACTTTTTCATTACAGTAAAAAGCTCTCACAAAAAATCAAATCTCAACTCGAATTAAAAATTCGAATCAACGAAGTGAACGGACCCGATTCCCATGGCATTTTCCTTAACTCATAAGTGCCCTCTATAGCCAAAAAAAAAAAAAGGGGGTAAAAGACTCGGTCAATTACCTTCTTTGATGTACTTATATATTTTATTTTTCGTTCAAATTAATCAAGTTTGTGATTGAGTTTAATTCATTTCTTAAAGTTTTAATTCTCAGAATTATGAATTTATATTGTAGTATGTTGACATTTTTCAAAAATTGCAATAAATAACAGATTTTTTAAAATTAAGTAAATAGTAAATTTTAAAATTATTTGAATTAAATAGTACTCTACCAAGTAAACGTTTCATTATGATCGGTAAAACATATATTACATTGTAAAAATATTTTATTTACGTAGAAAAAAATATTTTTAAAACTTATAAAAATAAACTTATAGAAAACAATCTTTTTATTAATAGTAATAAAATATTTACACAGTAAACTGCTAGTTATTTCGAATAGTTTATTATATGATGTTTACTTAGGTGACGTTTGTTTTAAAGGCTCTGTCTGGTTTTAAATTATGGCCCTGTTTGTTTCCGTTTTCATTTTCATTTTTCACATTTTTCGAGACAATAAAATGAAAACGGAAACATAAAATGCATTTGGTGTAAAAAATTTTAAAAAACAAAAACAAAAACATTTTTGTCTTTTCTAAAAAACTGAAAACGAAAAAAAGCTGTTTTCTCGTTCTTTTTCTGAAAACGAATTTCATTTTTTTTCTTCTCTCTCTTCTCCACTGCCCACCACCCTCGACTGCACCCCCCTCCCCCACTCCGACATCAACACCTACTGAAGGAGATGAAGGACATAGAGAGAGACGTCGCCGGAGATTCCCTCGCTCGGTGGTTATCGTCAGTCGTCGGACGCCGCCGCTGTCACTACGCCCACGTGAACACCGCCATCAACACCGACTGAAGGAGATGAAGGATGGCGGGAGAGAGAGAGGAGAGAGAGAGATGCGGGAGATGAAGGAGATGAAGGAGCACATCTCCGACTGCCCACCCACCCCCCCACCATCAACACCGGGGCATCACCATCAACACCGCCACCGTCGAGTACGACTGCGAACCGCCACCACACCCACGTGGACTGCCCCGGCCACGCCGACTACGTCAAGAACATGATCACCGGCGCCACCGCCGCAGACGAAGGAGCATATCTTGCTCGCCAAGCAAGTCGGCGTCCCCCCCTCCCCCCCCCCCAACTCTTCTTCCCGTACGACTGCGCCGCTCCACAACCCCCATTCTTGCGCGACTACACAGCCACCCCCACTCTTGTCCAACTATCCCCCTCCCCCGCCGCCGCTGCCCTTCTTCGACTCCACCCCCCCCCCCCCCCCCCCCCCCCCCCCCGCCGGTGATCATGTTCTTGACGTAGTCGGTGTGGCCGGGGCATATCTTGCTCGCCAAGCAAGTCGGTGTCCCCCCTCCCCCTCCCCCCAACTCTGCGCGAATGCACCGCCACCCCCATCTTGTCCGATTGCCCCCTTCCCCCACCACCGCTGCCCTTCTTCGACTCCGCGCCCACCCCCCCCCTTTTTTATGTATATAATGATGTTTATTTGATATATTTATTTAATATATTATTATTTTAAATATTATTACATGTTTTTAAAAATTAAACCACCAAACGCAGTTTCATTTTTTTTAACTGAAATCAATCTCTGAATAAAACTACCACATGCATTTCAGAAATAATTCCAAAATGAAAATGAAAACGTTTCATTTCTATTTTCATATATAAAATAAAATCATTTTAGAACAAATTCCAAATGCACCCTATGGTTTTTAGTTCTGCTACAGTACTTTTCTCTCACAAAAAAATTAGATTAAAAAATCAAAATCATAAATCATGATTTTGAACCCATGAACCAAAATCACCTTAATTTAATTTCAATAACCTGTCATTTACACATTTTGCCTTATGTTTTTTATTCATTTGGCATTTAAAGTCAAATTCTAGTGTATAACTGAAACTTTTAAGATTTTTGAAATATTGTACATTCATAGTTAATACACGGGATAATAGAAACTTAAAAAATATCTATGTAAAAACTGTAGTTTAAAAAATTTCAGTGGACGAACGAAAGGAAAATTGTAAAATTAAAGAAGTATTTACACAAAATGACCAGTTTTGGACTCTCTTTTTACTATATATACACAATTTAACAACATTACTTGGATGTCTATCTTAGATAATCGGAATTTATCATTAAAAACGTGATCCTCATTTGATTTATATTTCAAAAACAAAACTGCTATGATACAATTATCTAAAAAGCGTTTTTCATACACATAACACGGCTGTGTTAAAGAATCTTAAAAAAAAAAAATAAATAAATAATAAAACGTAATGGTCCTCAAAAGGGCTTAAAAAAAGATAAAAAGGACAGTACATGTCAATATACAGACTTATGTACAAATAGTTATTTGAGGACATTGCTTTTTTCACCCTCTTTATAATGAACACATATGAAAATCACTAAAATAGTGGTCAGTTTAATTTGTTAATTTAAATTTTTAATTTAAATTAAGTATAATTTTATGCGTAAATTTTTAATTGTAGTACAAAAATTAGATACGATTTTTAATAAAAGTTTTTAACTGTAATAAAAATAAAATTAAAAATTTAAATCGATAAAATGAACGAGACCAATATATTTACTTGGGTTTAATGTTGAAAGGCTAGTCCCTTTGGCTGGGGCTACGACTGCCCGTGTTGATTAGGCTCAATGCCTTCTTAGATGTAGACGATCTCTACCATTTTCTACAAATTACGGGCCTATTCTTTTGTTTAAAAAATTTAAAAAAAGATAATTCGAGTTTTAATTTTATTTAAATTCATATTCTTTTAAATTTTAACTTTATTTAATTTTGTTCAACTTTATTTAAGTTATAACTTCAACTCAAATTATAACTCAAATTTAATTCAAAAATTACACTCAAATTACACTCTAAAAGAACAGACCTTACAAAAACAAAATAATTTCTACCAATTATAAAGACCATATCACCCCTTTGTAGTTAATTTCAAATATTTTTCACTACAAAATTATTGCCTTAACTAGTGATTTCAATATTTTCATAAAAATAATAGACTGATTATTTTATAATAAATATAAAAATTACTCTTTCTTTAAACAATAAAAAAAGGGGAAATTATCAAATAATAAAAAAAGAGAAATTAGCCATTATTACTAAATAGATAGATTCTCTTCCACGTGGAGCTCTTTCTCGAATTCCTGGCAATGGGGTCGGGTGAGGAGGAGGATGTCGGCGTTGTGAGAGGAGAAGGAGAGAGAAGAAGAAAAGGAGAGTAAAGAAAAGGAGAGAATGAGAGTGGAGAAAGAAAGGAGATGAGAATTAGGGTTTATTTGTGGGTTAGTTTTGGGTCTTTGAACGTTGAAAGGAGATGAGTTTGGTATCTTTTATTTTTAATAATTTTATATCAGTACTTCAATTTTTTTTTTAAAAAAACTCTCTTCTGATATCTCAAGATAATTTTTTAAAATACAAAAAGATAAAATTACTCTAATTATTAAATTAAAAAAAAGCTTTAAAAAAAATTTTAGACATGCAAAAAACACCTAAACTTTATTTTATCCAAATATCAAAACAAAAATCTTGATTGCAGGCTTAGAAAATTCTTTTGATATCTTAAGATAATTTTTAAGACATAAAAAGACAAAAATTATTCTAATTATTAAATATAAAAAAAGCTTTAAAAAAAATTTTATAATGTAACTAAACACCTAAATTATTTTATCCCAAATATCAAAACAAAAATCTTGATTGCAGGCTTAAATTTTTTAAAAAGTTTTTATATATTTAATAACAAGAACATTTTTATCTTTTTGTGTTTTAAAAAACTATCATGAAATACTCCAAAAAAAAATTAAAAAAAAATAATAAAATACTAATATAAAGTTATCAAAAAGAGTACAAAATTCATATTTTAATACATCCTAACAATTTGATTTGAGTTGTTGCTTTCATCTGAATAAAAGCTAATAAAAAATTTTAACAAATGATTCTGCGACCTTCTTTCACTCCATTAAAATTTGGTCCCCCACTTGCTTAAATTTTTCAAACCAAACTTTCGTAAATGGCACCAGGCATTTAATGCATTTACGGTCAATGGTCAATCCTCGTAAAACTTAATAAGTTATTTTGACTCGATTAATTTCATCAGTTTAAATTTAAAATTTAAATTTTATTATAATAAAATTTTTTTAAAAATAATTACATTTAATATTTTTATTATAATAATTTTTTTTTTACATAAAATTACATATCAACCCGAATTAAAAACTCAAATCAGTAAATCAAAAGTCCAAAGTCTGCATAACATCGCAAAACAATCATACGCACAGTAAAACTTTTCTTTATCACTGTATATGCATACGTATATATATGTGTATGTATATGTATATGTATGTATATATACATTCATAGTAAAACAATCATATATTGACATATCCAGTTCGGATCTGTTCCTAAATCGTAGAAGACTTAAATCTTGCTATATATATATATATGTATATATATATATATCGAGAATTGATCAATAGCCGCACCAATATTCATCATCAAGTAGCCATGACCCAATCCTCATCACCATCAGTTGTGGTCGTAATGGTTCCCTTCCCAGCTCAGAGCCATCTCAACCAGCTCTTGCAACTCTCTCACCTCATCATTTCCTCCGACAACAATCTTCCAATTCACTACTTAGCCTCCCCAGCCCACAATTCCCAGGTCAAATCACGCTCACTCGTAACAAATTATGCTAATAACTCGAACCCTAACTTTGTCTTCAACACCAAAATCATTTTCCATGACCTTCCAATTCCTCTCCCAAGTCTTCTGCCCACCACTTCCCCAGACCTCCTCCACAAACCAATGGCGGCTCTTCTCCATTCCCTCGCGCCCACCGCTACAAGACTCATCATCGTATACGACATTTTAATGGAGCCTTTTATCGAGAGAGTTATGGATTCCATATCTAACGCCGAATCGTACGCCTTCTACAGCATATCAGCGTTCACTACTTTCACCCTCCAATGGGAGTCCATCGGAAGAGAGCCTGTCCAGTTGGGTTACGAGCTTCCATGTCGTGATGAATGTTTTCCACCTGACGTCAACAGGTACCTCGATCATCGTGCTCGGTGCATGAAACCCCGAGGTAACGGATACATCAGTAACTCTTGTAGATCAATTGAAGCCGCTTTCTTGGATCTTTTAGAGAGTGATAAAGAGCTTTTAGGCGGAAAAAAGATATGGGCAGTTGGGCCATTGAACCCTGTCACGTTAGAATTAGTGAATAATAGACAAGAAGACAAGTGCTTGGAGTGGTTGGACCAGCAAGAAGTAAACTCTGTCTTGTACATTTCTTTTGGAACAACAATTACACTCAAAGATGAAGAAATAAAACAGCTGGCTCTTGGGTTAGAGCAAAGTGGGATAAAGTTTATGTGGGTATTGAGAGCTGCTGATGATCAAGAAGATGTCAAAAGAGCTCAGCTACTTCCAAACGGGTTTGAGGAGAGAGTGAAAGGAATGGGGATGGTGGTGAGAGATTGGGCGCCCCAAATGAAGATTTTGGGGCACTCATCAACTGGCGGGTTTTTGAGTCACTGTGGATGGAACTCTTGTATGGAGAGCATTTCCATGGGAGTGCCCATGGCGATTTGGGCAATGAAATCGGATCAGCCAAGGAATGCTGTGCTAATCACACAAGTGCTCAAAGTGGGGTTCGTTGTTAGAGAATGGGAGAAAAGAGAGGAGCTAGTGAGTTCATCAAGGATTAGTGAAGTCGTGAAGATATTGATGAAGTCGGAGGAAGGAAATGAGGTGAGGAAAAGGACTGAGGAATTGGGTTATGAAGTTAGAAAGTCAGTTGAAGAAGGAGGAGTTACTCGCAAGGAGTGGGATTCCTTCATTGCTCATATCACTAGAGAAACGTGTTGATCTGGAAGACAAACCGCACTGCTCTAGAGAGTAATTTATTATCATGGATTCAGGTACGCTTCTATTTATAGGTATATTGATTCTTGGTGATCCAACAGGAACGTTTCTTGGATTTCAAGTAATTCTTTTCACAGAAGGATATTTCCTAACACATCACCAGAGAGTGCTAATTCATCTGAAGAAATTACTTGGGCGTTGAACTTTAGCTACTGGTTATTAAGAGATTTACTCTCCTATGTAAGACATTCCAGTACCATTATAATTATTGCTGTTATGTTCTTGCAGTTGATTTGTTTCTTTACGTAAGACATTCCAATGCCTTTTGTACCATTATATTTGCTGTTGTTCGATCTGTTATTGATTCAGAATTCTTCCTAATTGCTAAATGTGTCGCTCTACCCCATTAAAATGTATTAAAACTAAAACTTCAAATATAGAAAGCTAACAAAAGAGCTATGAGCATACAATTCATGAGCCTTTTAAGAAAGGGTGGCAATTCGTATTAGTGGATCGTATTCGTGTCAATCCGTTTATTAATCGTGTCAGAAAACATCAACTTAAACACGGCCTGTTATTAAACGTGTCAAAAATATCAACTCAAACACGACTCATTTATTAATCGTGCTAATTGTGTCAACCCGTTTAAATTAACATATTGAACAAATAACTAATATAATGATGACTTATTTAACACGATCAAGACATGTGTAACATGTTTATTAGTCAATTTATAGAAAAAAATGAATTTTATCTACAGATATTAAAACATAATCTTCATACCATTTTCCTTTAGCATCTAATTCCGGTCGCGAACAATAAAACTGAACATCAAGGCAGAACAGGAAGCTCCACTTTTTTAAAGGAAAAGAAACTCACTCGTCCCTGCTCTACATGACAAAATTTCGGAGGAACTCCTCGACAATGGCTTTCCAGGACTTCAAATGTCATTTTCGATGGCGGAGAACCACTGAAGAAGAACAAAATTCACACATGAAAGGAGAATTCTCTCTTCCTGATTTGTTTTCCATAAAAGAAAATAAATACTAACGAAATTGTTTCACCCCTGAAAGGCTAAAAATTACAAGTTCTCTTATAGTTGTTTCTCAGTGAAAATTCCAAATACAGCAATGATCATACATATCATATTACTACAGCAAAATAAATAAATAAATAAAACAAAAAACCAAAAAAAAAAAAAAAGCAAGCTTCACATGCATCTATTCAAATACAAAACATTAAAAATGAAAGAAAAAAAAAGTGAAAATAACAATATTCCAAATAAATAAGAAGAATTCATTCAAGCAAAACATTTAGAAAAGCACACATCAGCGATGAAGTTAAGCTCACGCATATTACTACAGCAAAATAAATAAATAAATAAAACAAAAAACCAAAAAAAAAAAAAAAGCTCATGCATATCATACATATTGACGAAAGCAAAATACCTAGAAAAGCAGAGCACAAAGATTGGATCACCAGGAGAAGACTTTCTAAACTTGCTGTTTGGGGGATAGACGTCAAAAATTGGTTTTACTTCGTCAATCTGCACTCTACTGAACATTGCGGTTATGGAGGTCGTGTCATCCGATTTCAAGTCTGCTTCTTTTTCTAAGGAGCATATAGGAAAAGAAGATCCACTATTGCTGTTAACAGTCTTCAGAGACCAGGGGATATCATGTCGCGCAACAATGTAACCAAGAGACTTCAGTTGCCTATACGCTTGAAAGTACTCCCATGAACATCCGTTATTTTCATCCGAAATTTTCGCATACATATCTTCCATAGAAAGACGGGTACCGGCATCATCCATTAGAAGAAAAGCTCCAAGTTCAGCCAGAAACCTTAAAAATGATTTGTGATTTGATAATTATCCAATCCAATATAACAAGCAAAAGAGAAGAATGCATCTTAAACAATAAAAGCATTCACAGGTACATTATTTTCAAACTCCTCATGAAACCGTCGATTTTTCAAAATCAGACAAGAAGGAACAATTTCATAATTCAACTTTGGAACCTGCTTACTTTTCTTCTTTTTTTTTCCCCCAAAAAGAAAGATCAACTTAGGGAACATTGTTCAAAATATTGGCATCAAACTGCTGCGGGTGTTAAGATGAATATGGTAATATAATTGATATAAAGTTCTGGGCAATAGATAGGTCATGTTACATCAATTTTATATTTCATAGCCAAAAAAGAAGACAAAAACTCTGCATATAGAACAGGTGGAAACACAATCAAAACAGCAATTTCACTTACAAAACTTCTTCAATTGAGCAATAGATTTTTCCACCACGAACTATTCCCGTCGTACTCCAAATTGGACCCTTTAGAACTTCGACCTCGGCCATTCCCATCTCATTAATCCAACGACCCTTTGATAAAACTTTCCTAGATTTCAAACAAAGCAAAATAAATAATTAAATCCTTCAATGTCAAAAACAAATAATAAAAAAAATGAAAACTTGAAGATGAAGAAGCCTCTACCTAGGCTGCAACTTGGACACAGGTACAGAAGCATAGCAAAATTCTTCATCATCTTCACCGGAGTCATGATCATGGGTCTCACCATCACTCGCTTCTCCCAAACAAATTTCTCCTTTTTCGCTCTCCATCAAACGGCTATATTATTACATTTTCTATCTTATTCACTTCCAAAAAGAAATTCAAAACTAAAATCCTGATTAATCCATGCATAATTCCCTTGGCATATAACTAAGCAAAAACACTGCTTAGAACTAAGTAAACGTGAAACCAAAAATATATCTTCCTTCATACATAACACCAAAAACAAAAAAGACTCGTAGAAGTCATAAACTCGTGTGCTAACTAACCAAGTAGATGTAAAATCCTAACTCACGCATTTTCACAAGCACCTGATGTGCAAATGTGACTAAAATATTCGTAAAACAGCAAACATCAACACTTCTGGAGTTGCACCACCAAATGGAAACATTACCAAAATTCCACGAAAAACTCACATCAAATTATGAGTGGCGATGATTGATACGTAAGGAATAAGGATGTCAATGGGTCATACAACAAATTTAAATTACCACAAAAAAAAAAAAAAAATTACCCAAACTACTGACAACGGAAAACAAGGAAGAGCTGCACCAGAGCAACACAGCATCCATTTAAAAGTTACCAGAACATACCGACTCGGAGTGGAGCAAGATATTCAAGAAACGAGGACGAACTTAACGCTTTCACTCTTCCGATTGCAGGCCGGCGAGAAGTCTGATGAAGAAGCGACTCTCACCGAGGTAAATGACCGGAGAAATTTGCAAGAGTGACTGCCTGTCCAAATGAAATTGACAAAATGAGATCTTTTTTTTTTTTTTTTTTTTTATGATTGTAAAAAATAATCGTTTGTGATTGTTGCGTTGATATTTTATAAATAAAAATTTTTAAAAAGTTATTTTATTAATAAAACTTTTTTTTGGCTAAGGCAAATAGAATCCTTTGCGCAAGCATTGAAATAGTTGAATATATGACTGCCCTTCTTTTCTTCCTTTTTTTTTTAATTTTTATTTTTATTTTTTCACCTGAAAAAAAAGGTCCACGATAAAATTCAAATTATATAGTATCGTTCGCTTTATAAATTTAAATTTTTAATTTAAATTAAGATGTAATTTAAAAAAAAATTTAATTATAAAAATTTAAATCGGTAAAATAGATAAAAATTTTAAAAGGAATAATGTATGTATTGTCCTCAATTAATTGGATGGTTAGTAAAAAAGAGAATCTAGCGAGTGATGAATGATGATGTTCTATGTTTGCTAATTTTATTTTAATAAAATGAGTTACCATATATATTTAAGAAAGAGCTCATTTACTTTAAACAATAATAAATAAGATTTTATCTGGAAACGCAACCTCCAATCTTTGGAAGTTGAGTTAGTAGAATAACCCACACATGCACACTGTAATTTGAAAATATGAAGAGGATAGAAACATAGTAAGAAGTTTCAAATTCAATATCCATAATTATTACATGCCTTGAAATCTATTCTATGATTTGGTAGTATTTAACTTACACCAGCTACCTTTATCATAATGTTTCTGATTGGGTTCTCGTATTTTTTAATCTTTACATACTACAAACTCGTTATGATAAAAACATTAATTTTTTTTGTTAATATGACGTGAGACCTATGACTCTCACTTTACTAATAAGAAATGAAAACGTTAATTTTTTTACTAATTTTTTTAAACTCCGATTGACAGTTGACACACGCATACACTCACGTATCCAACCATTTTAAAAATGTTTATTATTCCCTTTAAGAAAACCGTTTTTATTATTACCTTTTTAATTTTAACTTATTGTTATTTGTTATTTTATGATTCTTTAGGTTGTGGAGAGGCAGGAGACTCTTGGAACAATATGTTCTCGGCTCTTCTCTCACGCTATAACCTCAACATCTTGTTACGAAAAATGAGAACGCAAGTGCACGTATCATTGTCAAGTAATAATTTCATGAATACGAGTATTATCCCACAAGGAATGATCGATATTAGCTACCAAAATTGTGTCAACCCTAACTTTATTTGAACATACCGAAATAATATAATTTTTTTTTATGAGAATTAAAATAACAAAAACAAAAATAAAACAAAACAAAACTCAAATGATGATTTGAGAAAATTCAATGACAAAACGGCTCTAGGATTTCTGATTTCACCAAGATCAATCAAGTTAAAACTCCCAATTCTCAATCAATCAATGATTATTCCTATGTTGACAGTGGATTTCTCTAGATTAATTACTAATTTTTCTCAAGCAATAGTAATCCTACCCAAGAATGCAAACCTCACATCTTCGTCAAGATTTAAACATGTTAAATGCATTAAGATTAAGAAATCATAATCACCACACTAGTCACATAACTTTCTCTAGCTTATGATGTTCTAATGGCATTCTAATCAATGGTCATATTTAACCATCACTTCTTAGTCTCAGAATTAAACTCCAATTCATGCAAAGGTTGTCCATACATTCAC
Organism: Morus indica; assembly: GCA_029231665.1. Lineage (NCBI taxonomy): Eukaryota > Viridiplantae > Streptophyta > Magnoliopsida > Rosales > Moraceae > Morus > Morus indica. Next base: position 6,025,037 of record JACAGA010000024.1, on the reverse strand, counting down.
AAGCATTAAGAATAGATTATAATACTCAGCAATATAAAATAAACATCAACTGAATTAAGAATTGAAAATTATAGAATAATCATGATCCGGCTACATCATAGCCCTAGAAAATGAAACTAGAATATACTGGAAATAGAAAACATTCTAACAATAATTCTAATAATAATAAAAGGAAGAGAAAAGAAAACTAGATTGAGAATTCGAGGTCAAAGTCCATTTCCAAGTGAGCCGTCTTCTACTTCGTTGTGCTGTCAATTCTCCTTGCTTTTCTCTCGGAAAAGAACCACTTATTCAGTCCTAAAAAGTCCTATTTATATGCCCTCAGTCGTAAAGGTAAAATTGGGATTTTTCAGCGTAAAAAACTTTGTTGAAACCTAACTTGTCACAGCTAGTGCCGCGGCACTGAGTTATGGGTGTCGCGGCGCTCTTCAATTCGGCCCACACATGCCATGGCATCAGTGTTGAGTGTCGCAGCGCTACAGTCAGTGCCGTGGCACTCTTGAAATTGCTCAAAATGCCTTTCTAGCGCCACAGCCTTGCCTGTTTGGTGCCGCGGCGCTCATCCTTTCTCAAAGTAAATGTTTTAGACTTCTTTTATTCCAATTAACTCTAAATCGATCCAAAGTGCCATATCCTACTTAACCTACAAAACAAGAGCAAAAGCAAGCGTAAACCCTATACTAGAAACTCGAAAACCAACAAAAATGTAAGATTAAACTCTAAATTCGTGAGTATAAAAACTCACTCATCGTACATCTCTTTTTGAAATCAGGCCATCGGGGACAAACACTAATCATGTTCTTAGGTATATACAATTTCAAATAAATAACTTCATAAATTCATTGAAAAATACTTCTATTTCCAAAATAGTTCATTCTTCGATATAATTTCTATAATTTGTTGTAGCATCAGTTATAAAATAAAATAAATAATATTTGAAATAATAAATTAAGGAATTGAACGGAATAAAGTAAAGCATTATTACGTATCCAATTTAATAATGTAATTAATTATTGAATTGAATACGCAATTCAGGTGAGTCTTTATTGTATTCATTTTTCCCGAATTATAAAAAATGGGAAAATAAATAAAGAAATAATTGAAATGTAAAGCATTCAATTTCTTATGAATAAGAGATTAAATTCGCTTATTTCCTTCACTTACTAAAAATATAGACTTTAAATGGTTAATTTATTATATGTTCGTAAAGGAGAAAACTCTACATTTGTTATTTGATTCTTTTAAAAGGGCTTAAATTCCTCACCACAATATCTTCATTTCTTGGAACTGAGATTTATTCATTTTTAAGTAAGTTCGTAACTAATGATACTTCGTTAAATTTTTAATTGTTTCTCCATAAAAAGTAATCAGGAATTCTTTCACCATTAGAGGGTAATTGAGATTATTAATTTGAGCAACTCACGTAATCGTTGACATTAATTCTGATAAGTAGTTTTATTGAGATTAGAGGCAAATGATGCAAAGGCTTCTGGTTCTACCGATTATACCAATTCCAATTTTATTTTTTAGGATACTTAATTATTTCATGGCTTTAATTTGAGCCACAAATCCTACTCCAAAAGTACGAGACACCCACATCAACTAATAAAAGGTCTCATTCTAATTTAGCAAAAAAAAAAAAAAAAAAAAAAAGAGGTCTCATTCTAATATAGATTTGCGGATAAGAATATTTATATGTTTGTAATGTAAAGTACATTACTAGGAATATAAGCCTTAACATCTCATGATTGATGCTTTTGTTTGGTAGGAGGGAAAGAAAATGGAATGAAGGGAAAAAGATGAAGAATAGAAAATAAGAATGATGGAAAAGATAATGAGTTAATATGCAATTACTACTTTAGAGTATCTCCAATGCAATGTTATAATTAATATGATAATTACAAAATTAACATTTGAGTGTAAAAAACACTCTTCAATGTAATGCTAATTGTTGTGCCACATTTTCCGTATGTTGTACTTTGTGGTAAATTTCCCACCAAGGATAACATATGAGAAAGTTTGCATTTGATTACTATTAGTTAAAATGTTTACTTTTTCCATATAATCAATGCAGTTTTTGCATTTTTTAATTATTTAAGGTAGTTTCTTAGGTGTTTTCTACTTTTTAGAAACATCGGCGTTCCTGCTTTTTCAGTCGTTAGGTCTGGTCAAAATCACACTAGAATGACCAAATTAAAAAAGTATGCAGAGCATACAAGTTTGGATACAAATCTAGCAATTGAGAAGCATGGATCACTGGTGTTTCTAAAAAGGAGGGAACATCGGAAAAAGTCTCTTATTTTAAAAATAAAAGCTTACTTTTACAACTTTTGGAGTTGAATAGTTATAAGAAAAGGTAGATTTAGTCAAATAATATTACGCATTGGAGCAAAAATGAAAATGACATACCATATGTTTGATGTTAAATTTACAATTAGCATTAGCATTTGCATTGGAGTTGATCTTATCTATTCAAGATTGAAATTTATAAATGAGGTCAAAAATGTAATTTCATCTTGTTTTAAGGAGTTTCAGACTAAAAAATAAATAAATTAAAAAAATTGTCAAAGAAAGTCTCCTTGTTCTTAGTGTAATAATTTTTCCCTGCTAAAATATCTCCACTCATGGAAAGAAACAAAAAATAGTGGGTACCACTTATGCTATTTTTCTTTCTAATTTCTTTTCCTTTATTTTTTTCTCTCCTTCCAAACCACCTACTTTTCTATTTTGTCTTCTAAAATCTCCCCACCTTCTTCATTCCTTCCATTTTTCTACCCTACCAAACATAACTATTGGCTAAGCAGTTACACTTCCTTCCGTGAATTAAAGTTTTACCCAGCACCTCTTTCTACATCTCTAAGATAAGCTTTGTCACCCAATGGTCATCTTAATAGAAGAGACATTAAAAATGCTAAATTTGGAATCATTGAAAGTTAAACCAAATTAATTTAAAGCCACTCTTTAAGAAATTTGGCAAGCCTACTGCACCTTAATAAACTATATTCTATAGCTTTGGAATCATTCGCCTGAAACCAAACAAAGCCTACTTCGCCTGATCAAAGAATCATTCGAGTGTGGTCTTAGAAGGAATGGAAAGTGGTCATAACAATCTTACTAAAGTGGCATTATGAATCAATCTTATTGAATAGAAATATATTTGTAAATTTTAATTTAAAAGTGATGATACCCTTAAAAATTTTCCTTATAAAAGTAAACGCAACTGAAATTCTATAGAAAGAAAATCAATTTTTTTTTTAATATTTACCCCACCACTAATATATTGCTCCAACACTAAACGTCACCGGAACAAGAATAATAACATCATAAATCACTAATGTGTATATCTTTAGAAGCATTTGGTTTCTCTCACAACTCAAATCATAACTCAAATTTTAGTGCTTTATCTTACAAAAATTTGATTTTAACTTTTTTGCTTCGGTGTTTTTCTCTCACGTACGCAACTCAAGTTATGACTTGAGTTGTGAAAATGAACGTACACTTTTTATTTTTGTTAGCACCATTTTTCTTTTTCTCTTTCTATTTTTTTCTACCCTCACCTTGTTTCTTTCTTCCTTCATTTTTTTTTTATTTCCTCCCTAATTTTATCTCTTTTTTTTTTTTTATTCTTTTTTTGTCTTTCCTTTTTAAATTCGTATCTTTTTTACCCTATTGCAAATTTTTCTTTTCTCCAAATTAGCTCTCATAAATATATTTTTCTTTCAAATTCACCATTTAAATAATTTCTTCTCGTACATATCCCTGCCTATATTTTTTAAATCATATTCTCTTAATAAAACATTTCGTAAGTGTGTTTAGTTTTTTTATTTTCATTCGTATCTTTTGTCATCTTATTACACTCTTTATATATATATATATATATATATATATATATATATATCCAAATGAGACCCTAATAAATGCATTTATCATTCGTAGGTATTAAAATTGTGCGCATACACACGGTTGCAACTATATATATATATATAATATATATATATATATATGGATTTATATATGGTTGTAGTTTTAATATTACACGGTTATTATTATTTTAATTATAGATATTAATTTAAAGTTATAATAAATTAGATAGTTAACAAAATAAATCTATAACATTAACAAAATTAAATTCTTATCATATCATGTCACTAAATTTGCATTTTTTTTTTTATTGATAACCATAATGAGAATATAACCATTAAAAAAAAATTGTCCATATATATATTGGTATCAGAGTCAAATGATAAATTAGAATTTCATATATGTTATATAATATATATATATATATATTCTTCAGGAATCTTGCAATTAGTAGATGGTTTAGCCTATTAAAGAAGAAAAAACGCGAGATGAAGATTTAATAGTATTCAATAATGTGTATAAAATTACAGATTATAAAAAGGGGGAGAAATTTCCTAATAAGGAGTATTATGAATGAAATTCATATAAATACGAGTTAACATTGCAAAATCGGCAACGCAACCTAACCTTTCAAATTTAGAGATTTCCTAACATGAAAATAAATACAAATAAAGTCAAAATACTAATAAAAGTAATAATATATAAAAATATTATTCCTCTCCTACAAGAGATTCCAATCTTTATTTATTATTATTATTATTATTTTTTAAACGAAATAAAGATAGAGAGGTCGGTTGTATGGGGGATGTTGGGAGCAGGAGGATCGTGGACTCATTTGAGTATGAATCACTCTAATACTATATTAAAAATTATTGAGGAAAAAAAAAAAGAAGTATTGATTTGATTGCAATAATAAAAAATAGAGATATTTAGAGATTTAATTAGACAATTTATTATTTTTCAGTATAAACTTATACTATTCATTATGATCATTATAATATTAAAATATAATATATGGCTTTTATAAACATAATATCAAATGTTCAACTTTATAACTATAATTACTACACAATAATAAATACTATAATTAATTAAATTAATATAATATACATTAATTTAATTAATTAATATAGTTTTTTACTTATTTATTAAAAAAAGAAAATATTAATGAAATATCTATTCTCCCTTTAAGTATGAATACTACCGTGCTAGTTTTATGAAAAAATCCAAAGCCTCTTATCGAATTTGAACCGATGACTTATGCCTTACTGATAGACGAAAATTTAACGTTATTCAACAATTTTCCTATTTCCATAAACTAGGAAAAAGGGATAAAATTCACTAGTAAGTTCAATGACAAAATCGGGTAAACTATCTAAACTACCAAAACTAGACATTTTTTAATATGAAAATAAATACGAACAACGATAATAAAACATAGGTATTATTTTTTTAGTATAGCCATGCCTTAATTGAGTAGTAATAAGTATGAATTTGATGCATTAGTTGTGCTGCTTATGACTACACTCAACGTTAAAGTAAGGTCCTCATCGTTTTTTTAATGAATTAAATACAAAAACACATCTCATAAAAAGGTTTCAAAACTGCGGACCCGTTTAATTCGCTGATTCGAGTTTTTAATTTGAGTTGAGATGTGACTTTATTTTAGAGCTTTTTAATATAACAAAAAAGTTAATTGTGACTGTTTCTAAGAGTTTTTTACTGTAGTAAAATTTAAATTTTAAACTCGAATCAGTGAAATAAAGAAAGCTCGTAAGATTAAAAAAATTCCAAAGCAACTAAAGAGTATCAATAACACCAAAAGCCCATAAAAATAAAATGGCATACTCATTTTGATCTTGAGAGCTAAATCAATAAGCTGCTGCACAGAAATTTCTCTAAAGGCTTCTTTTTTTTTTTTTTTTTTTTTTTTTTTCTTTCGAGGTTGATTTTCCTTTTCATTTTTAGATAGTATTATTTATTTTTCGATTTTGTTTTTTCGTCTTATTTTGTTTTATTAAATAATTGAGTAGAGAATTTCGCGTAAAAAAAACGATATTACTATCATTCGTAGAACAAGAGGAAGAAGGGATCTAGGGTCGGATCGCTTCTATATGTCTATTTCTTTAAATGCATATGTACCATGCATAGGCCGAAAACTTTGACTATTCAAGGGCATAGAAATCAAACTTTGTAATTATTATGGCTAGCACAATTAATAAATAAGTGCAAACTTACGTAATAATCTGATAATATACTAGCTACGTAAAACTTGCACTGTATATAAGATTACGTTCTAATCAAAACCAAGATACAAAACCTATAACATTACGACCATCTTTTGCATACAAAACAAGCTCCTCGAGAAGGCAAGAACATATTCAGTGCAATGACAATCGTTGAACATCATCATTCCCACCAATCTCATGATGATCAAGAACCCACCAAGCAATCTCCACCGTCCGTTGTGGTGGTGGTGGTGGTTCCCTTCCCTCTTCAAAGCCATTTAAACCAACTCTTGCAGCTCTCTCACATCATTTCGTCACACAACATCCAAGTTCACTACGTTGGCTATGCTCTTCACATTTTCCAAGTCAAGTCACGTGCAAGTCACGCACTAAACGATGCCAAAAGAATCCAATTCCACGGCTTCCCAACTCCTCATTTTCTCTCTCCTTTGCCTACCAACACCACATTCCCTTCACATCTCATCCCTTCCTTTGAAGCCTCCCTCAACTTTCGCCAACCCGTCATGTCACTCCTCACTTCCCTCTCGAAAACCGCTACGCGAGTCGTCATCATTCACGACGCTCTAATGAGTTACGTCGTTCAAGATTCTGACTCTTTGCACAACACAGAGGCATACATCTTCCATTGTGTCTCCGCCGTCTCGAACTTCGCCTTCATGCGAGACGCCGCGGGGCGACATCACGATCGCCCCGAGATCCCGTCTTATGAAGGGTGCTTGGTTCCTGAGTTTGAGGTTTTCTCAAATTACCAAGCTCAGTTTCTGTTCAAGAGTGGTAACAAATGTGGGCATTTGTACAACACTTGTAGGTTGATAGATAGTGAATTTCTCGACTCTGTTTTAGAGGAAATGAGAAAGATCATGGGTGGGAATATGAAGCAGTGGGCAATTGGGCCATTGGAAACAGTGACAATCTTCAAGAACAGATCACCAAACAAAGTGAAGGGCCAAGGCCAGAACAAGTGTTTGGAGTGGCTTGACAAGCAAGAGAAGAACTCTGTGTTGTACATCTCTTTTGGGAGCACAACTTTCATGGAAGATGAGCAAATTGGAGAATTGGCAATTGGGTTGGAGAAAAGTGGGGTCAAGTTTTTGTGGGTTTTGAGAGATGTAGACAAAGGAAATGTTTTTGATGAAAGTGAGGTTAGAAGACCTCAACTTCCACTAGGGTTTGAGGAGAGAGTGAAAGGAAAAGGAATTGTGGTGAGAGATTGGGCGCCCCAGATGGAGATTTTGGGGCACTCCTCAACTGGAGGGTTCATGAGTCATTGCGGGCGGAATTCATGCTTGGAAAGTATTAGCCTTGGAGTGCCGATAGCAGCCTGGCCGATGCACTCTGATCAGCCCATGAATGCTGTGTTGGTCACAGATTTTCTCAAAGTTGGTGTTTTTGTGAGGGAATGGGCAAAGAGAGATGAGTTGGTGAGTTCATCGGTGGTTGAAGAAGTCGCGAAGAGACTGATGAAATCGGAGGAAGGAGATGAGATAAGGAAAAAGGCTGAGGAATTGGGTTGTCAAGTGATAATGTCTACTAAGAAAGGAGGCATTACTAAAATGGAATGGGACTCTTTTATTGCTCATATCACTAGGGAAAGCTAATTGACTTAGTTTGGTAATGCTGTGGATTTTAAAAAAAGTGCTTTTAGCTGTGCTGAAAAAAAACAGTTGTTTTAAAAAGTGGCTAAGTGTTTGGTAAATTATAATTATAGTAGCTGTGCTGGTTCTAAAATCAGTAAATAGCGTTTGGTAAATTTTGAGGTGAAATTGCTGTGGGTATGTAAAATGACCAAAATAGACATGATATGTAATTTTTATATATATAATTGTTTTTGATATTTAAAAATAGTTGTTTAACTTTAAAAAAAAAAAAAACATAATGTTATGATTTTAAATTTTCTAACAATAAATTTATGATAATTAATTCTCTTTTTTTCATTTCTTTATTCACAATAAAATTACAACTAAAACCACCATCCCGCTCTTTCCATCATTAAACGACAAAAGAAGGATGCAGTCGGAACGTGATTATTTTAAAATAAAATGTGTGTTTGAAAATTATTTTAAAATAATTTTATTTTTTATATAAAATAAAAATAAAAATATTTTTAATTTTAAATAAAAATTATTTTTTAAAATATATTTGATAATTTTATTATGAATTTATTTTTAGTATAAAAAAATTTATTAATATTTTTTTTCTGTTTGATTATATAAAATATATCTAATTATTCATTTTTTTAAGGGATCTAATTATTCAATTAACCTATTCCGAAAAGGCAAAAAAAAGAAAAATTATGAACATCAGTTTAAAGTTATGGTCCAAGAGGAATTACTTTTATTCTGCTGTTCTAAACCCCATATTAGTTGCATTCGTAGCACACTTTCAAATATCAATTACAATCCTTCAAAGATACAACACCATTACAGAGCAAGTCCAAAGCAGTTTTGAGTAGATTACTTGAGTTTTAAGGTATGTACAATGGAGCAATAAGGAGTATGGAAGTCCTATAAATTTGCCTATAAGCAGAGAGCGGGATAATTGCTGGCGAGTGGGGACTCTGCAAAGTGGCCTAAGGGTTTCAACACGGCATCGGATGCTATGTGCGCAAACAACTGCATGGGAATAGACAGCTTACATGAGCTTGAGATGCTTGGGGTGTAGTCATACATATTTAAATTTCTACCAATGTGGTCCCAGCTAAAAAGCAAAAACTAAATAGAAAGTCAAGTGTTGCAACGAAAATGAAATGTTGGGCGTCACTCACTGTAGAAGATACTCTCCACAGGCTGCGATTTTGCTCCGAAGCTAGTCTGATTGCATCCATTGTCCTGCTTGTGACAACAACTTCATGCATTCCAGCTATACAATCTCCTCCAGTCAACCATTCTATCTGCAAATAACGTGCAAGTTTCAGAAGAAAATTAGGAATAGGCATAAAAATTGTGTACATGAATGAAGGGTTTTGCTTAAACCCTTTTGGCAACATCAAATAAATACTAGTGATATTCATTGAACTGCAAAAGCAACACCCAACTGCTAATCTCAATAAAGAAATAATATACTCAAGAACGAAATAACATGTATCGCGGCAAGATATATATTCTAACACTACATTATCATACAACGATTATGCTCATATAATACTTTCCAATGTAAATATACATAAATGAACCCCTCCTAGCTTTCTGGTCAGAGGACAAGAAACAAAAAGTTGCAAATACACTTGCCTATTTTCCTGTCTGAATGAGAAGGCATCCTACGGGAACCTTCACTTCAACTTTTTGCCCATTTCTTAGCCATATATTTAAACCAGGAAATCTACTTCTGCCATGAATTGTTAAGAAGTTAAGGTCATAGTGATACCCTGCAAAGACAGTGCCCTCTTGGCCATAACATCGAAGGTCACTCCCTGTGGGAGCTAAAAGATGCGGACCCTGAGATTTGCAAAGAAAAATGAAGTTCAAATATGTTTCCTAGAGTAATTACGAATTGGCCGATGAAGAGTATCATTCATGCAAATACATTTGGAAAAATTGAGCATTGGTAATTTATGGACAAATAGACACTCGTGATCTCTTGCGAAAGTAACCAACAACGTAAATACAGTTCTAAAACTCATATGTTATGCTCAGGTGAACTTCAAAAGAGAATGAGCATGCATGTTTGTTCAGGCGAGCCGCACTTGTCTTTCAAAATAAAAAAGATGCCCCAGTTAGTCACAGTTAAATATTCAAATGACCAAGTTCTGAAGCAAAGGAGAAGCCATATGCTCATTTTCACAGAGCATCAGAAGAACAAAGAAAAGAATAACCTGAAAGAAAAGGGCCAACATTAAGCAGCTCCAGAGCTTTCTCAATTCCAACCAAGAGTTTCCCAATAAGTTTCACGCTATCATCTATATGCATTCTGTGTGACATTGCCTCAACAAACTCTTTCTGTGCTTTGATCTTCCTATGTGAGCCTTCGGGAGCCTTTCGGAACTGCAGAAGGTAGAATGAAAAAAAGGAAAAGAAAAGAGAAAAAGGATAGTCAGAGAGCATAAAGGGGCTGGTAGCAGGCAATCGGATAGAAATACTGAGGCTTTATGACATTCAAAGAAAATTATAACATAATTCAATAGAGAAAGAAGGAATAACCTTAACCCAGAAATGGACAGATCAGCATCCCGCTGGTTAACTGCTTTAGTACGCAGCCTCAAAGAGTTCTCATCCACCAAAGTAAAGTTATCATTTGCAGGGTTTGTACCAAAATATAGGAAGAGATTGTTCTTGCTAAGCTGTACATCACCATATTGCATGACATGAGAGCCAATTCCCATATGAATCTATGCCAGTTTCCAATAATATTGAAATAGAGGGCTTGTCTAATCCACGATCTAAACTATGAATCTAGTGAGCACAGTTTCTTCCTCTTTTCATTTTCTTTCTTTTGTCATACTTATTTCTCCTAATGACAATGTTGGGAAGGAGCTATTACCAATTCATACTGCTGGTGCAAAGATTCTGTCCGCAAATTGTGCACGTCACTGTCCATAAAATTAGATGGTTAAATTCACTGAAAAATCTGAAGAATATTGCAGCCAAACATGCAATCTAGCTTCTTTCATTGCCTTCTCTATTATAGGCTAGGCCCCCAAAAGTATAATTGAGTGTGTAATAAATACCTGTCCTCCATCCATGAAACACAATACAAGTCTCCCAAACAGGTTTCATATACCTGAACTGACGCAAATTGTATTT